>SKCR01005150.1:0-125819 GCA_019454045.1 Zanthoxylum bungeanum | reverse complement strand
TTAATTACGACGCGACGGAAAAACCGTTATTTGGAATTAGCGAACCCGAGCCCGAGTGTGATTGCGAGCGCATTCGTATTTCGAATTCGAGTGCGGCAACGCAAGTCACATCAAGCGTCAAATCACTCGTCACATCAAGCGTCAAATCAAAAGTCACTTTGAGTGATTGATTGATTGATTGATGGATGTGATTGATTGAGTGATGGACCACAACATGTCACTTTGATAAAGTGAAATGAATAGTTGATGTGTAGGTTGGAATAGTGTAAGTTGGTGGGAGTATTTACCATTTTATTTATTTGGTAAATGCTTTATAATTTTTATGAAAATATATAAACCCTTTTGGAAAAGGATTTCCAACTAATACACATTTCTTTCTCTCCATTCTCTCCCTCCTCTCACGCCCTTGGAGGGCTGTTTTCTTCTCTGCTTTCTGTTCTTGGCAGTGAACTGCCGTGGAAGTGGAGCAAAAAGGGAAGCTTAGAGTGTGATTTTTATGGTAAAATCACAAGTGCTAGCACACTTACGAGACTTGCGAAGGTGGTAGGGAGGTTCACCCATGAGCCGGGATCCGTCGGACGAGGCTTGGAGCTCCGTTTGTCATCTCTCAAAATTCTGAAAATTGGAGGCAGTGGACTGGTCAGTTTTGGCGTGAAAGGCAGTTGGCTTTTTGGCTTCATTCGTCTCCAAATCGTCTCAACCGATCGATGTGAGTATTCCGCAACTTCGTCGATATGTATTCGCAATGTTTTTCATGCTATAATCGATCCGGGACCTTAATAGAAACCAACAATGGCATCAAGAGCCTAGGTTTTGAGCATGAAAATTTTAGGGCTTAAAATTGGGTAAATGTGTGTTGAGCATGATTTGAATGAATTAATTGTTTTAAGTATGCTTATAACATGTTGAATTGCATTTTGGTTGGACCAATTTGTTGAAAATTGATTTGGAATAATTTTCCCCAAATATTAATGTGTTGGCCGAAACTTTAGGGTTTTTGGAAATTTGGAATTTTTTTTGATTTTGATTCATTGGATGAATTGAATCATATAGGATGATGTTAATTTAAGATTAATTGGATTGAATTTTGAATTGAACAAAAATCCCCAATTTCCTTAAGGTGGCCGAATGCATTATGCCCTATATGTCTTGGATTTTTTTTTGTGACATTGGATGTGTATGAAATCAAATTGGATGTTGATTTGATGTCGATTGTGGGTTCGATTGGATTGAAACCAAATCGGACACAAAATCCCTCCTTGGCCGAGACTTAGAGCATGTAAAATGGGTTTGATTTTTCATTTATGTGTTGGACATGTGATAATGATAATGAACATGATTAATTGGACTAATTTCATGTTTTGGAAATATTGATTTGGGTGATTAATCATGTAATGCACTTTAGGTAATTAAATTGCGGAATTGGATTCATGTAATTTAGTTATTTAGGCCTTAAATTGGATTTGGGCTTCTAATGTTGTAATTGGGCTTATTGGGCTTGATTTATCAAGTTGGGTTTGGGCCAAATGGATTGGATCCAATTGGGCCCAAACCACTACCATAAAGCCCAAATGCAACTTATAAACCTTTAAAGTTTAATTGGGCCTAATGGGCCTAAATTGATTTCTAGGCTTATGGGGTTACTCCTTGATTGGGCTTTGGTTGCCGAAGCCCACGCCTTAAAGAAATTAATAAAGCCCATTAGACTTGAATTGAATTAACGTTGGACGTTAATCGGGCTTTGAGTCCCGAAGCGATGAAATTTGGAATTTAAGTCGTTAAAGGTTTATTAAATAAAGTGTAATATTTAATTTGGAATTGAATAGTGAATTAGTATTAAATACATGTTAAATTGGATTTAATGATGTAGTTTAATTTAATTCAAGAATTCGTACTTTGAGTACTTATTCGCAAAAACGAGTTTGACTCGAGCAAAATCAAATCGTTGTTTGAACATTGGATGATCACATAATTATCAGATTAATTAATTTGATTAGATTGATTGATAGCATGCTTATGTGTGAATACGTAGTTGTGATGATGAATGAATAATGTATATCGGATGGATATTAGTCGGGTGGGGAATTTGTTGTATATTATGAATTGAATTGTTGTAATAAATTCGATTTATTAAATTGGACCTGCGTGTCCAGCCTTATCACCTTTATTCTCTTTGTATTCTATTCTCACCTATTCCCCTCAATGTAAATGAGGTTTCTTTAGAAGTGTAGTGTAACGGGTAGAAGTAATACAAGTGCTAGCTTGAGTGAGAAAGGGAGACATTTGATCTAGGATCAATATTAAGTATCCATCCGCATATCATTATTATTTATTTTCATACTCGCTTTATTATGTATTTAGAATGCATGTTTAAGGTGTATGATGATGAGACCTTAACAAAGATAATGAAATTGGTAGCCAATTTGCACGCGAAAAGCCCTCATCAAATATCATGCGTCTTTTCCTTCCATTGAGTGATTCTTGCTCAAGATCCTAGATTGGCATGGGTTGTTGGCCAAAGTCAAGCCCTTGTCCGTCGAAGATGTGTTTGAATCACGAGGCTTTGTTCCATATTGGTGTCTTGTCCAAGTTGTGGTTTGTTGGCCAAAGTCAAGACCACTTCTTGTCCAACGACATTGATTACGAAGCTTCCATGGTCAATGGGTCCGCGCTTGACTGGGATCATTAGGTTTGTTGTGCCAAAGCCAAGGCCTAGTTGATTCAGAGGAAAAAGGTTAGGGTATATATTGGATATATAGGCATATATAGGATATATGTTTAGGACTTGGATGTCCACCTACTGGATCTAGGAATTGGATTAGATCCAATTGATCTTAGAGATCTACCTAGTTAATTATCATACAATTTGTTGGCCAAAGTCAAGATTGTGTGATATTTAACGGGATCCTAGCCCACTAGGAAACACGGTTTCCCGAGTACTCGACAGAGGGTTAGAGGCTCGACGAAAAATAGTGGGAGGCAAGAATTGAATTTGCAATATTCGTTCAATTACTCGCCATACGCGCTCAAACAAATATCACTCGTCATATAAATTAAATGTTAGTTGGACTAATATTTAAATTGTTGTTTTAATAAACAGTTGGACTGTATTATACTTGATTGAATATAATTGGATTATATTAATCAATATATTTGAATTAATTAAATTCAGGTTACAGTTGATTTTATAATGGATTATAGTAATCAATGTAATTGAGGTTAATTAATTTGGATTATATTTGATTATATAGTTGGACTATTATAATCATTATAATATATATAGTACCACTAATCGTTGATTAAATAGTTGGACTATTGTAATCAAGATAAAATTGAAAAGTTGGATATTTAAAATATAATCTGGGATTAAAATATTTTAAATGATTTAATTTTCAATTGGGAATAAATAATAGGTTACTTTATTTGATAAAATAACTTATTATACCTTAAGCCCAAAATTAAGCAAAATAAGTAGATTATAAAATCTTTGGAAGATTTATGTGATGATGACTTTTAGTGCTTAATTTAATATACTTGTCATAAATCTAATTTTAGATTTAAGAAGTATTAAAATGCAATAAATAATTCTTGGAGAATTAATTGACTATTCTAGAGGAGATAAAGTCAAAGTTTGCAATTGGGCATGTAGCACGAGGTGCACATCGTTTCGATATTCCAAAACCCAAGGCTTGGCCAAAGGTTTGTGAATTATTGAAAAGATAATTGACATATCCCAAAGTGACTACCATTTGGATATGGAAGACACGAAGGAATTAAAGAAAGGGCGAGGCTCTGACTTTAAAAATGTTTGTCAAAGTTATGTTCACTACTAGTATTGAAATTAGATTTTAAATACTTAGTGTGGTACATAAAATATATGTATTGATGCTCAGAATCTGCTTTGAGCAGGATACTGACTTCAAGCTGAGATTATTCTGCGAATCGGAAACGTGACGAAAGTCGCTGTTTCGACCGTAGATACCTAAGTTTAGGAACTACCATTCGGGTGTGTACTTAAATTAGGAACTGTTATTATGTCACTAGTTTGACTAGAGACATTATCTCTATATCAGTGTTTAATCCATTGTGGATAAACCTTTATATATTCTAGAACACTAAGTGTTTCATTATATAAAGATGATACTGAGATAACACATTAGATGTGAATAACAGAATTTATATTTTGAATATAATTAAAATCTCAAAACATATAAAATGACAAATAATAGCTCAAATTGATTTGATCAAGTAGAGACTTATTTGTGGCATTGTTATCTAGGACACAATTAAACAAGACTCGTATATCCGCACTTTTGAAGAGTGGGTACTAGGACTGATTTGACTATTCAAATAAAGTCTAGACTAGTTTGTTAGGTAAAGTACCTAAAACTGTTTACTTGGTAATAGTGTAAGTGCCACCGATCTGTTAGCCCTATTCATGGTGAAGTTCGTGGGCCCATATCTAGCTAGGCTAGATGTGAACATGAATATTTCGTGACCTTAACGGATTGTAACATCACGTTATGGTATATGTTTCTTTTGAAGAACACAGATCGAAACTTTTAGAGTTTCGACACGAAGTAGATAAACAGATCGACTATAGTATTATGCGTCACGGTAAGACCATAATGGAAAAACTTAAGCAGTAAGTTTCAAACATACATGAAGAGTATAGTATTCTTTCAGATGGGACTCTCTCCCGAGACAGTCAGTTGGACGGGGTGTCCGAACAAAACCGAATTTTGTTGGACATGATAAGGTTTATCACGAGTCGCTCTGAGCTACCATTTCCTTCAACAGGATATGTATTAACAGTGAAGAGTGGGTACTAGGACTGATTTGACTATTCAAATAAAGTCTACGAATCTAGTTTGTTAGGTAAAGTACCTAAAACACGTTTACTTGGTAATAGTGTAAGTGCCACCGATCTGTTTGCCCTATTCATGGTGAAGTTCGTGGGGCCATATCTAGCTAGCTAGATGTGAACATGAATATTTCGTGACCTTAACGGATGTAACATCACGTTGTGGTTATGTGTCTTTTGAAGAACACAGATCGTAAACTTTTAGAGTTTCGACACGAAGTAGGATAAACAGATCGACTATAGTATTATGCCGTCACGGTAAGACCGTAATGGAAAATACTTAAGCAGTAAGTTTCAAACATACATGAAAGAGTATAGTATTCTTTCAGATGAGGACTCCTCCGAGACACGTCAGTTGGACGGTGGTGTGTCCGAACGAAAACCGAATTTTGTTGGACATGATAAGGTTTATCACGAGTCGCTCTGAGCTACCATTTCCTTCAACAGGATATGTATTAACAGTGCAAAACTTATTTAGAATAAGGTTCCATATAAATCTGTTGACAGATATCATATAGGATATGAACAGGAAAGAAACAGGGTTTCTCATTCCTAATAATTTGGGTATGCCGCGGGCATAACGTTTGGATGATACCAAACTAGAACCCAAATTGGATAAGTGCCAATAATAGGTTGTCCTAAGGGAAACCATAAGTATAGTACTTATATATCTCACAAGAGAACAATGTGATTGTTGCTCGCCATGCGGTTTTCCTATGAGGAACACCGATATGCAGTGGTAAGTGGGAGGACAGTAAAACACGATGAAAATCGGGGTAATACTATTCAAGGCACGAAGTCCTTAATGGAACACAAATAGTTCATCAAGGATGAAACTAAACCATTAATCTTCGAATACACAAGAACCGCGTAGATCGGAGAGAATCAAAAAACAACCTGGGGTATGAGTTTCTGATCTCACCTCATGAAGATGTAAATCTTATGAAGGTACATCAACCGACTATGTTATGAGGTAGTGATACAAGGTATCGACTCCCTATTATGGCAAAGTGCCATGAGTCTGAAATGGATTCCATGAATAACAACTATGTTTGGATACTAGTTGATTGTACCGCAAGGCATTGTGCCTGTTGGTACTGTAAACGTCTTCAAGGAAGACATACATGGATGGCAACATACCAACGTACAAAGCTAGGCTTGTGACGGAAAGGTATCGTTATCAACATTGTGTTGATTACGGTTCAACCTTTTACCTGTTGCCATGGTAAATCCATTTTGAAGATGCTTGTAGATACTGCATATTTCATTTATGAAATGTGTCAGTTAATGATCAAAATCGCTTTCCTGAAAAGGAAACCTCTTGGAGGATGCTTACAACATCCTGACGATTTTGTATAACCGACAAACAAGGTTTGCGGGTTATTCGATCCATGTTTGGATTGAAGCAAGCATAAGGTTCTTGGAACTGTCGTTTTGAAATAATCATAATGGTTAATGATTTGATTCAAAACGAAATGATTCTTGTGTATATAAGGAGGTTAGTGGGAGAGCACTGATAATGAAATTCCCATAAAGCAATTGGTGAAAGCTTGGCTTTCATAGAAATTCTCAGTAGAATTCTGGAGAGTAACAACCTTTATTCAAGGAATAAAGATCTACTGGGATAGATTTGGAGTTGTTAACACTCTCTGGGAAATTGTACATTTAAAATGTACTTGATATGGTGTCTCATACGCTTTGAGCATATGGAGTCACAATCGAGTCAATCCAAGTGATAGTCACTGGATTGAAGTTAAGGACATCTGTTAGTATCTTAGAGAAATAAATATGCTGTCTTAAACTATGGAGAATGAGAACTTGAAGTGACTGGGATCACTACCGCAAGTTTCCAAACAGTTAAATACTGCGGTACTATAAAGTTTGAATAACGGGACAGTGAGCTGGAAATCTTCCGAACAAGATACTGTTGCCGAATAAACAACAAATGCGGATTATTGCTGCAGCTGAGGCAGCAATAGAAGCCATTTGGGTCGATAATAAATCTAATTAGATTAGATATAGTTATGTTAGCAGCTGAGCTAGGCGTCAGCACAAGGCTAAAGAATTAAAGGTCTCATCGACGATCCAGATATACTTCTATATCATCTGATTCGTTCGGCTCATACATCGTGGCGATGTGATGATCGTATAAATCGCATCAGACGATAATCATGGAAATCCGCTGACGAAAACCTTTTCTCAGCAATTTGAGCGAACCGTACATAGTTCGGGTGTTCGACACTTGAGTGACTGGCTATGTGCCAAGTGGGAGATTGTTGGATAATATGACCCATAGAGTCACTATTTGTACAGATCATAGTGTTGTTGTACAAATTAACTATGTGACAAGGAAATTGCACTCTCATCATTTGTGATTAGATCACCTTAGATATATAAATGAATAGAGGTCCCTATGATTAGTTCCTGGATTGAGAATGATATGAGAAAGTATCAGTCCATGAGGGATTAATCATTAAATATCCCTAGCCGGAGTATTATCGAGACTGGACATCGATAATGCGGAATAGGCTAGTATTGCACTTGTGCGCGTTGTGAGGGCACAACGGCATAGTTCTCATATATTTGGGTATTGGATACTCATGCAAGTGCGATAGGAGGTTGTGTTTCACCGATGGTACGGGAAACAGCTTCGCTCTGGATAGACCCCTCGGAATCCCATTGGTATTATGACTATGTGTCTATGGGAGTCCGACATCGGGGTAGGTGGTGTATGGTCTTAACCTGAGACTTGCACCGCTAATGCTTACGACAATCAATATACTTTGGTTGATGTCGTCTAGGACTCTAACCGGTTCTGTGTACGCCAATGCTGGGTATATTGAGAATCGTAGAGTATTGGGTGTGATGTCAAGACGGAAGTATCACTCCAGTCATAGTGGAGATGATGTCACGCAGGATATGGAATTAGTGCTCTTAAGTGCTGGCCGGCCATCGGGATATTATGACAAGGTCATGTATATCCGATTATAGAGACTAGTTACCAGACATCTGATATGTGCTTCGGACGGGGCAGACACTTATCCAGCCCCAGCCCTAGCACGTGACTATCCGATACTGGGCCGATATACACGATACTTGGTATACTACGCTTGATATAGATCTTAAATATTCTTAGAGAATATGACCGGAGAATTGGATAGACTTCGTGCTTTGCTAGAAGCCGATCTTGTCTCGTAAATCGGTAGAACGTAGTACTTGGTACGTACGTGATTCGGATATTCCGACGACCGTATTTACTGCCGAATTATCCGGGGATCTCATGGGTCGCTTCCCAATAATCCACCGATGATGCACAACTCGCACTCTTATATAATCTGGGATTATATAAGAGAGAGAGAATTAATCTAGGATTAATTACCGAGATATTTTATCTAGGATAAAATATCGTCTAGAGAGAGATAACGATTAATTTGGAATTAATCGATAAATTAATATATTCGATATATTAAACGAAATTGGATTTCGACGCGAAATTGAAATTGGATTTTAATTCGGGCGAACGAATTAATTTAGAATTAATTCGTTAGCGACGTGAATAGTGAATTCGCTAGTCGTAATCATCTAATTACGACGCGACGGAAAAACCGTTAATTTGGAATTAACGAACCCGAGCCTGAGTGTGATTGCGAGCGCATTCGTATTTCGAATTCGAGTGCGGCAACGCAAGTCACATCAAGCGTCAAATCACTCGTCACATCAAGCGTCAAATCAAAAGTAACTTTGAGTGATTGATTGATTGATTGATGGATGTGATTGATTGAGTGATGGACACACAACATGTCACTTTGATAAAGTGAAATGAATAGTTGATGTGTATGGTTGGAATAGTGTAAGTTGGTGGGAGTATTTACCATTTTATTTATTTGGTAAATGCTTTATAATTTTATGAAAAATATATAACCCTTTTTGGAAAAGGATTTACCAACTAATAACACAATCTTTCTCTCCATTCTCTCCCTCCTCTCACGCCCTTGGAGGGCTGTTTCTGCTTCTGTTCTTGGCAGTGAACTGCCGTGGAAGTGGAGCAAAAAGAGAAGCTTAGAGTGTGATTTTATGGTAAAATCACAAGTGCTAGCACACTTACGAGACTTGCGAAGGTGGTAGGGAGGTTCACCCATCAGCCGGGATCCGTCGGACGAGGCTTGGAGCTCCGTTTGTCATCTCAAAATTCTGAAAATTGGAGGCAGTGGACTGGTCAGTTTTGGCGTGAAAGGCAGTGGGCTTTTTGGCTTCATTCGTCTCCAAATCGTCTCAACCGATCGATGTGAGTATTCCGCAACTTCGTCGATATGTATTCGCAATGTTTTTCATGCTTATTATCGATCCGGGACCTTAATATAAACCAACAGCTCCAAGCATCTGGTACTTCAATGTACTATCTCAGCAAATATGAACCATCGATCCTAAAATATAGGATTTCACCTTAAGGTTATCATCATTCAATCTATTAAAAGTTTCTCGCTTTTCTAGAGTGGAGTCATGATAAATTTCAACAGGCAGTGGATTGACAGTGACATAATTCAACTTTTCAAACTCAAAGACAAGGCATATGTTCATTTCCCATTCGAAATAGTTCTCAGCTTATTTTAGTTTATTGGTATCCAAAAGTCTCATCAAATTGATTAGCGACAACCATCTACAAGACAACATTTTAAATAGTAGCAGAATAGTTTTCATTTCAAAATAATAACACTAATTGATTATGGAATTTTAATCTATTAGTGCTCCCCACTACTTTACATAATTCTGTAATCTCCCTTAACGGAAAAATAGAAATTTGACTTTCAAAATTTCATAGCGGGAAGTGGATCCCAAGAAATTTACTCCAGCCTCACAGTAATAACGATATTGGCCTTTATTAACTCATTAGGTAGACCTCCAAGGTCAATCATTTCATGTGACTCTTAGTTTGGTCCTGAACCGTTTCTTATCCTCACACTAATGACGATATTGGATTAATATGTGTTCTAGGTGTATACTTGTCAATGTTCACTAATAAGCTTCGTATGTACACTCTCACACTAATGACGATATTGGGTGACTGGGATAACTCATCATGCTACATCTAATGTTTTACCGGAGCGACCTAAGTTCCAAGCATTTATACCCTCACACTAATGACGATCTTGGATATAAGTAGTAAGAACTCATTCATCTCCTTATTGACAATACGGACCTTCTAATAATGCTCCACCATTACTAATACTATTACTTAAAATAAAGTAATCAAATAATCATGGGATATTTATGACAATCAAGTCACTAATTTAATTAGGTCAAAATTTTAATTTAAAACATGCTTTACATATCCAATATGTCTTATGCATAATTAAATAAAAATAAGGAGGCATAGATTCAAATACATGTCAAACATGCAACATATGTTGTGTGGTTAAGCCTTGCTCTGATACCAATCTATAGGGCGGATGTGGAACTCCTAGGGTCGGATCGGAGCCTCGCGCATCAGAAGTGGGTCTAACTTGTGGATATCAAGCATGTGTGTAATTTTAAAATAATTAATGAAATACTATATTCCATTATGAGTATATAAGAAAACACTAGGACTCAATCGGAGTCCAGAAGCTCAAGAACGAGCGAAAATAAGATTCAGTGAGCATCGCGCGTCGTACTGTGTAGTCAATCAGCACAAGTTTTTTTTTTTTTTCTTTAAACTCATTTAGCTCTTTGAAACAGAGAGTTGAAGGCCATAGGGTCTTCTACCCTAATTTCTTCCAACCTTCTCTAAACACTATAAAAAACACCCAAAATTAAT
The DNA here is from genome assembly GCA_019454045.1 of Zanthoxylum bungeanum. Lineage (NCBI taxonomy): Eukaryota > Viridiplantae > Streptophyta > Magnoliopsida > Sapindales > Rutaceae > Zanthoxylum > Zanthoxylum bungeanum. The sequence goes on along the minus strand of SKCR01005150.1, from coordinate 115,161 downwards.
TTTAACATCAAAACCAACATCACCACATGTTATATAATAAAATTCAAGTTTTTCAAAATATCCAATATTTTTACAAAAACATAAATTTATTCTAAATACGCACTTGCATAAATTTTGAATCCAAAACACAAACCAAATTAGAATCCTACAATGAAGTGACTCGTGAATAATTCTAGGTCACCCAAAGATGGTCAAGTGATTCTAGAATGGTAGCCTTAGCTCTAAGCTATTATAATAGCCTTAGCTCTAAGCTATTATTTTTGAAGGCATCCAGATAAAAATGGAAGCCACTTCAAGAAGACAAGTTGTAAATATATGTTTCTTTTGTGGTACTAGTGTTGGTACTAAGCCACAATACGTAGCGGCAGCACAAGAATTGGGTCGAGTCTTAGCTGAAAGGAATATGCACTTAGTATATGGCAGTGGTAATCTTGGACTAATGGGATCGTTTCAAAGGCTGTACAGGAATGAGGCAGTCAAGTCTTGGGAAGCATCCCAAAACCTTTGGCGGAGGTGGATCTGATGGGATCATCAAACGGAGAGGAACTAATTGTGCCAGGTATGTCTGAATGATTAGTAGAAATGATTAATAGTGCTGATGCTTTTATTGCTTTTCCATGTGGCTTGGGTACAATGGAGGAAATATTTACAGTACTACCTTGGGCAAACTTGAACATACACCAGAAACCAATTGGACCGTTCAACACAGATGGATTTTATGATTTTCTTTGTGTATTTCTTGATGATGCCCGGAGAAATGGGTTCGTGTCAAAACCTTTAAAATAACTCCTCTTCACTGCCAGAACTGTCCCAGATTTAATTGACCAAATCTTAGCCTTTGAACCACAAATTGACCCTATCATTTCGAAGATAAACTGGTCCGATAATGATCGTGGTAAAAAGCGTCGAATAAATCTGGATCTAAACCTTTAAATTTCTCTTTTAGATGTAGAAATTCAGCTAACCAGGTACTGTTTCTAAACTTCTCTTCTACTTTTTAAGACATTGAGGACAATGTCTCATTTAGGTTTGGGGGAGGGGAATAGTTAACTAGTATCTTGTTTTTATTTTCTTATTTTTTAGTCTAAAATATTTGAAATTTTTTTTTTAAAAAATTAAAAAATTTTACAAAAATCAAAAAAATATTTTGTTTTTGTTTTTTTGTTTTTTTTTTTAATTTGATTAATCAGGTGAAATTGGTGTAAGAGATAGCCGAGTAAGGAATTTCCACTCCTGAGACGTATCTCAACCTATTTCAAAACAAGTTAATTTTTGTTTATTTCCTTTTGAATTATTTAATTTGTGAATTCTCCATAAAACTAACTAAAATGGATCTTCATATGCTCAGTTGACAGATATTATCAATATGCATGGTAACATACGGACATGAGATATAATTGAAAAGTTTGTAATATTCAGTGCTCTAGTTTCAATTGAGGAAGCACCTAAAAAAGCGATGGGGAAAAAAAATGTCCTAGATCCGAGTTATTAAGTCTGTAAGGGTGTTTTAACAGCCAGTGCCCTAAAACCAACTGGTTTGGGAGTCACTGGTCGAACACTCATTACATGGATCGAAGATGTTACAAAATATATATATATATATATATATATATATATATATATATATAATTATATCGGAAATCTGAGTAATTAAGTCTGTAGGGGTATCTTAACAACTAGTGCCCTAAAGCCAACTGGTTTGGGAGTCACTGGCCTAAAGCTCACTACATAGATGGAAGATATTGTATATAAATAAATAAAAAATAGAAAAGAAAAGAATCAGAAAAATATTCCATTGCTAAAAAAAGTGTGAATTCTGATAAAACTTTATGGCAAAAATATTACTTTTTTCTCAATTGCACTAGTGACTATTGTGGGCAAAATGAGTTGATTAATATTTTGTTGGCTGTGTATATGAAGAATGGTAAAAAATAATCAAAGAATTCACTTATTCAGTAATCTAGAAAGAAAGAAAATAATTATTAACTTGGATAAGAAGTTTCATCTGTTTAGTCACTAACTTCTTTATTCTCTTTTCTCTTGTCTTTTTTCTTTTGTGTGCATTAGTTTTACTATCATTTTACTTTTACCAAACGTTTGTGGGTATCATTGTTGTAAGCCCTCACGAGACTACAACTCGTCCACTAGGGACACATAGGGGTTTAAAGGCTTGTTGCATATGCTAAATGCAACCGTGATCCCCACAAAAGTGGCTTAGTTTAATTTTAATTGTTTCTTGTATTTTATTTTATTGTTTTGCTCGAGGACTAGAAAAATGTTAGGTTTGGGGTGTTAGTATCCTAGACATGCCTAAGGTCTCTAATACATGATATTGTGTGTGAATGATCAAGATAGTTTGTGGAAAAAACTTACATTGAACGGATGTTGATTTTCAAAAACTTTGTATGTTGATAAAGCTTCAAGCTTTGTTGAATCTTTCCAACCTAAGGGTGAGTTTCCTTATCACCTCACAAGACTCCTTAAGTGCTAGCTTGCTCGATTTTTGAAGCAAAAATCAATGGAGAAGAGAATGAAGTTCACGGCCAAACATATGAGAGAATAAAGAGTTGTGTTTTTGATATTTTGATTTCAAAAACCTAATGCCAAAAGTCAACTTACAAAAGTTGTGTATATGGTTTTCTAAAAACCAAAACAAGTGTGCTGAGAGAAAAATTCATTTAATGCTCTCAACCACTTCCATCACCAAAAATGTGATTAGACTTCCATCACCAAAAAGTGACTAGTGATGTAAGTGAAGTGGGTGCCACTTTAAATTCAAAATTTGATTGGGTTACGCAACACACTTTGGGCCTGGATTCGTTTGATCCGATTAAATGAATTTTTCCGTTGTGACATAATTAAATCTAATTTAATTACATAATAGAGCCTAGCAAAATTATTACGAAAGTCGCTTGCGAATTAATTCCAAATTAATTCGTTCACCCGAATTAAAATCCAATTTTAATTCCGCATTGAAATCTGATTTCAATTAATATATCCAATATATTATTTAATCGATTAATTTCAAATTAATCGAGTTCTCTCTTCTATTCAAATTTTATCCCAGATAAATTCTTGCCGCAATTAATCCCAGATTAATTTTCTCTCTCTCATAATTAATCCTAGATTAATTATGTTCGAGTCAAGTGTCATCGGTGAATCTTTAGGAAGCGACCCAAGATATCCCTGGATATGTTGGCAGTAAATCTGGTTGTCGGACTATCCGACACGTGCGTACCACATTCTCACCGATTTACAAGACATGGTAGGCTTCTAGCAAAACACTGTGCATACCCAATTCTCCAGAAATATTCAATGAAGAATATATAATCTATATCAGGCATAATATACTATGTATTACGTATTACGATCCAGTATCGGATGTCACATGCTAGGCTTGGGGCTGAAATTGTGTCTTCCCCGTACGAAACATATATCGGATCACTAGCAACTAGTCTCTGTAATCGGATAATCATGACCTAGTCATATTATCCCGATAGTTGCAGCATATTAGACTACTAATTTTGTATCCCTGCGTGATCATCTTCTCCATATTACTGAAGTCATACTTCCATCTTGACATCACACCCAATACACTACGATTCTTAGTAAACCCAGAAGAGGCATACATAAAACCTATTAAAGCCTCAGACGACCAAAACCAAAGCGTACTGATTGTCGTAAGTATTAGCGATGTAAGTCTCAAGTTAAGATCACATACACCTACCCTGATTCGGATTCCCATAGACACATAGTCATACTACCAATGGGATTCTGAGGGGTCTATCCAGAGCGAAGTTGTTCCCTGTCCAATGGCTAACAGAACCTCCTATCACACTTGCATAAGTATCTTATATTTAAATATATGAGAACTATGTCGTTAAGCTTTCATAACGCGCACAAGTGTAATACTAGTCTATTCCGCATTATCGATGTCCAGTCTCGATAATACTATGACTATGGATATTTAATGATTAAATCGTTCAAGGATTAATACTGTCTCATATCTTATTAATCTGGAACTTATCATAAGGACTTTTATCATTTATATATATTCAAGTAATCCAATTACAAAATGATAAAATAGCAATTTCCTTTGTCATATAGTTAATTTGTACAAAAACCACAATGTTTTTTACAAATAGTGATGCTATGGGTCATATTTTTCCAACAATCTCCCACTTTGCTCATAGCCAGTCACTCAAGTATCTAACACCTGAACTATGTACATGTCACTCAAACTTTTACTGAGAAATAGCTTTCGTCAGCGGATCTGTAATGTCGTCATCTGAAGCGATCTTTTCAATCTTCACATCGCCATGATGTATGATCTCACGAATCATATAGAAACATCGAAGTACATGCTTGGATCGTTGATGAGACCGTGATTCCTTAGCTTGCGCTATAGCCCAGTTATTGTCACAATACAAAGGAACGGGCTCAGCTGCTAACGGAACTACTCCTAATCCAATTAGGAATTTATTGATCTAAACTGCTTCTTTTGCTGCCTCAGCTGCAGCGATATATTCTGCTTATGTTGTTGAATCAGCAACAGTCTCTTACTTGAAAGATTTCCAGCTCACTGTTCCGTTGTTCAAACAAAATAAATACCCAGATTGTGACTTAGAGTCGTCTTTATCGGTTTTGAAACTTGCATCGGTGAACCCATTCACCTCAAGTTATCCATCTCCATAGACTAAGAAAGCATCATTAGTTCGTCTAATATAATTAAGGATGTTCTTAACAGTAACCCAGTAACCATCACCTGGATCGGCCTGATAGCGACTGCACATGCTCAAAGCATATGAGACATCAGGTCGTGTACATATCATGGCATACATGATCGATCCGACTGCAGAAGCGAACGGGATCCGACTAATGTTATCTCTCTCATCTTGAGTTTTAGGACATAAGTCCTTAGATAGAGAGATGCCATGTGACACTGGAAGTAGTCCCCTCTGAGATTGATCCATGTTGAATCTCTTCAACACTTTGTCAATGTACGAGCTCTAGGAGAGTCCAAGCAGCCTTCTACATCTATCTCGGTAGATCCTTATTCCCAGAATAAAGGCTGATTCTCCCAGATCTTTCATGGAGAATTTTAATGAAAGCCAAGCTTTCACCGATTGTAGCATGGGAATTTCATTGCCAATAAGCAATACATCATCAACGTAAATGACAATGAATGTCAGTGCTCTCCCACTAACCTTCTTAAATACACAAGAATCATCTTCGTTTTAATGAAATCATATTCTTTTATGATCTCATCAAAACGTTGGTTCCAAGAACACGATGTTTGCTTCAATCCATAAATGGATCGATTTAACTTGCAAACCTTGTTCGAATGTTTTGGTATGACAAAACTGTCAGGCTGTTGCATATAAACATCCTCCAAAATGTTTCCGTTAAGGAAAGCAATTTTGACGTCCATCTACCATATTTCAGAATCGAAATATGCAGCAATAACAAGCATTATCCGAATGGATTTTATCATGGCAACAGGTGAAAAAGTTTCATCGTAATCGACACCATGTCATTGACGATACCCTTTCGCTACAAGCCTAGCTTTGTACGTTTGTATGTTGCCATTCATGTCCGTCTTCTTCTTGAAGAACCATTTACAACCAATCGGCTTAACGTCTTCTGGTGTATCAACCAGTGTCCAAACTTGGTTGGTATACATGGAATCCATTTCGGACTTCATGGCGTCTTGCCATAAAGTGGAGTTGATACCTTGTATCGCTTCTTAATACGTAGCCGGCTCATTATCCTCAATAAGATTAATATCTACGTGAGGTGAGATCAGAAACCCATACCTCTCAGGCTATTTTCTGACTCTCTCTCTAACCTACGCGGTTCTTGTGTATTAGAAGATTGTGGTATAGTCTCATCTCTGATGAACTGTTCGTGTTCTGTTAGGGAGTCGGTGCCAGGAACAATATCACTCTGATTTTCATCGAGTTCTACTTTCCTCCTACTTACCACTGTATTTAGGAATTCCTTTTCGAGGAAAACCGCATGGAGAGCAACAAATACCTTGTTCTCTTATGGGTTGTAGAAGTAATATCCTTTGGTTTCCCTAGGATAACCTACAAATAGGCATTTATCCGATTTGGGTTCTAGTTTGTCACCATCCAAACGTTTAACGTATGCCAAGCATCCCCAAATTTTCAGGAATGAGAAACCCAATTATGACCCATAGCGTCACTATTTGTAAAAAATATTGTGGTTTTTGTACAAATTAATTATGTAGCAATGGAAATTGTATTTTATTATTTTGTAATTTGATTACTTAAATATATAAATGATAAAAGTCCTTATGATTAGTTCCGGATTATAAGATATGAGACAGTATCAATCCATAACGGTTAATCATTAAATATCCATAGTCGTAGTATTATCGAGATTGGACATCGATAATGTGGAATAGACTAGTATTGCATTTGAGCATGTTATGGAAGCGTAACATCATAGTTCTCATATATTTAAGTATTGGATACTTATGCAAGTGTGATAGGAGGTTATGTTTACCGATGGTACGGAAACAGCTTCGCTCTGGATAGACCCTGCGAAATCCCATTGGTAGTATGACTATGTGACTATTGGAATCCGCATCATGGTAGGTGTATTTGGTCTTAACCTGAGACTTGCATCGCTAGTACTTGCGACAATCAATACGCTTTGGTTTTGGTCGTCCAGAACTTTAACAGGTTCTGTGTACACCTCTTCTGGGTTTATTGAGAATCGTAGTGTATTGGGTGTGATGATGATCACGCAGGGATACAGAAATGGTACTCTAAATGGTTGCAACCATCGGGATAATATGACATGGTCATGATTATCCAATTAAAGAGACTAGTTGCTTGTAATTCGATATATGCTTCGTATGGGGCATACACTATTCTAGCCACAGGCCTTGCATGTGACATCCGATACTGGATCGCAATACGCAATACTACGTATACTATGCCTGATATAGATTATATGTTCCATTAAGAATATTTCTAGAGAATTGGGTAGGCATGGTGCTTTGTTAGAAGCCAACCATGTCTCGTAAATTGGTAAAAACATAGTACGAGGTACGTACGTGTTCGGATAGTCCGACGACCGGATTTACTGCCAACATATTCAGGGATCTCTTGGGTCGCTTCCCGAAGATTCACCGATGATGTATGATTCGAGCATAATTAATCTGGGATTAATTACGGAGAGATTTTATCTAGGATAAAATACTATTTGAAGAGAGAGAATGATTAATTTGGAATTAATCGATAAAATAATATATTCGATATATTAAACGAAATTAGCTTTCGACGCGGAATTAAAATTGGATTTTAATTCGGGCAAACGAATTAATTTAGAATTAATTCGAGAGCGACGTGAATAGTAATTTTGCTCGGCATAATTATTTAATTAAATTTGATTTAATTACGTCACAACAGAAAATTCGTTAATTCGGAATTAGCGAACCCGAGCCCAGGAGTGTTTGCGGGCCCACTCGGATTTTGAATCAAGTGGGGCCCACATGTCACATCACATGTCACATCACTAGTCATCCTTTCACCTTTTTGGTGATGGAAGTTAGTGAGGATTTTGGTGATGACTTATTCCACACTCAAGCTTGATTTGTTGTTGACATATACCAACTTTGGTATATCATTATTTAATTTTGGAAATTAAAATACATGTCAAGAAAATCAATTCACTTTCTCTCATCATCATTCACGGTTTTTTGAAGAAAAATACTCTCTCCATTTTCTTTCATCTTAGCCGAACCTAGGAGGAAGAAGAAGGAAATTTATTGCAAATTTCCTAAGTTGCTAGCACATCAAAGGATCATCCAAGGTGATAGGGAAACCATCCCAAAAGCTTGGAATCAAATCAAAAGCTTGGAGCTTGGATCTCATTTCCCAAAGAGGAGCTTGGCCGAAAACTTGGAGAAAACGTTTTGTATTTGACACATCCTAAATTCGTTCAATGTAAATATGATTCCGCCATACTTTATTTTTGTATTCACAATTTTTCATTGCTTATTATGATCTTGGATTGTCTTAGAGACCAACAATGGTATCATGAGCCTTGAATAAGCATGAAAATTGAATTTAGGGTAAAATTTGGTTAAATTTGATTTGAGCATGATTTAACCAAATTGTTTGTTTGAGCATGCTTGTATATGGATAACTTGGAGTTATATGTGATCAATTTGAAGAAAATTGAATTGGATTAATTTTCCCCAATTTTTTTGCATGTTGGCCGAATGCATAGTAGCCCTAAAGTCATGGTATTTTTTGTTTTTTGAAAAATGTTGTGACCTAGTAAGCATGGAAATGATATGATTTTTTGTTTCAATAATGTTGGACATGTGTTGGACAAATTCAAGCATGATTAATTGATTAAATTGATATTTTGGAAATGTTAATTTAGATAATTAATGAATGTAATACATTTTAATTAATTAAACTATGAAATTTGAAATTTTAAAATTTAATTAGTTGGGCTTAATTTAGAATTTGGCTTAAATTTTGTATTTGGGCGTAACGGGCTTGGTTTGGCCAAGTTGGTTTAGGTCAATTGGATTGGATCCAAATTGGGCCTAAATCATTCCATTAAGTCCAAATATGACAAATGGGCCTTTTATGTTTAATTGGGCCTTATGGGCCTAAATTGGTTTCTTGGCAAATAGGGTGATTCCTTAAATGGGCTTTGGTATTTGGGTTTGACCCATATTGACCAAAGTCCATGCCTTAAGAAATTAATTGAAAGCCCATTGGACTTTAATTAAATGACATTGGATGTTAATTGGGCTTTGAGACCCATTTAGATTAGATTTGGAATCTAAGTCTTAAAAGGGCATTTAAAAGTGTAGTTATTTAATTTGGAATTAAATATATAGAATTAGTATTGAATACGAATTAAATTAGATTTAAATTGTAGTTCGATATAATTCAAGAATTCATACTTTGAGTACTTATTCTCAAATGAGTTGGACTCGCACAAAATCAAATCGTTGTTTGAACATTGGATGATCACTTAATTCAAAGATTAATTAATTGGATTAGATTGATTGAATAACATGCTTTGTGTGAATACATGGATGTGTTGAATGAATAATGTATATCGGATGGATATTAGAAGGGAAAGGGCAATTTTGGAAATTGTTGTAAATTAAGAATTTATTAATTTGGACATGCGTGTCCAGCCTTATCTCTCTTGATTCTTTGTAATTCTCTTCTCACCTAATTCCCCTCAATGTTAATGAGGTTTCTTTCATTGTATTATGTAATTGGGTAGAAGTTAGAATAGTGCTAGCCGGGGAGAGGAAATGGAGTGATTTGTTCTATGAACAATTTGTAAGATATCCATCCGCATATCATTATTAATTTATTTATGTGCCTTATTATTATTTTAGAATGCATGCTTAAGGGTGTATGATGAGACCTAACAAAGATAATAAATTGGTTGCCAATTTACGCGAAAAAAACCCTCAACATATATTAAGCGTTTTCCTTCCATTGAGTGATTCTTACTCAAGATCCAAGAATGACACTGGTTTGTTGGCCAAAGTCAAGACCTTTGTCCATCGCGGATGTGTTTGAATCATGAAGACTTTGTTCCATATCGTATGTCTTGTCCAAGTTATCATTTGTTGGCCAAAGTCAAGATCACTTCTTGTCCATAGACATCGATTACGAAGCTTTCCAAATTCAATGGGTTCTGCTTAACTGGAATCATTAAGCTTGTTGTGCCAAAGCCAAGGCTTAGTTGATTCAGAGGAAAAAGGTTAGGAAAATATATTGGATATATTGACATATATATTATATATATGTTTCAGACTTTGAGGTCCACCTACCGGATCTAGGAATTGGATGAGATCCAATTGATCTTAGAGATCTACCTAGTTAAATATCATACATCTTGTTGGCCAAAGTCAAGGTTGTGTGTTATTTAACGGGATCCTAGCCCACTGGGAAACTAGGTTTCCCGAGTATTCAACAGAGGGTTAGAGGCTCGCCGAAAAATAGTGGGAGGCTAGTATTGAATTTTCAATTTCGTTCAAATACTTAGCTTTACGCGCTTTCAAAATTATTTCGTCAATTATTTTTTATTAGTTGGACTAATATATTATTATTTTTCTTGTAACAGTTAGACTGTACCCATACATCGTTAATCAAATAATTGGACTATTGCGGTTAAGATGACATGAAAGTTAAGTATTAGAGATATTGTCATGGGCGACAACGTCTTTAATGGCACAAACTTTCAAGATTGTGATATGAATCTCAGAATTGTTCTGGGATCCGAGAAGTTACTCTACACTATAGAGCGACCTCTTGGGCCTAAGCCCCGACCTGATCAGTTGCTTGAGCTAGAGCTTTGGAAGACTCATAGCGATGACAATGCGATTTCTCAATCAGTAATGCTTGCTGCTATGACTCCGTAATTCCGTCGTCAAAACAATGGATTGGATCCCTATGAGATGATGGCGAAGTTGCATGATCTTCACCGATCTAACCTTAGATCACAAAGATATGAGTTGCAGAAGAAGCTATTCCGCGCTCGCATGTCAGAGGGTACGTCTGATGAGCACCATATGTCACAGATGATTGGTGACATTGAGCAGCTCGGACAGATGGGCATCGTCTTCGAGGCTGAGACTTCAGTAGATTTGATCCTACAGTCTCTCCCCGACACTTGGAGTTGGTTCATCATGAACTACAACATGTTGAACCAAGACCAAACTCTTGGAGAGTTGATGTCTACTCTGCGTGAAGTAAAAAAAGAGCTTCTTAAGGTAAGAAGCACGAGGTGCACTTTGCTTCAACATCTCAGACTCCAAAAGCTTGGCCCAAGGCGAGTGGAGGTGTTAAGAAGAAGAAGCATAAGAAGAATGGAAAGGCCAAATCGTCAAAAGGTTCTGGGAAACTTAAGGACAAATCCTAATATGTTTGTCTGCAGTGCGGCAAGTGGGGTCACTGGAAGCGTGACTGCCGCGAGTATAAGGCACACATGAAGGAAATCAAAGCGGGCAAGGCACCGGCTTCAGGTATGTTTGTTATAGAAATAAATATGTCTACTGCTAGTTTTAAAAATTGGATTTTTTTATTCTGGTTGTGGAACTCATATATGTACTGATGTGCAGGATCTGCAGATTAGCAAGAGACTGGCCTCATGAGAGATTGACCTCCGCGTTGGAAATAGGACACGAGTCGCCATTTTGGCCGTTGGCACTTTTGTTTTGGAACTGCCCTCGAGGCATATACTTAAACTTACAAACTGTTATTATGTACCTAGTTTGACTAGGAATATTATTAATGTATCTATGTTAGCCCAATGTGGGTACACTTTTGTATTTAGAAACACTGGGTGTTTTATGTATAAAAATGATATGGAAATTTGCACTGCTGAGGTAAATAATGGTCTTTATATTTTGAATATGAATCAATCTCAAACATATAATGTAACAAACAAAAGGCTTAAAGTAAGTAACAAAGATGAAACTTATATGTGGCATTGTCGTCTGGGACACATAAACAAGACACGTATATCTACACTTTCGAAGAGTGGGTACTTTGACGGATTTGATCCAAATTCATAATACGTCTGCGAATCTTGTTTATTAGGCAAGATGCCTAAATCACCTTTTAGTGGTAAATGTGCACGTGCCAACGAACTGTTAGCCCTTGTTCATAGTGACGTTTGTGGGCCCCTGTCTGTTGGACAATTATGACCTATAGCATCACTATCTGTACAGAACATTGTGTTGTTGTACAAATTAACTATGTGACAAAGGAAATTGCTCTTTTATCATTTGTAATTGGATTACCAAGATACAGAAATGATAAAATTCAATATGATTAGTTCCGGATTAATAAGATATGAGACAATATTAATCCACTAAGGTTTAATCATTAAAATATCCATAGTCGTAGTATTATCGAGATTGTACATCGATAATGCGGAATAGACTAGTATTTCACTTGTGCGCGTTGTGGGAGCATAACGGTATAGTTCTCATATATTTAAGTATTGGATACTTATGCAAGTGTGATAGGAGGTTGTGTTTACCGATGGTACGGAAACAGTTTCGCTCTGGATAGACCCCTCAAAATTCCATTGGTAGTATGACTATGTGTCTATGGAAGTCCGAATCAGGGTAGGTGTATTTGGTCTTAATCTGAGACTTGCATCGCTAATTCTTGCGACAATCAATATACTTTGGCTTTGGTCGTCCAAGGCTTTAACAGGTTCTGTGTACGACTCTTCTGGGTATATTGAGAATCGTAGTGTATTGGGTGTAATGTCAAGATGGAAGTATCACTTCAGTCATATGGAGATGATGGTCACGTAGGATAAGGAACTGGTACTCTTGTATGCTGCAGCTATCGGGATAATATGACTAGGTCATGTTTATCCGATTATAGAGACTAGTTACCAGAGATCCGATATATGCTTAGTACAGGGGAGACACAATTCCAGCCCCAGGCCTAGCATGTGACATCCGATACCGGATTGCAATACGCAATACTATGTATACTACGCCTGATACAGATTATATATTCCTTTAAGAATATTTCTGGAGAATTGGGTAGGCACGGTGCTTTGCTAGAAGCCAACCGTGTCTTGTAAATCGGTAAAAACATAGTACGAGGTACGTACGTGTTCGGATAGTCCGACGACCGGATTTACTGCCAACATATCCAGGGATCTCATGGGTCGCTTCCTGAAGATTCACCGATGACGTATAACTCGAACATAATTAATCTGTGATTAAATATTAAAGAGAGAAAATTAATCTATGATTAATTACAGAGATATTTTATCTGGGATAAAATACTATTTGAAGAGAGAGAATAATTAATTTGGAATTAATCGATAAAATAATATATTCGATATATTAAACGAAATTAGATTTCGACGCGGAATTAAAATTGGATTTTAATTCGGACTAACGAATTGATTTAGAATTAATTCGCGAGCGATGTGAATAGTAATTTTGCTAGGCATAATTATTTAATTAAATTTGATTTAATTACGTCGCAACAGAAAGTTCGTTAATTCGGAATTAACGAACCCGAGAACGAAATGTGTTTGCGGGCCCACTCACATTTTGAATTAAAGTGCGGCCCAGAAGTCACATCGCAAGTCACATCACCTGTCACTTTAGTGATGGAAGTCATGTCACCTTTTTTTGTGATTGACAACCAGTCAATATTCATGATGGGAGTTGTTGAAGGCATTGAATGCCATTTTCCCTCCATTTTGCCTTTTGTTTTTTGGAAAAACAAATACCAAAAAGTGTGTAGGATTTTGGTAATAGGTTTTAGAAACCAAACACATCTCTCTCTCTCTCATTCCTCTCTTTGGCCGAATGGCCCTCTCATTTTCTCTCCCATTTGGCTTGGCCGAATCTTGCTAAGAAGATGAAGAAAAATTGTTGCAATTTTTCAAGATGCTAGCACATCCAATTAGTCATTCAAAGGTGATAGGGAAACCCATCTATGAGCTTGGAATCAACACTCCAAGCTTGGAGCTTAAAGATCAACACAAGGAGCACAACAAAGGGCTTGGCCGAAACTTCAAGGAAGAAATTTTTGTGTTCAACGCATCTAAAAGCCGATCAAAGTGAGTATTTCCGCACTCTTACTTTGATGTATTCACATGTTTCATTGCTTAATTTGATCTTGGTTAGACCTAGAAAACCCAACAATGGTATCAGAGCGGTTATTAAGCATGAAATTGAATTTAGGGTAAAATTTGGGTTAAATTGATTTGAGCATGATTTGATAAAATTGATTGTATGAGTATTCTTGAATGATGATAACTTAGAGTTATGCATGATCAATTGATGAAAATTGAATTGGATTATTTTTTCCCAAAAAATTTGGCTTGGCCGAATTGATGATATGCCCTAAAGTCATGGTAATTTTGTTTTTTGATCATTGGATGAGTTGAAAGACATAGGATAAATTTATTTATGATTTAATTGGATTGAAATCGAAATCGGATTTAAAAATCCCTACAATTGCCGTGACATGTATAGCATGTAATGAGTTGATTTTGTTTCAATTATGTTGGACATGAATTGATAATTAGAAAGCGTGATTAATTAGTGTAATTGGTATTTTGGAAATATTAATTTAACTAATTAATTATGGCTAAAACACTTTAATTAATTAATTTGTGAAATTTGGAATTTTAGAATTTAATTAGCTGGGCTAAATTTGGAATTGGGCTTAAAATATTGTATTTGGGCTTAATGGGCTTGGTTGGGCCAAGTTTGGTTTAGGTTAATTGGTTGGATCCAATTGGGCCTAAGACCATTTCCATAAAGTCCAAATATAATATAATGGGCCTTTAAAATTTTAATTGGGCCTAATGGGCCAAAATTGATTTTTGGCAAAGGGTGATTCCTTATTGGGCTTTGGTTGCCAAAGTACATGCCTTATAAATTAATTGAAAGCCCGTTGGACTTTAATTAAATTGATATTGGATGTTAATTGGGCTTTGGAATTAAATAAAGAATTAGTATTGAATACAAATTAAATTGGATTTAATATTGTAGTTTGATATAATTCAAGAATTCGTATTTTGAGTAATTATTCTTAAACGAGTTGGACTCGCGCAAATCAAATCATTGTTTGAACATTGGATGGTCATTAATTTAAAATTAATTAATTGGATTAGATTGATTGATAACATGCTTTGTGTGAATACATGGATGTGATGTATGAATAATATATATCGGATGGATATTAGATGGATAAGGGCTATTTTGGAAATTGTTGTAATAAATTTAGAATTTATTAAATTGAATCCGCGTGTCCAGCCTATTACCTATTGATTCTTTGTATTTCTCTTCTCACATATTCCCCTTAATGTAAATGAGGTTTCTTTAGAAGTGTTATGTAATTGGGTAGAAGTAAGATTTGTGCTAGCGGAGAGAGGAAATGGAGAGATTTGTTCTAGGAACAAAATGTTTTAAATATCCATCCGCATATCATTATTAATTTATTTACCGCGCCTTATTATGCTTTTAGAATTCATGTTTAAGGGTGTATGATGAGACCTAATCAAAGATAATTAATTAGTTGCCAATTACGCGAAAAACCCTCAACAAATATTAAGCGTTTTCCTTCCATTGAATGATTCTCTCTCAAGATCCAAGATTGGCACTGGTTTGTTGGCCAAAGTCAAGACATTTTTCCATTGCGGATGTGTTTGAATCATGAAGGCTTTGTTCCATATCGCATGTCTTGTCCAAGTTGTGATTTGTTGGCCAAAGTCAAGATCACTTCTTGTCCATCGACATCGATTACGAATCTTTCCAAGGTCAATGGGTCCCGCTTAACTAGAATCATTAAGTTTGTTGTGCCAAAACCAAGGCTTAGTTGATTCAGAGGAAAAAGGTTAGGGAATATATCGGATATATTGGCATAAATTAGATATATGTTTCGGATTTGTATGTCCACTTACTGGATCTAGGAATTGGATATGATCCAATTGATCTTAGAGATCTACCTAGTTAAATATCATACAGCTTGTTGGCCAAAGTCAAGGTTGTGTGTTATTTAACGGGATCCTAGCCCACTAGGAAACTAGGTTTCCCGAGTACTCAACAGAGGGTTAGAGGCTCGCCGAAAAATAGTGGGAGGCAAGTATTAAATTTGCAATTTCGTCTAGATACTTGCCAATACACGCTTTTTTTAATTTTTCGTCATTACATAAATATATTAGTTGGACTAATATTTAATCGTTGTTTTAAATTAAACAGTTGGACTGTATTCAAACTATTTCAATTTATAGTTGATTATATAATTGGATTATAGTAATCAATATATTTGAATTTAACCAATCAAATTATAGTTGATTATATAGTTAGACTGTAATAATCATTATATTCGATTGTACCCGAAATCGTTGATTCGATAGTTGGACTATTGGAATCAAGATAACTGAAAGATTAGCGTTTAGAACATAATCTTAGGTGAAAATGTCTTTAAGCGGCTTTAATTTTCAAATTGGGAATAAAACCTCAGGATAGTCCTGGGAACTAGAAGTTACTCTATTTGATAGAGAAACCTTTTGGGACTAAGCCCGGAGTTGAGCAAATAGTAGAACATGATCTTTGGAAGATTCATGTGATGATAACTTTAGTGCTCAATCCGTTAAGCTTACCGCAATGACTCTTTAATTCCGTCGTCGAAATTAAGGATTAGATCATTGTACCACAGATAATGAAATTAAAGATCTTCATAGATCTATTCTTAGATCTTAGAAGTACAAATTGCAAAAGAAGCTCTTACGTTCACGTATGTCAGAAGGTACATCTGTCGAGCACTAGGTGTCACAGATGATTGCTGACATCGATCGGCTAGGTTAGCAGGGCATTACCTACGTGGTCGAGACTACCAAAGATTTGATCTTATAGTCTCTACCCAAAAGCTGGGGCATGTTCATTATGAACCAAGAGAAAACTCTTGGAGAGTTAATGGCTATGCTCAAGGAGGCAAAGCCATAGCTTCAAAAGGGGCAAAGGTAAAATCATCACAGTGTTCTAGGAAGACAAAGGACATATTCCAAGATGTCTGCCTAAACTGTGGCAAACGGGGTCACTGGATGCGTGACTGCCGTATGGACAAGGCAGACATGAAGGAAGTGAAGGCGGGGCAAGGCTCCGGCTTCAAGTATATTTGTCATAAACATGTTCACTACTAGTTTCAAAATTGGATTTTTGATACTATATGTGGTACATAGATATGTACTGATTTGCGAAATCTGCTGATTAGTAGGAGACTGACTTCAATTGAGATCAACCTACGAGTCAGAAATGGGATGAGAGTCGCTGTTTTAACCGTAGATACCTAAGTTTAAGAAATACCCTTTGGGTATGTACTTAAATTAGGAAACTATTGTAATGTACCTAGTTTGACTAGAAACATTATCTTTATATCTAAGTTTAACCCGTTGCGGGTCTACCTTTATATTCTAGTGGACTCTTCACGGAACACCTCAATTTGACGGTGTGTCTGAACAGAGAAACTGAACCTTGTTGGACATAGTAAAGTTAATTATGAGTCGCTCTGAGCTACCATTTTCCTTATGGGGATACGCATTAAACAATGCAATACTTATTTTGAATAAGGTTCCATGAAAATCTGTTTGACAGATTTCATATTAGATATGAACAGGAAAGAAACAGGGTTTTCTCATTCCTGAAGATTTGGGAATGCTGGGCATATGTTTGGATGATACCAAACTAAAACTCAAATCGGATAAATGCCTAATTTGTAGGTTATCCTAGGGTAACTAAAGTATAGTACTTATACAACTCACAAGAGAACAATGTAATTGTTGCTCGCCATGCGGTTTTCCTAAGAGGAATACCTATATGCAGTGGTAAGTGGGAAGAAAGTAAAACTCGATGAAAATCAGAGTAATACTGTTCCAGACACCAAGTCATCAAAGGAACACAAACAGTTCATCAAGGATGAAACTCTACCAATAATCATTGAATATACAAGAACCGCGTAAGTCAGAGAGAGTCGAAAAACAACCTGGTAGGTATGGGTTTCTGATCTGACCTCATGAAGATGTCAATCTTATTGAGGAAGACAAACCAACTACGTATGAGGAAGTGATACAAGGTATCGACTCCCTATTATGGCAAAGTGCCATGATGTCCGAAATGGATTCCATGTATACCAACTAAGTTTGGACACTAGTTGATGTACCGGAAGGCATTGTGCCTATTGCTACTGTATAAGTCTTCAAGGAAGACATACATGGATGGCAACATACCAACGTACAAAGCTAGGCTTGTAGCGAAAAGGTATCGTTATCAACATTGTGTTGATTACGACAAAACCTTTTACTCGTTGCCATGGTTAAATCCATTTGGATAATGCTTGCTAATGATGCATGTTTCATTTATGAAATGTGGCAGCTGAACGTCAAAATCACTTTCCTTAAACGGAAACCTTTTGGAGGATGTTATAACATCCTGACGGTTTTTTCACACCAAAACGAGCAAACAATGTTTGCAAGTTATTCGATCCATTTATGGATTGAAGCAAGCATTGCGTTCTTGGAATTTTGATGTAATCATAATTGTATATGATTTAATTCAAAATGAAAATGATTCTTATGTATATAAGGAGGTTAGTGGGAGCGCACTGACAATGATTGTCCTAAATAATGATGATATATCATTTCTTGGAAATGATATTCCCATAAAATAATCGGTGAAAGCTTGGCTTTCATGAAAACTTCTCCGTAGGCTACTTGGGAGAGACAACCTTTATTCTAGGAATAAGGATCTACTGGGATAGATCTAAAAGTTGTTGGCACTCTCCGAGAACTCATACATTGAAAGAAATGTACGCGACCTGGTGTCTCATATGCCTTGAGCATATGGAGTCACAATCAGGCCAATCCAAGTGATGGTCACTGGATTGATGTTAAGAACATCCTTAAGTATCTTAGATGATCTAAGGATGCATTCTTAAGCTATGGAGAAGGAGAACTTGAAGTGACTGGGTTCACTGTTGCAAGTTTCCTAACCGATAAAAATGATTATTAGTCGTAATAAGGGTACTATATATAGTTTGAATAATGGAACAGTGAGCTGGAAATATTCCAAGCAAGATATTATTGCAAAATAAACAACACAAGCGGAATATTGCTGCAGCTGAGGCAGCAATAGAAGCACTTTGGATCTATATAATCCTAATTAGATTAGGTGTAGTTCTCTTAGCTGCTGAGCTAGGCTACAGCACAGGCTAAAGAATTAATGGTCTCATCAACGATCCAAGTACATACTTCAACTATTCATCTGATTCATTCGGATCATACATCGTGGCGATATGATGACCGAATAAATCGCATCAGATGATAACTTTGCAAATCCGCTGACGAAAGCTGTTTCTCAGCAGAAGTTTGAGCGACCCGTACATAGTTTAAATGTAGGACACTTGAGTGATCGGCTATAGGCCAAGTGGGAGATTGTTGGACAATTATGACCCATAACATCACTATTTGTACAGAACATTGTGTTGTTGTACAAATTAACTATGTGACAAAGGAAATTGCTCTTTTATCATTTGTAATTGGATTACCAAGATACAGAAATGATAAAAGTCCATATGATTAGTTCCGGATTAATAAGATATGAGACAATATTAATCCACTAATGTTTAATCATTAAAATATCCCTAGTCGTAGTATTATCGAGATTGGACATCGATAATTCGGAATAGACTAGTATTGCATTTGTGCGCGTTGTGGGAGCATAACGACATAGTTCTCATATATTTAAGTATTGGAAACTTATGCAAGTGTGATAGGAGGTTGTGTTTACCGATGGTACGGAAACAGCTTCGCTCTGGATAGACCCCTCGAAATTCCATTGGTAGTATGACTATGTGTCTATGGAAGTCCGAATCAGGGTAAGTGTATTTGGTCTTAACCTGAGACTTGCATCACTAATACTTGCGATAATCAATATACTTTGGTTTTGGTCGTCCAGGACTTTAACAGGTTCTGTGTACGCCTCTTCTGGGTATATTGAGAATCGTAGTGTATTGGGTGTGATGTCAAGATGGAAGTATCACTTCAGTAATATGGAGATGATGGTCACGTAGGATAATGAATTGGTACTCTTGTATGCTGTAGCTATCGGGATAATATGACTAGGTCATGTTTATCTGATTATAGAGACTAGTTACCCGATATCCGATATATGCTTCGTACGGGGCAGACACAATTCCAACCCCAGGCCTTGCATGTGACATCTGATACTGGATCGCAATACGCAATACTATGTATACTACGCCTGATACAGATTATATATTCCTTTAAGAATATTTATGGAGAATTGGGTAGGCACGGTGCTTTGCTAGAAGCCAACCATGTCTTGTAAATCGGTAAAAATGTAGTACGAGGTACGTACGTGTTCAGATAGTCCGACGACCGGATTTACTGCCAACATATCCAGGGATCTCTTGGGTCGCTTCCTGAAGATTCACCGATGACGTATGACTTGAACATAATTAATCTGGGATTAATTAGTAAAGAGAGAAAATTAATCTAGGATTAATTACGGAGATATTTTATCTGGGATAAAATACTATTTGAAGAGAGAGAACGATTAATTCGGAATTAATCGATAAAATAATATATTCGATATATCAAACGAAATTAGATTTCGACGCGGAATTAAAATTGGATTTTAATTCGGGCTAACGAATTGATTTAGAATTAATTCGCGAGTGATGTGAATAGTAATTTTGCTAGGCATAATTATTTAATTAAATTTTATTTAATTACGTCGCAACGGAAAGTTCATTAATTTGGAATTAACGAACCCGAGCCCAGAATGTGTTTGCGGGCCCACTCGTATTTTGAATTAAAGTGCAGCCCACAAGTAACATCGCAAGTCACATCACTTGTCACTTTAGTGATGGAAGTCATGTCACATTTTTTGTGATTGACAACTAGTCACTATTCATGATGAGAGTTGTTGAAGGCATTGAATGTCATTTTCCCTCCATTTTGCCTTTTGTTTTTTGGAAAAACAAATACCAAAAAGTGTGTAGGATTTTGGTAATAGGTTTTAGAAACCAAACACATCTCTCTCTCTCTCTCATTCCTCTATTTGGCCGAATGGCCCTCTCATTTTCTCTCCCATTTGGCTTGGCCGAATCTTGCTAAGAAGATGAAGAAAAATTGTTGCAATTTTTCAAGATGCTAGCACATCCAATGAGTTATTCAAAGGTGATAGGGAAACCCATCTATGAGCTTGGAATCAACACTCAAAGCTTGGAGCTTGAAGATCAACACAAGGAGCACAACAAAGGGCTTGGCCGAAACTTCAAGGAATAAATTTTTGTGTTCAACGCATCTAAAAGCCGATCAAAGTGAGTATTTACGCACTCTTACTTTGATGTATTCACATGTTTCATTGCTTAATTTGATCTTGGTTAGACCTAGAAAACCCAAAAATGTCTAGCCAGACTAGAGGTGGATATGAATACTTCGTAACCTTTACGGATGATGCATCGCGTTATGGTTATGTGTATCTTATGAGACACAAGTCGGAAACCTTTGAGAAATTCAAAGAGTTTCGACACGAAGTAGAAAAATAGACCGGCAAAAGTATTAAGACATTACGGTCAGACCATGGTGGCGAATACTTGAGCAATGCGTTTCTTGATTACTTGAAAGAATATGGTATTCTTTCACAGTAGACTCCTCCAGGAACACCGTAATTAAACGGTATGTCCGAACGGAGAAACCAAACTTTGTTAGACATGGTAAGGTCTATGATGAGTCGCACAGAGCTACCTATTTTCTTCTGGGGATATGCATTGAACAATGCAATACTTATTTTGAATAAGGTTCCGTCAAAGTCTGTTCAATAGACTTCGTATGAAATATGGACAGGAAAGAAACCGGGTTTCTCATTCCTGAAGATTTGGGGTTGCTGGGCATACGTCAAATGTTTGGAAGGTACCAAACTAGAACCCAATTCTGATAAATGCCTATTTGTAGGATATCCTAGGGAAACCAAAGGATATTACTTCTATCACCCACAAGTGAACAAAGTATTTGTTGCTCTACATGTGATTTTCCTTGAAAAGGAATTCCTAAATGCAGTGATAAGTGGGAGGAAAGTAGAACTCGATGAAAATTAGTGTGATACTATTCTTGGCATAGAATCCTTAACGGAACATGAACAGTCCATTAAGGATGAGACTGCACCACAATCTTCGAATACACAAGGACCGCGTAGGTCGGAGAGAGTCAGAAAACAACCTAAGAGGTATGGGTTTTTGATCTCATCTCATGTGGATATTAATCTTATTGAGGAAGATGAGCCGGCTACGTATGAGGAAGCGATACAAGGTATCGACTCCGGTTTATGGCAAGATGGCATGAATTCTGAAATGGATTCCATGTACACCAACCAAGTTGAAGCACCAGAAGGCGTAAAACCTATTAGTTGTAAATGGATCTTCAAGAAGAAGACTGACATGGATGGCAATGTATAAACGTACAAAGCTAGGCTTGTAACGAAAGGGTATTGTCAACGACATGGTGTCGATTACGATGAAACTTTTTCACCCGTTGCCATGATTAAATCCATTAGGATAATGCTTGCTATTGCTGCATATTTCGATTACGAGATATGGCAGATGGAAGTCAAAACCGCTTTCCTTAACGGAAACCTTTTGGAGGATGTTTATATGCAACAGCTTGACGGTTTTTTCGTACCAAGACTTGCAAACAAGGTTTGTAAGTTAAATCGATCCATTTATGGATTGAAGCAAGCATCGCGTTCTGGGAACCAACATTTTGAAGAGATCCTAAAAGAATATTATTTCGTTCAAAATGAGGATGATCCTTGTGTATATAAGAAGGTTAGTGGGAGCGCACTGACATTCATTGTCTTTTACGTTGATGATATATTGCTTATTAATGACATTCCCATGTTAACATCGTTGAAAGCCTGGCTTTCATTAAAATTCTCCTTGAAGGATCTGGGAGAAGCGGCTTTTATTCTAGGAATAAAGATCTACCGGGATAGATCTAGAAAGCTGCTTGGACTCTCCCAGAGCACGTACATTGACAAAGTGTTGAAGAGATTCAACATGGATCAGTCCAAGAGGGGACTGTTGCCAATGTCACATTGTGTCACTCTATCTAAGGACGTGTGTCCTAAAACTCAAGATGAGAGAGACAACATGAGTCGGATACAGTTCGCCTCGGCAGTCACATCGATCATGTATGCCATGATATGTACGCGACCTGATGTATCATATGCTTTGAGCATGTGTAGTCGCTATTAGGCCGATCCAGTTGATGGTCACTGGATGGTGGTTAAGAATATCCTTAAGTATCTTAGACGAACTAAGGATGCTTTCTTAATCTATGGAGATGGAGAACTTGAGGTAACTGGGTATACCGATGCAAGTTTCCAAACCGATAAAGAAAACTGCAAGTCGCAATCTGGGTACATATTTTGTTTGAGTAATGGAGCAGTAAGCTGGAAATCTTCCAAGCAAGAGACTGTTGCCGATTCAACAACAGAAGCAGAGTATATTACTGTAGCTGAAGCAGCAAAAGAGGCAGTTTTGATCCGTAAATTCCTAATTGGATTAGGAGTAGTTCCGTTGGCAGCTGAACTCGTTCCATCGTATTGTGACAATAACGGGGCTATAGCGTAGGCTAAGGAACCGTGGTCTCATCAATGATCTAAGCATGTTCTTCAACGTTTCCACCTGATTCGTGAGATCAAACATCGTGGCGATGTGAAGATCGAGAAGGTCGCATCAGAGGACAACATTGCAGATCCGCTGACGAAAGTTATTCCTCAGCAAAAATTTAAGCGACATGTACATAGTTCAGGTATTAGATGCTTGAGTGACTGGCTATAGGCCAAGTGGGAGATTGTTAGACAATTATGACCAATAGCGTCAATATTTGTAAAAGACATTGTGGTTTTTGTACAAATTAATTATGTAGCAATGAAAATTGCATTTTATCATTTTGTAATTTGATTACTTAAATATATAAATGATAAAAGTCCTTATGATTAGTTCTGGATTATAAGATATGAGACAGTATCAATCCATAATGGTTTAATCATTAAATATCCTTAGTCGTAGTATTATCGAGATTGGACATCAATAATACGGAATAGACTAGTATTGCACTTGTGCGTGTTATGGAAGCGTAACAGCATAGTTCTCATATTTTAAGTATTGGATACTTATGCAAGTGTGATAGGAGGTTGTGTTAACCAATGGTACGGAAACAACTTCGCTCTGGATAGACCCCGAGGACTCTCATTGGTAGTATGACTATGTGTCTATGGGAATCCGCATCAGGGTAGGTGTATTTGGTCTTAACCTGAGACTTGCATCGCTAGTACTTGCGATAATCAATACGCTTTGGTTTTGGTCGTCCAGGACTTTAACAAGTTCTGTGTACGCCTCTTCTAGGTTTATTGAGAATCGTAGTGTATTGGGTGTGATGTCAAGATGGAAGTATCACTTCAGTCATATGGAGATGATGATCACGCAGGGATACAGAAATGGTACTCTAAATGGTTGCAACCATCGGGATAATATGACATGGTCATGATTATCCGATTAAAGAGACTAGTTGCTTATAATTCGATATATGCTTCATACGGGGCAGACATTATTCCAGCCACAGGCCTTGCATGTGACATCCAATACTGGATCGCAATACGCAATACTACATATACTACGCCTGATATAGATTATATATTCCATTAAGAATATTTCTGGAGAATTGGGTAGGCACGGTGCTTTGCTAGAAGCCAACCATGTCTCGTAAATCGATAAAAACGTAGTACGAGGTACGTACGTGTTCGGATAGTCCGACGACCTGATTTACTGCCAACATATCCAGGGATCTCTTGGGTCGCTTCCCGAAGATTCACCGATGACGTATGATTCGAGCATAATTAATCTGGAATTAATTACGGAGAGATTTAATCTAGGATAAAATACTATTTGAAGAGAGAGAACGATTAATTTTGAATTAATCGATAAAATAATATATTCGATATATTAAACGAAATTAGATTTCGACGCGGAATTATAATTGGATTTTAATTCAGGAAAATGAATTAATTTAGAATTAATTCACGAGCGACGTGAATAGTAATTTTGCTTGGCAAAATTATGTAATTAAATTTGATTTAATTACGTCGCAACGGAAAATTCATTAATTCGGAATTAGCGAACCCGAGTCCGGGAGTGTTTACGGGCCCACTCAGATTTTGAATCAAGTGGGGCCCACATGTCACAACACTAGTCATCCTTTCACCTTTTTGGTGATGGAAGTTAGTGAGGATTTTGGTGATGACTTATTCCACACTCAAGCTTGATTTGTTGTTGACATATACCAACTTTGGTATATCATTATTTTAATTTTGGAAATTAAAATACAAGACAAGAAAATCAATTCACTTTCTCTCATCATCATTCACGGCTTTTTGAAGAAAAATACTCTCTCCATTTTCTTTCATCTTAGACGAACCTAGGAGGAAAAAAGAAGGAAATTCGTTGCAAATTTCCTAAGTTGCTAGCACATCAAAGGATCATCCAAGGTGATAGGGAAACCATCCCAAAAGCTTGGAATCAACTCAAAAGCTTGGAGCTTGGATCTCATTCCCCAAAAGGAGTTTGGCCGAAAACTTTGAGAAAAAGTTTTGTATTTGACGCATCCTAAATCCGTTCAATGTAAGTATTATTCCGCCATATTTTATTTTTGTATTCACAATTTTTCATTACTTATTATGATCTTGGATTGTCTTAGAGACCAACACAGCTGACCTAGTTGTTTGATGTCAGCAATCATCTGTGACACATAGTGCTCGACAGATGTACCCTCTGACATGCGAGAGTGAAAGAGCTTCTTCTGCAATTCATACTTCTGAGATCTAAGGTTAGATCTATGAAGGTCATTCAATTTCAACATCATGTTGTAGAGATCCAATCCTTTATTTTGACGATGAAATTGAGGGGTCATTGCGGCAAGCATGACAGATTGAGCAGTTGAGTTGTCATCATTGTGAGTCTTCCAAAGCTCATGATCAACAACCCGCTCATGTCCCGGCCCAGGCCCGAGAGGTCTGTCTATGACATAGAGAAACTTCTCGGCTCCCAGGACTATCCTGAGATTCATCTCCCAGTCTAGAAAATTGGAGCCGTTAAAGACATTATCGCCCATGACGATGTCTCTGACGCTAATCTTTCCAGTCATCTTGATTGCAATAGCCTAACTATTCAATCAACGGTATCGGGTACAGTCAAATGTAATGATTACTATAGTGCAACTATCTAATCAACTACAAATGAAGTTATGGTACAGTCCAACTGTTCAAAGAAAACAATAAAATATTAGTCCAACTAATATAAATATATAACGACGAAAATAATTTAAAAGCGCATGTTTGTCAAGTATTAAACGAAATTGCAAATCTAATATTGGCCTCCCACTATTTTTTGGTGAGCCTCTAACCCTCTGTTGAGTACTCGGGAAAACCTAGTTTCCTTGTAGGCTAGGATCCCGTTAAATAACATACAACCTTGACTTTGGCCAACAAGTTGTATGAAACTTAACTAGGTAGATCTCTAAGATCAATTGGATCTCATCAATTCCTAGATTCGGTAGGTGGACCTCCAAGTACAAGATATATATCCAATATATATTTCCTAACCTTTTCCTCTAAATCAACTAAGCTTTGGCTTTGGCTTAACAAGCTTAATGATTCTAGTTAAGCGCGACCCATTGACAGTGGGAAAGCTTCGTAATCCACGTCGATGTACATAAGTGACCTTGACTTTGGCCAACAAGTCACAACTACCCAAGACATGTGATATATAACAAAGCCTTTGTGGTTCAAACACATCCACGATGGACAATGATCTTGACTTTGGCCAACAAATCAAAGCCAATCTTGGATCTTGAGAGAGAACCACTAAATGGAAGGAAAACGCTTAATGTTAAAGTGAGGGTTTTTTCGCGTAAATTGGCATCCAATTTATTATCTTTTATTAGGTCTCATCATACACCCTTAAGCATGCATTCTAAAAGCATAATAAGGCGCGAATAAATTAATAATGATATGCGGATGGATATATAAATAATTGTTCCTAGAACAAATCTCTCACTTTCCTCTCTCCCGCTAGCACTATTCATACTTCTACCCAATTACATAATACATTAAAGAAACCTCATTTACAAAGAGTAAAGAGATAATAGGCTGGACACGCAGGTCCAATTTAATAAATTCTAAATTTATTACAATAATTTCCAAAATTACCCTCACCCTTCTAATATCCATCTGATATACATTATTCATACAAATACATCCAAGTATTCACATGAAGCATGTTATTCAATCAATCTAATCCAATTAATGTTCAAACAACGATTTGATTTGCGCGAGTCCAACTCGTTTAAGAATAAATACTCAAAGTACGTATTCTTGAATTATATCGAACTATAATTTTAAATCCAATTTAATTTTTATCCAATACTAATTCGTATTTAATTCCAAATTAAATAATTACACTTATTTTAGTGCCTTTTAGACTTAGATTCTAAATCTAATCTAAATGGGTCTCAAATGCCCAATTAGTATCCAATACTATTTTAATTAAAGTCTAATGGGCTTTTAATTAATTCTTAAGGCATGGGCTTTGGCCAATATGGATCCAATCCAAGGTGCCAAGGCCCAATAAGGAATCACCCTTTCGCCAAAAATCAATTTAGGCCCATTAGGCCCAATTAAATTATTTAAAGGCCCAAAAGTCATATTTGGACTTTATGGAAATGGTTTTGGGCCCAATTGGATCCAACCCAATTGTCCAAAATCAAACTTGGCCCAACCAAGCCCATTAAGCCCAAATACAACAAATTAGCCCAATCCAATTTTAAAGACTAATTAATATTAATATAATATTCTAAATATCACATTAATTTTTATTAAAGTGTAATTAACATAATTAATCTATTAATCTAATATTTCCAAAACATTAATTAATCAAATTAATCATGTTTTAATTATCCAATTCATGTCCAACACAATTGAAGCAAAATCAATCCATTAAACATGCTTAGTCTCACGGCAATATCATGAAATAACATTCAATTTCGATTTCAATCCAATTAAACCAATAATTAATATTCATTTCATGTTTTAAACTCATCCAATAGTCTAAAATCAAAAAAATTTCCATGAGAAAACTAGGGTCTAATATTCGGCAATGCTAAGATATTTGGGGAAAAATTAATCTAATCAATTTTCTCAAATTCTATGATGCACAAATCCAATTAATCATCATCAAAGCAACCAAACAACCAATTTTGAAAAAATCATACTCCAAGCACAAAATCCCCAAATAAAGTATATAAACCCTAAATACAAATCATGCTAGATATGGCTCATGATACCATTGTTAGTGTCCTAGACATGCCCAAGGTGTCTAATATATGATATTATTTGTGAATGATCAAGAAAGTTTGCGGAAAAAACTTACATTGAACGGATGTTGATTTTCAAAAACTTTGTATGTTGATGAAGCTCCAAGCTTTGTTGAATCTTTCCAACCCAAGGGTGAGTTTCCCTATCACCTCACAAGACTCCTTAAGTGCTCGATTGCTTGATTTTTGAAGCAAAAATAAATGGAGAAGAGAATGAAGTTCACGGCCAAGCATAGGAGAGAAGAGAGAGTTGTATTTTTGATATTTTGATTTCAAAAACCGAATGCCAAAAGTCAACTTACAAAAGTTGTGTATATGGTTTTCTAAAAATCAAAACAAGTGTGTTGAGAGAAAAAAATTCATTTAATGCTCTCAACCATTTCCATCACCAAAAAGGTGATTAGACTTACATCACCAAAAAGTGACTAGTGATGTAAGTGAAGTGGGTCCCACTTTAAATTCAAAATTTGATCGGGTTACGCAACACACTTTGGGTCCAGATTCATTTAATCCGATTAAACGAATTTTTCCATTGCGACTTAATTAAATCCTATTTATTAAATAAAAGTGCCTAGCAAAATTATTACGAAAGTCGCTTGCGAATTAATTCCAAATTAATTCGTCCGCCCGAATTAAAATCCAATTTTAATTCCGCTTTGAAATCCGATTTCAATTAATATATCCAATATATTATTTAATCGATTAATTCCAAATTAATCGAGTTCTATCTTTTATTCAAATTTTATCACAGATAAATTCTTGCCGCAATTAATCCCAGATTAATTTTCTCTCTCTCATAATTAATCCTAGATTAATTCTATTCGAGTCAAGTGTCATCGGTGAATCTTTGGGAAGAGACCCAAGAGATCCCTGGATATGTTGGCAGTAAATCTAGTTGTAGGATTATCCGACACGTGCGTACCGTGTACCGCATTCTCACCGATTTACAAGAGATGGTTGGCTTCTAGCAAAGTACCGTGCCTACCCAATTCTCTAGAAATATTCAACGAAGAATATATAATCTATATCAGGCATAGTATACTATGTATTGCGTATTACGATCTAGTATCAGATGTCACATGCTAGGCCTGTGGCTGGAATTGTGTCTGCCCCTTACGAAGCATATATCAAATCATTAGCAACTAGTCTCTGTAATCAGATAATCATGACCTAGTCATATTATCCCGATAGCTGCAGCATATTATAGTACTAATTTTGTATCCATGCGTGATCATCTTCTCCATATGACTGAAGTGATACTTCCATCTTGACATCACACCCAATACACTATGATTCTAAGTAAACACAGAAGAGGCGTACACAGAACCTGTTAATGCCCCGGACGACCAAAACCAAAGCGTACTGATTGTCGCAAGTATTAGCGATGCAAGTCTCAGGTTAAAACCACATACACCTACCCTGATTCGGAATCCCATAGACACATAGTCATACTACCAATGGGATTCTGAGGGGTCTATCCATAGCGAAACTGTTCCTGGTCCAACGGCTAATAAAACCTCTTATCACACTTGCATAAGTATCATATACTTCAATATATGAGAACTATGCCGTTAAGCTTCCATAACGCACACAAGTGTAATACTAGTCTATTTCGCATTATCGATGTCCAGTCTCGATAATACTACGACTAGGGATATTTAATGATTAAACCGTTCATGGATTAATACTGTCTCATATCTTATTAATCTGGAACTAATCATAAGGACTTTTATCATTTATATATATTCAAGTAATCCAATTACAAAATGATAAAATAGCAATTTCTTTTGTCACATAGTTAATTTATACAAAAACCACAATGTCTTTTACAAATAGTGATGTTATGGATCATAATTGTCCAACATGGGGGTGTGATGAGTGGAAAATATATCAATATTTACCGCCCCTTTTACTTAATATTTTGTTTAGTTTCTCGGGTTTGATAAACATTTTGATGTGTTTTAGTTTATTTTACAGATAAAATAATATTGGGACTTAATGAAATCATTTAGGACGAAATATGGGTCAAATAAGGGCAAATATTGGACTTGACATATTAATTTTGGAGATTAGAAACTTGAAAGGGCGTTCTAACGAAGTACAGTTTCGGAAATTCTAGTTTTGTGCAATTGTCGTATTTTGGGCATAACTCTTTATTCCGATATCGGATTGAGCTGATTCAAGTTCCAGATTAACTAAGACTCAAGGATCTACAACTTTGAAGAACAAACTAATTTCGAATTCTAAAGTTTTCATGACCGAAATTAATGAAACATATGGAAGTGTGTTATGCGTAATTATTAAAGTCATTTTCAAAGTAAAATAAATAAATAAATAAATAAAAATAATCAAACTTCCACCAAACATGATAGCAATTAGTGGAGGATTTGGTGTAGCAATTTGTGGAGCAATTAATAATGTATTTGGTGGAGCAATTAGTGGAGCAATTAATAATGGATTTGGTGGAGAAAAATTTTGCCTACAAATACCAAGTCATTTCATTTGTAAATTCATACTTTCTTCTTTGAAATTCCTTAAGAATAACTAAGAAGATTGTATCTTGCTTGTTTATTTACAGCTTTCAGTAATTAATTTCCACTTTCGCACTTTCTTTTCTTTACTTTTAAGTCTTTACTTTCCGTAATTTACTTTTACGCAATGATGAGGTAACTCCCCCTTGCTGGGGTAAAAGGTAAAGCTTTTATTATTTCTATTTAGATTAATCTCCTTTAATTATAATATAATAAACCTGACTTAATGAGGATACCACCATATTGGTCGGTTGGTAATTAATTATAAATTGGTTTTAACCTAACTAAGCATGGATACCGCATGGTTGGTCAGTTGGTAATTAATTATTAATTTGACTTAATCAGGATACCGCCTATATGGCTGGTTGGTAATTATCACGCAAAGTTAATATATTATATTAAAGGAGATATCTAAAATAGTAGTAATAAAAGTGGATCCTCTAACCCCCATCATTTTTTTCTATTGTACTTTTACTTTATTTACTTTCAGCAATTTACTTTTCAGCAATTTACTTTTCAGCAATTTACTCTTCAGCAATTTACTTTCAGCAATTTACTTTTCAGTATTTAATTTCCAGCAATTTACTTTATGTCTTTTATTTTATTTAATTTTTTACCAGCCCTAGTTATATGTCGTAACTAAGTTAGTTATCTGGGGTTGTGATGAATTCCAATATCACTGATTTATAAGGGGTTAAATTACGGTTTGGGTAATATAAAGGTTTATTTATTGAGCCTTAGTCTTAATGCATCTTGTTGACTGACCATTAATAAGATTGATTCAGTAAACTTAAAATGAACTTGGAAAATGGATTTTAGGTTTAAGACTTTAGACTTAATAGCCCACGATCTTCCTTGAGGATAAATAATCCTTTAATAGATTTCCTTAAAGGATGGGAATATACCTGTCGGGCAGAGGTAGCCATAATTGGAACTTAATCTTAATGAATCCAGATAACTTAATTGACATAAGAATATGATTAATTGGGTTACACTGGGTGTTTGTATCTGATCATCAGAATATGCTTTTACATAATTTCGTGTTCTAGGTTAATAAACCAATATATTACACAACCATAAGATAACCACTTCATCTTTGAAAATGATATTGGAAAGATTCACAACCCTGGATAGTTTTATAAAATTGAATTTTCCTAAATCTACTTTCAAGCAATTTCATTTACTTGTTTTAAGTTTAAAGTCACCATCCAATCAAATAACCAATCCATTAGATACTTGTAAAAATTTGACTTCATAAATTAATAACAAAAGGTTTTAAGTCCTCGTGGGATCGATACTTTTTATACTACTTGAACGATATGTGCGCTTGCGTTATACTCGTGTGAAAACGTCGGTCATGAACGTGCCAAAGTTGTCATAATGAGAAATGGTCATGACCAAAATCAGGAGTCACAGTGAGTGTGATTGACAATGAGTTGTCTACTTGTGAATAAATGTAGGTGAGAACGTGCCAAAGTTGTGAGTCGAAATATATTCATGGGGTCAACTTCTCACTATGGAATTCAATTTAATTATTGGATTCCCGTTTGTCGTTGGGGATTACAGTATTATGTAAAGTATTGGGAGGCACTGCTAGGTTAAAAATCCATAACTAAGGTAGTGTGTAATATTATGAAAATTGCCCCGTATGTTTTCCTTATTCTATATTGTTGATAGAATTAAAACTTCTAATCAACTGCATCCATATTATTTGTATATGTTTTCTGACTTTCCTTATGGTTGCGGATTTCTAGAATAAGTTCTAGATTTAAAATAGGCTTGGATATTGTTAGATTAGTCAAAATCATCGGGAACTATTGTTCCGATTTTCTTGAAAAATCAAGATGGTTAGTGACTTAGTTTCTAAGTCACGATAGATAATCTATATAAAAATAAGAGACTTGTGAGATACTCTCATTAGTCGTGCATTAGATATGATTTAATAAAGGACACAACAAGACTATCTGTGTGACAGTTAGTATAACTGTTTGACAGTTAGTGTGTCTCTTGTATATAGTATTCATCTTTCGTGAAGGATTATTCCTTTGTCGAAAGAGAAATTGATTAAAATTTCTAGTCAATCTTATACATCATAGGATGATGGCGTAATAAATACTATATTATGTACGACTAAAAGACATCAATTTAATCGTAATTGTTACGAACTATTTTGATACGCTATAGACCATAGGATGTGTATTAAACATGTTCTTTGTTATCTTTGAGATATTAAGAACGAGTTTCTTATTCATGGAGAATATAGTCTGCAACCACGAGGGTCTGATTAGTTTGAGTCTAATTATGATATTAGATGGTCTACATCATAAAAGAGTCAGAAAAGATGCAGTGGGAGTGTCACGAATGATTCTACTGTGTAAGTGGAATTAATTATAACTTATGAAGTATGGACTTATGAAGTTTCAAAATGACCTTTTAGATTAGAAGTTTTGATATTGGTGTTTTGCTTGCGGTTGTCTGCATAGTATTTTGGACATAATCCTTAAATACTTGGATAATTCTGTAGTTATAGCACAATATTGATATCACATCTGAGTCATATTGATGTATAACTTAGGTTATACAAAATATGAATGATGCTAGTTAAGGGAAATGTTTTGGGTTTGTTGGACAAACTCGATATGTTATAGCGGCCTACTTGTTGTTTCCTACCTCTTGAATGCTAGGTCAGCTCTTGAGGACCATGCGTATGTAATACAAATTAAGATGTGTATATGATACCGTAGATTGGCACTAGAGCAAGTGGGAGAAATTGTTAGGGTTGGTGATCGGAGTGCCAATCCGGATCGTATTTATGTCCAATTCATGAATATGAATAGTTCTTTTTTCCATAATATTACTTATTTATGGTAGTACTTCTTGCTTTGATATACATATTCGATCTAATTACGATTAGATTGAAACTAAATAGGATTTAGTGATATATATATATTATACAAAGACCCAATAATATATAATGTAGTGCGCAATTACAAAGTAGTTTGTAATTGATATTGGGAAGTGTCACTACTAGAAGTATATTATCAAATAAAGTTCTTGGTCAAGATTTACTAACACGGGTCGGTTATTAAAATCCGTTGAGACTAGTACACGTCATATATCGAGACTTAGTCCGATAGTTTATCCCAAAAAACCTTGAATCGGGGGAGACTCGTATAGACGTGTAGGTGTTTATATTGGATAAACACTGAACGACTCACCAAAGATTTCCTAATAAATGGTACACCAATGTCAATAGGAATCTTCTCGGGTCAAGTGATCATAGTGGTCCTTTGACTTGATATGTCACTGTGGATGTATGAGGTATCCTCCCTACTTTTGATGGCAGTCACGTCACCTATCTATTTAGATCAGACCTCCGCCTGTTCGTTGGGTGTGGACTGATCCTCAGGATATCCTGTGCGTATCAAGATAGGATCCGTCAGTTCTGTGTACAGAGCATAGGTATTCAATATGGAATTAGAAATTTTTTAAATTCATGGGCCAGTGGTACACTGTAGAAGTAAGTTCTAAGTGTTATTAAGAGATTGCTAATAGAATCATCGACAGGATTATACCTATAGAGATTCATTTTTATCTATATCTCTGGAATAATCTGAATACATGTGATGGAGGGATTATACGTATGCGATGACCTCGACCTGTATGATTCAGCGAGTTTATCCATTGTCGTCATAATTTACGGGTGGGTAGATTATGGACACGAAATTGGATTTTATGACGGATATGCCTGAATCTAGAGTCTCTCACTAATGAAACATACTCGTAGAGCACTAGGGCAACTATTATAAATAATATTGATTATTTATAAATTGTTTAACGGTTAAACGAAAAGATACATACATAGGGGCTATTTGGTCATTTCCAAGTTAATGTGAATTTGGATTAAATACTTGATTTTATTAAATACACATTAATTTTTTGGTCAAATAAAATATTTGACACATGTTCCAAATATATGTATTATGAAATATTTAAAGTAAATATGATGCATGTATTTAGATATTTGTATTAAGTAATTATATAATTATTTAATTGTTAAATAATTAGAATAATTGAATACATTTATCTTTATCATCATTATGCTTTTAAATGGAAAAATATGATTAGTGCACATGTATTTTACTTTTTGGAAAAGGTAGCAAAATTGAATTTGGCTTCTTTAATATTGATTAAAAATTACCAAATTTTTATTTTCAAAAATGCCCAATTTTGTTCCTAACCCTACATATATAAGGGTTTCATTTTTCATTTGCAACTTGGTGTATTAAGCTTCCAAAAATATTACAAAAGAGAGTTGAGAGAAAAATGTGAAGAAAAGAAGAAGATTGAAGAAAAATTAAACTTTTTGTAAGTTTTTTCAATTCCTTTTCAACTAGAAAAATGTTTCTAGGGTTTCAAGCTTTAACATATGATGTTTGGTTGTTTCTATACTCTTTTAGTTTTATAATATGATGGTTGGAAGCATGAATGAAATATGTATGCATGTTTATAAATAAAGTTTGCTTAGTAATGGTTAATAAGCATACTTTTGGTCATTAGATGATTTGGTTGCCATTCTAGAGTTGCTTAGCTACTCATAAATGACCTAGAATTATTCTTGAGTTGTTTCATGGTGGTGAGACTTGTTTGGTGTGGTAAGGATTGAATTAAAATATTGAATTTGTTTAATTTGGTGTAATTTGTCAATTTGTGGAAATTGTAAAATTAGGGTTCATAACCCTTTCCAAATTTGGGGCTTTTCATATATGTGTTGTAATTTTATGTATATTAAATTTGGGATTGATTGGATTTGATCTTGACATGTTTTGAACTGAAAATGACCAAATTGTAAATCCTGAAAAATTAAGGGACCTCTCGACAATTTGGGAAAAATTGTATTCTTGAATTGTAATTTGTATTTTCATGTATAGGACATGTATAAATCATTTTGGTAGTGATTTAGAATCACCTAATTATGTATTTAATAAATTAGGACTAAAATGATCAAAATGTAAAGTTTAGTGGCATTTCCGTAATTACTAAAAAATCTGGAAAATTTTTCAAATTTCTGTTTTAATGTATATTTGATGTAAAAATCATTTTAGTTGTGATTGGAAATCACCTAAGCTTGTTTTGAACAACGTAGGACTAAAATGATTAAAATGGAAAGTTTTGAAATTGTATGGTAATTTACTGAAATTATGATTTCTGGATTAAAAATTTATGTTTTTGAGTATTGAGTGATTAAAATAAAATAATTTATTTTAATTACCCAAGAGAAATTAAAGAAATGGGAAAATTTTGATTTTCCCGCATTCCGCTGCGTAACCCGGGTATTTTGCCCAAAATCCCAACACCATCATCTTCCAGTACCAGTAAAACATCATTAGGAGTATCCGAATTTAATTGCATATTTGATTCAAGAAAATTAACAGTACAAATTTCTATGGAATCAGATAAACTCCCATGAATATGTTCCTCAAAAATTGGTTCAATCAGTTCCATGCTCTCGTTCTCACTGTCCTCATCATATGGTTGTTTTTACATGTTAAAAATATTTAGCTCCAATATCATATTGCCAAAAGACAAATTCATGATTCCATTCCTGCAATTAATTAAAGCGTTAGCTGTTGCTAAAAATGGGCGACCAAGTATCACAGGAATTGGCTTATAACTCTTTACTATAGGTTGTGTTTCTAAGACAATAAAATCCACAAGATATATGAATTTATCGACTTATAATAGCAGGTCTTCCACAATTCCTTTCGGTACCTTGATTGATATATCGGCAAGTATAAAAGTAGTTGAGGTTGGTTTTAATTCACTAATATTAAGTTGTTGGTAAACCGAAAATGGAAGTAAATTGACACTGGCTCCAAGATCAAGCAAATCATGTTCAATTTTTTGATTTCCAATAATACAAGAAATAGTTAGACAATAATGGTCCTTGTATTTTAATGCATTATTTGTTGGGAGAATGAAACTTACTTGTTCAACTATAAAATCTTTCTTTCTTACCTGGTGTTTCCTTTTATTGGTGCACAAGTCTTTCAGAATTGGCATAAGATGGTCTCTGTTGGATGGCATCTAACAAAGGAATATTGACCTTTACCTGTTTGAATATTTCATATATCTCTGGGGAATTGTTCAATTTCTTTGTTTTGAATGCCTTGGGAAATGAAAGTGCATGAGAAAAATTGTTATAATCAGCGATGGGTAATGGTTCATCAACCTCTTCCTTACCCTCTGAATTTAATTTATTTTCATCTTCGCGAGGTTCAAGAATAGGTCTTTGGATGACCTTACCACTACGAAGAGTAATAACAGATTTGACTTGGTCTATGTGTTGACTACCAGAACTACCCTCGTGAGGGTTTTGATGGCTCTTGGAATTTAGCTGTGGTTGGGTAGGAAACTTTCATTTCTCATTAGTGGTTAGTGCATATGTGATTTTGGAGAAGGTATATTTCAAATCAGTCAATGTTTGAACATTTTGGTTATATAGATGGCTTCTTATTTCTCAATGAATGCATGCAAGGTATCCTCAAGGGTTTTCCGAGGTGGTGGGACATATGATGCATAATTATGGGAATTTAGGAAATTCTGGTGTACCTGGGGAGGTTGTTGCGACGGTTGTGCTTGGTTATCATTCCTCCAATTGAAGTTTGGATGGTTTCTCCAACCAGAATTGTAGGTTTGATAGTATGAGTTTGGATTTGGTCTCTTGAAGGTGTTTATGGAACTGACTTAGTCATAGAGACATTCTTGTCGGGCTAGTAAGGTTGGGCAAACTTGTGTGTCATGTTCATTTGAATTACAAATTTGACAGGTGACTTCTTGAACTGACTTGACCTGATTACTTTTCCTCATTTCTAATGCCTCAACTTTTTTAGCTATGTATACTTAGCAGAAAGGTCATGGTCTTTCCTAAGGTTAAACATACCTCTACCAGATGATTGTGGTTTTACTGACGACTCATAAGTGCCAACTGTGTCCAATTGTTGTGCATTATCTGCTATATGTTCTAAGTAATGTAGTACATCTTCGAGATTTTTGTCCCTAAACTAACCATTACATATCATTACCACTACTTGTCTACTTTGGGGTGTTAAACCCTCGTAGAAGTAGGCAATCAACCTCTATGTTTCAAACCCGTAATGTGGACAAACATTTAGCATCTCTTTAAGCCTCTCCCAACATTGGTAAGTGTTTCCCCTGACTCTTGTGTGAAGGTTGTGATTCTCATCTTAAAGGAGTTTGTCTTATGAGGGGGAAAGATATTTTTCAGAAACTATTCTTGCAAATCATCCCATGTTCTGATGGATCCCTGACCTAAGGTTCTGCAGCCAAATTTTAGCTTTATCCTTTAAAGAAAAGGGAAAAAACTTTAATCGAATTATATTCATGCTGCAATTTTGGTCTGTGCAAGTATTACATACTTTTTCAAATTCCCTTAAGTGTTGATAAGGATGTTCCGATTCTAGACCGTGGAATGTGGGTAAACGTTGGATGACACATGGCTTAAAATTGAAACGTGATGCATCTGGGGGAAAACAATGCAAGATGGTGATCCTGTCCTAGCGGGATTCATGAATTGTCTGAGTGTCATATGATGATTAAGATCACCATGCTGAGACTCGTTTTCTTCCTGATCAATTGGGTTTTCAATATGGGCAGGTGGATTTTTATTTTGGTT
Source organism: Zanthoxylum bungeanum (assembly GCA_019454045.1). Lineage (NCBI taxonomy): Eukaryota > Viridiplantae > Streptophyta > Magnoliopsida > Sapindales > Rutaceae > Zanthoxylum > Zanthoxylum bungeanum. Next base: position 76,911 of record SKCR01005150.1, on the reverse strand, counting down.
TTCGGCCATTTTAAGAGACGATGAAGGTGATGGAGACTCTTTATTTAATCTATCGCTAAATGATCGAGACCAATGTCTCATGCAACCTAAATGCAGACTATTTGCTAAAATTTAAAAATACAAATGAAATACTTACAAAAAGAAAAAAAATATAAACAAGTGAACGAAAGAAAAAAGTTCAAATAAATGACAAAAAAAATTACAAATGTTATGTTAAAAAAAATACAAACAAAATAAAAATAAAAATAAAATAAAAAATAAAAAAGAAAAGAAAAGAAAAGAGAAAAAATATACAAGGATATTAAACTATTATTCTATTTACTAAATTATATTTCCCGGCAATAGCGCCAAAAACTTGACACGCTGAAAACGTGGTTCTTTACTCCCAAGTATAAGAGTACCGAAGTAATAAAATAACCCGGTAAGACCGGGGTTGATCCATAGGGAATAGATTTAATAGGATAAAATAATAATTTGAGCGAAAAATAAAAAGGTTTGATTGTTTGAAGTGATTGGAAAATTTTAATTTAAACTGCAACAATAAAATAAAATATTGGGGGTTAGGGGATCTACTTTTAATATTTCAAATTTAGAAATATCACATTTTATATATATATATAAATTGTCATTATTACCCAATTAATCTATTTCGGGAATTAATTATGCCAAAACTTATAAAACCAGCCATGAAGGCGATGATAAATTTGTCTATAATAAGTCTAGTTAGGTACACAATTATGTCAAATAAATAAAACCAGTCATGTAGGCGGTAACAAAGTTTGTCAATAATTAATCCATAATTAAATTACATATTAATCATTAGATTATAATTTATATATTTTAATATAAGTGAGATTAATCTAAATTTTCATATTAAAAGCTTCTCCATTTACTCCAGCAAAAAAGAAATTAGCTACTCATATTTTAATAAAACCACACATAATTTTATTACTGAAATAAAAGAAATTACGAGAAATCTTTTAAACAATAAAACACATAAGAGCTAGAACTCCACAAATTTTCAGAGAAAACTATGGAATCCGAGCTGAGGAAAATGAGGTGCAGAGCATCTTTATTTATAAAAATTTTGCAAGCTTTCTCCACCATTTTCTCCACATATTTCGTGCAGAGCATCTCTAATTATAGAAATTTTGTAAATTGTCATTTTCAATTTTTGTTTTTTGATTTTTTTATAATGACTAATAATTACAGATAACACACTTTAGATTTTTCATCAATTTCGGCCTTGAAAACCTCAGAATTAGTAAATTTTGTGAACTTCAAAGTTGTGGATCTTTGAGTATTCTTTCATCTGGAACTGAAATCATCTTACTCTGATATTGGAGTAAAACGTTATGGCCAAAGTACGAAAATTGTGTAAAGTTGAAATTTCCGAAATTGTACACCGTTAGAACTCCTTTTCAAGTTTATGGTCTCCAAAATCGAAATGTTAAGTCCATTTTTCTAGTTAAGAATCCAAAGTATTATTTTACCTACATAAGAAATAAAAATCACAATAAAAATATATAAAACATAAATTTAATTATTATTTCACACATGTGTTAAATTAAGGGGATTATGAAACTACAAGTGTAAATTGATTAATTTTTCTTTTAATAAATGTATACTTTTTAGTGTCCATCAAGGCTCTATTGAAAACATCACCTCAGCACCTTAGCCTTCCATGTACCCGACCTGATGACAGTCGCTATAAGCGATGGTCGGCCTTTGTCGCCACTTGGTCTATGTACTCACTCAAATAGTCATTTTTTACCAAGTCTTCCACCTGCTCCCATAGGTCTCTACATCCATTCGTGGCATATCCCCTTACATTATGGTGCAAAAACTAAGCCCTATTGTTTCCCTTCTCAATTGGGAACCTCCTCAGGTCGGGCTTAGTCAATAGACCTTTATCCTGAATTTCTCGAACTATCTAGGCCAAAGATCTGTTCATTGGGTGTACATTGTCCCCCCAGCGACATAGTTTACGTGGACAGGCGGCCTCCGATTTTAAACTTGATTATTTTGAGGCATCGGCCTGAACTCCTTTTGCCTCGGGACTGGTCTCCCCACATCTCTGCCCAAATCTCGCTGACTATCTAGCCTGAGTACTTTGGTCCTCTCGGTGCCCCCTCCTCGGGCAATCTTATCCTCTTCCTCCATTAACATAAACTTCCTTCCCTGCTCCAAAGCCGCAGCATAGTCCGGTATCTCTTGGATCCTCATGTGGGACCACAATCTCCCGACCCTGAGAATTTCCAAGGCCTCCGGATACTCGTATGCCCCGACCTCAAGCACCAGGCTATGATACCTGTCAACAAAGCTTTTGAGGGGCTAGTCATCCCTCTGCTTCATCATTTTTAACGACCATATTGTCTTCCTAAGCACACACTGATGAGCGGAAAATATATCAATATTTACCGCCTCTTTTACCTAATATTTTGTTTAGTTTCTCGGGTTTGATGAACGTTTTGATGTGTTTTAGTTTATTTTGCAAATAAAATAATATTGGGACAAAATGAAATCATTTAGGACGAAATATGGGTCAAATAAGGGCAAAAAGTGGACTTGACATATTAATTTTAGAGATTGGAAACTTGAAAGGGCATTTCAACGAAGAGTAGTTTTGGAAATTCCAATTTTCCGCATCTGTCGTATTTTGGGCATAGATTTTTACTCCGATATCGGATGGAGCTGATTCAAGTTCCATATTAAAGAAGACTCAAAGATCTACAACTTTAAAAGACAAAATAATTTTGAATTCTAAAGATTTCAAGCCCGACATTGATGAACCATCCAGAAGTGTGTTATGTGTAATTATTAAAGTCATTTTCAATCATTTTCAAAGCAAAAAAAATAAATTAATAAATAAATAATAAAAATTATCAAATCACCACCAAACATGATAAGCAATTAGTGGAGCAATTAATAATGGATTTGGTGGATGATTTGATGGAGGCAAAATTTTGCCTATAAATACCAAGCCATTTCATTTGTAAATTCATACTTTCTTCTAAGGAATTCCTTAAGAATACTAAGAAGATTGTATCTTGTTTGTTTATTTACAGCTTTCAGTAATTAATTTCCGCTTTCGCACTTTCTTTTCTTTACTTTTCAGTTTTTACTTTCCGCAATTTACTTTTACACACAGTACTTTTCTTTCTTTAATTTTCAGTTTTTACTTTTCAGTAATGAGGAGATAACTCTCATTTGCTGGGGTAAAAGGTAAAACTTTTATTACTAATATTTAGATTAACCTCCCTTAATTATAATATATAAACTAGTTAAAACCTGACTTAATGAGGATACCGCCATATTGGTCGGTTGGTAATTATTTAAATTGGTTTTAACCTGACTAAACTGGAAACCGCCTAATTGGTCGGTTGGTAATTAATTATTAATTTGACTTAATCTGGATACCGCCTATATGGCTGGTTGGTAATTATCATGCAAAGTTAATATATTATATTAAGGGAGATATCTAAAATAGAAGTAATAAAAGTGGATCATTTTACCTCAGCATTTTCTTTTATTGTACTTTTACTTTATTTACTTTTCAGGAATTTACTTTCAGCATTTACTTTTCAGCAATTTACTTTTCAGCAATTTACTTTCAGCATTTACTTTTCAGCAATTTACTTTCAGCATTTACTTTTCAGCAATTTACTTTCAACAATTTACTTTCAGCATTTACTTTTCAGTAATTTACTTTCAGCATTTACTTTTCAGCATTTAATTTTCAGTATTTAATTTCAGCATTTACTTTCCGTCATTTACATTTCAGCAATTTACTTTTCAGCATTTTACTTTATGTCTTTTATTTTATTTAAGTTTTTACTACTCGTAAATATGTGTCGTAACTAAGCCAGTTATCTGGGGTTGTGATAAAATCCAATATCACCGGTTTATAAGGGATTATTTTACAGTTTGGGTAATTTAAAGGTTTACTTATTAAGTTTTAAGCTTAATGCGTCTTGTTAATTGGCCACTAATAAGATTGATATGGTAAATCTAAAATAAACTTGACAAATGAATTTTAGGTTTCAGCCTTAGACTTAATAGCCCACGATCTTCCTTGGGATAGATAACCCTTTAATAGATTTCCTTACAGGATAGACATATACTGGTCGGGCATAGCCATAATTGGAACTTAAAATTAATGAATTCCATTGGTAGTATGACTATGTGTCTATGGAAGTCCGTAATCAGGGTAGGTGTATTTGGTCTTAACCTGAGACTTGCACCGCTAATACTTGCGACAATCAATATACTTTGGTTGCGGTCATCCAGGGCTTTAACAGGTTCTGTGTACGCCTATGCTGGGTATATTGAGAATCGTAGTGTGTTGGGTGTGATGTAAAGATGGAAGTGTCACTCCGGTCATATGGAGTTGATGGTCGCGCAGGGATACAGAACTGGTTCTCTAAAAAGGTTGCAACCGTAGGGATAATATGACTTGGTCATGATTATCCGATATTAAAGAGACTAGTTGCTCGTTATCTGACATATGCTTCATACGGGGCAGACACTGTGCCATCCATAGGCCTTGCATGTGATCATCCGATACTGGATCGAAATACGCAATATTACGTATACTACGCCTGATATAGATCCTTTATTCCTGTAAGGATATTTCTGGAGAATTGGGTAGGCATGGCGCTTTGCTAGAAGCCAACCTTGTCTTGTAAATCGGTATAAACGTAGTACGAGGTACTTACGTGTTCGGATAGTCCGACGACCGAATTTACCGCCAACATATCCGGGGATCTCATGGGTCGCTTCCCGAAGATTCACCGATGACATATGACTCACACTTTTAATTAATCTGGGATTAATTAGATGAGAGAGAAAATTAATCTGGGATTAATTGCGGAGATATTTTATCTGGGATAAAATATCATTTAAAGAGAGAGAACGATTAATTTGGAATTAATCGACAAAATAATATATTTGATATATTAAACAAAATTTGATTTCGATGCGGAATTAAAATTAGATTTTAATTCGGGCGAACGAGTTAATTTAGAATTAATTCATTAGCGATGTGAATAGTGACTTCGCTAGGCGTAATCATTTAATTACGACGCAACGAAAAATTCGTTAATTTGGAATTAGCGAACCCGAGCCCTGGATTATTTGCGAGCGCATTCGCATTTCGAATTCGAGTGCGGCACGCAAGTCAAATCATTAGTCGCATCAATCGTCAAATCACTTGTCACTTTGAGTGATGTGACTTGACAACTTGATTGATAGATGTGACTTGATGGGAGTTATTGAAAAGCTTTTAAAAGCTTGAGTGACATATATTATTATTATATGTTTGGTATATGTTAAATTGATTTTAGAAATCAATTACAATTAACAAAAATTTTCAACTCTCTCTCTCTTTTTTCTCTCATCTCTCACACGCCCATGGAGGGCCAAATCTTCACTGGTTTTTCTGCCTAAAATCGAGAAGGGAAGCACAAGTGTGATGGTTTTGCGGCAAAATCATCGAGAGCTAGCACTCCGAGAGACATGCGAAGGTGATAGGGAAGTCCACCCATAAGCTTGGAACCGTTTGACGAAGCTTGGAGCTTGACGAAGGAGCTCAAAAAACCATCCATGGAGGACTCCAAAACAGCAGCTCATTGCCGAGGAACAGAGGGCAGAATTTCAGTTTTGTTCATCTCCCATGTCGCTCAACCGATCGATGTGAGTATTCCGCGACTTTCTCGATTGTATTCACACATGTTCATGCTTGTTTATTGATCCTTGGGACCTTAGTAAACTCCAACAATGGTATCATGAGCGAGGAAAAGCATGAAAAAGTTTAGGGCTTAAAATTTGGGTAAACTTGATTTTGAGCATGATTAATGAAATTGGATGAATTAGTATGCTTAAATATGTTTTAACTGAAGATTGATTGGATCAATTTGTTGAAATTGTGTTTGGAACAAATTTCCCTAATTTTTTGGTGTTGGCCGAATGGTGAGAGCCCTAAATGTCTTGGTGTTTTTGATTTTTGATTCATTGGATGAGTTAGAATCATTCGGGAATGTGATTTAATGTCGATTTTGGATTTAATTGGATTGAAACCGAATCGGACACAAATAATCCCTAAAAGCCGAGATATTGTTATTGGGCTTATTGGGCTTAGTTGTACTAAGCTGGGTTTAGGCAAAATTGGTTGGATCCAATTAGGCCCAAAACCGCTTCCATAAAGCCCAAATGCGACTTAATGGACCTTTAAAGTTTAATTGGGCCTAATGGGGCTAAATTGATTTCTGGGCTTATGGGGTAACTCCCGGATTGGATTTTGGTTATTCGATTTGACCCGAGTTGACCAAAAGTCCACGCCTTGAGAAATTAATTAAAAGCCTATTGGACTTTAATTGAATTGACGTTGGACGTTAATCGGGCTTTGAGACCTGTAACCATTAAATTTGGAATTTAAGTCGTAAAAGGTTTATTAATAAAGTGTAGTATTTAATTTGGAATTAAATAGCGAATTAGAATTAAATACAAATTGAATTGGATTTAATTGTGTAGTTTAATTTAATTCGAGAATTCGTACTTTAAGTACTTATTCGCAAAACGAGTTTGACTCGCGCAAAATCAAATCTTTGTTTGAACATTGGATGATCACTAATTATCAGATTAATTAATTTGATTAGATTGATTGATAACATGCTTGTGTGAATACATGGTTGCAATGCATGAATAATGTATATCGGTTGGATATTAGATGGGTGGGGCAATTTTAGAAATTGTTGTAATAAATTTGATTTATTAATTGGACCTGCATGTCCATCCTTATTACCTCCTTATTCTTTGTATTCTCTCTCACATATACCCCTCAATGTAAATGAGGTTTCTTTAGAAGTGTAGTGTAACGGGTAGAAGAAATATTTGTGCTAGCGGGAGAGAGAAAGGGAGAGATTTGATCTAGGATCAATGTGTAAAGTATCCATCCGCATATCATTATTATTTTATTCATATGTGATTTATTATGTGTTTAGAATGCATGTTTAAGGGTGTATGATGATGAGACCTTAACAAGGATAATAAATTGGTTGCCAATTTGCACTCGAAAAACCCTCGCAAAATATTAAGCGTCTTTCCTTCCATTGAGTGATTCTCACTCAAGATCCGAGACTGGCATTGGCTTGTTGGCCAAAGTCAAGGCCTTTTTTCGTCGAGGATGTGTTTGAATCACGAGAGCTTTGTTCCATATCGGTGTCTTGTCCAAGTTGTGGTTTGTTGGCCAAAGTCAATACCACTTCTTGTTCATCGACATTGATTACGAAGCTTTCCATGGTCAATGGGTCGCGCTTGACTGGGATCACTAAGTTTGTTGTGCCAAAACCAAGGCTTAGTTGATTCAGAGGAAAAAGGTTAGGTAATACATTGGATGTATTGGCATATATAAGATATATGTTTCGGACTTGGATGTCTGATGAGCGGAAAATATATCAATATTTACCGCCCCTTTTACTTAATATTTTGTTTAGTTTCTCGGGTTTGATGAACGTTTTGATGTGTTTTAGTTTATTTTGCAGATAAAATAATATTGGGACATAATGAAATCCTTTATGACGAAATGTGGGTCAAATAAGGGCAAAAATTGGACTTGACATATTAATTTTGGAGATTGGAAACTTGAAAGGGCGTTTTAACGAAGTGTAGTTTTGGAAATTCCAGTTTTGTGCATCTGTCGTATTTTGGGCATAACTCTTTACTCCGATATTTTATTGAGCTGATTCAAGTTCCAGATTAAAGAAGACTCAAAGATCTACAACTTTGAAAGACGAAATAATTTCGAATTCTGAAGATTTCATGCCCGAAATTGATGAACTATCCAGAAGTGTGTTGTGTGTAATTATTAAAGTCATTTTCAATCATTTTCAAAGCAAAAAATAAATTAATAAATAAATAATAAAAATTATCAAATCACCACCAAACATGATAAGCAATTAGTGGAACAATTAATAATGGATTTGGTGGAGCAATTAGTGGAGCAATTAATAATTGATTTGGTGGATGATTTGATGTAGGCAAAATTTTGCCTATAAATACCAAGTCATTTCATTTGTAAATTCATACTTTCTTCTAAGGAATTCCTTAAGAATACTAAGAAGATTATATCTTGTTGTTTATTATAGCTTTCAGTAATTAATTTCCGCTTTCGCACTTTCTTTTCTTTACTTTTCAGTTTTTACTTTCCGCAATTTACTTTTACGCACAGTACTTTTCTTTCTTTAATTTTCAGTTTTTACTTTTCAGTAATGAGGAGGTAACTCCCCTTTGCTGGGGTAAAAGGTAAAATTTTTATTACTAATATTTAGATTAATCTCCCTTCATTATAATATATAAACTAGTTAAAACCTGACTTAACGAGGATACCGCCATATTGGTCGGTTGGTAATTATTTAAATTGGTTTTAACCTGACTAAACTGGATACCGCCTGATTGGTCGGTTGGTAATTAATTATTAATTTGACTTAATCTGGATACCGCCTATATGGCTGGTTGGTAATTATCATGCAAAGTTAATATATTATATTAAGGGAGATATCTAAAATAGAAGTAATAAAAGTGGATCCTTTTACCTCAGCATTTTCTTTTATTGTAATTTTACTTTATTTACTTTTCAGCAATTTACTTTTCAGCAATTTACTTTCAGCATTTACTTTTCAGCATTTAATTTTCAGTATTTAATTTCAGCATTTACTTTCAGCATTTACTTTTCAGCATTTAATTTTCAGTATTTTACTTTATGTCTTTTATTTTATTTAAGTTTTTTACTACCCGTAAATATGTGTCGTAACTATGCCAGTTATCTGGGGTTGTGATGAAATCCAATATCACCGGTTTATAAGGGGTTAAATTATAGTTTGGGTAATTTAAAGGTTTACTTATTAAGTCTTAAGCTTAATGCGTCTTGTTAATTGGCCACTAATAAGATTGATGTGGTAAATCTAAAATAAACTTGACAAATGAATTTTAGGTTTCAGCCTTAGACTTAATAGCCCACGATCTTCCTTGAGGATAGATAACCCTTTAATAGATTTCCTTACAGGATAGGAATATACCTGTCGGGCGGGGGTAGCCATAATTGGAACTTAAACTTAATGAATCCAGATAATTTGGTTGACATAGACATATGGTTCAATTGGGTTAAACTGGGTATTTGCGTCTGACCATCGACATAGGCTTTTGCATAATTTAGTGTTCCAGGTTAGTAAACCGATTTATTACACAAATATAAAATAACCACTTCATCTTTAAAATGATATTGGAAGAAATCACAACCCTAGATAGTTTTTAATATTGAATTTTCTTAAAACCTACTTTCGAACAATTTTATTTACTTGTTTTTAAATTTAGAATCGTCACCATTTCAAATTAATCAAACAACCTGTTAGATACTAGTAATCATTTGACCTCATAAAATTAATAGATTAGATATTAAGTCCTCGTGGGATCGATATTTTTATACTACTTGAACGATACGTGCGTTTGCGTTATACGTGTGTGTTTACGCCGGTCAATGTCCCCATACCGGATCTAGGAATTGGATTGGATCCAATCGATCTTAGAGATCTACCTAGTTAGTTATCATACAATTTGTTGGCCAAAGTCAAGATTGTGTGATATTTAACGGGATCCTAGCCTACTAGGAAACACGGTTTCCCGAGTACTCGAAAGAGGGTTAGAGGCTCGCCGAAAAATAGTGAGAGGCAAGAATTGAATTTGCAATATACGTTTAATTACTTGCCATACGCGCTCAAGCAAATATCATTCGTCAAATAAATTTTGTTGGACATGATAAGGTTAATCATGAGTCGCTCTGAGCTACCATTTCCTTCAACGGATAAGCATTTACAGTGCAGAAGTTATTTAGAATAAGGTTCCATAAAAATCTGTTTGACAGATATCATATTAGATATGAACGGGAAAGAAACCGGGTTTCTCATTCCTAATGATTTGGGAATGCTAGGCATATGTTTGGATGATACCAAAGTAAAACCCAAATTGGATAAGTGTCAATTGTAGGTTATCTTAGGTATACCATAAGTATAGTACTTATATAACTCACATGAGAACAATATGATTGTTGCTCACCATGCGGTTTTCCTAAGAGGAATACCGATATGCAGTGGTAAGTGGGAGGATAGTATAACTCGATAAAAATCAGAGTGATACTGTTCCGGGCACCGATTCCTAATGGAACACAAATAGTGCATCAATGATGAAACTATACCATTAATCTTCGACTACACAAGAACCACGTATGTCGGAGAGAGTCAGAAAACAACCTGGGGTATGGGTTTCTGATCTCACCTCATAAAGATGTTTATCTTGTTGAGGTATACCAACTGACTACGAATGAGGAAGTGATACAAGGTATCGACTCCCTATCATGGCAAAGTGCCATGAATCCGAAATGGATTCCATGTATATCAACAAGTTTGGATACTAGTTGATGTACCGCAAGGCATTGTGCCTATTGGTACTATATAAGTCTTCAAGGAAGACATACATGGATGGTAATATACCAACGTATAAAGCTAGGCTTTTAGCGGAAAGGTATCGTTATCAACATTGTGTTGATTGCGACGAAACCTTTTACCTATTGCCACGGTAAATCCATTTGGATAATGCTTGCTAAAGCTGCATGTTTCATTTGTGAAATATATCAACTTAACAGGAAAATTGCTTTCCTGAAAAGGAAACATTTTGGAGGATGTTTACAACATCCTGACAGTTTTTTCGTACTGAAACTAGCAAACAAGGTTTGCGGGTTAATCGATCCATGTTTGGATTGAAGCAGGCATAGGTTCTTGGAATTATCATTTTGATGTAATCATAATGGAGTATGATTCAAAACGAAAATGATTCTTGTGTATATAAGAGGGTTAGTGGGAGCGCACTGACAATCGTTGTCCTATAAATAATGATAACATATGTCATTTCTTGGAAATGATATTCCCATAAAAACAATCGGTGAAAGCTTGGATTTCGAGAAAACTCTCCGAGAACTCATACATTGAGAGATGTATGTGACCTGGTGTCTCATACGCTTTGAGCATATGGAGTCACAACCAGGCCAATCCAAGTGATAGTCACTGGATTGATGTTAAGAACATCCGTTAGTATCTTAGAGAACTAAGGATGCTGTCTTAAACTATGGAGAAAGAGAACTTGAAGTGACTGGGTTCACTACTGCAAGTTTCCAAACCGATAAAGACGACTAAAAGTTGTAAAAGGTACTATACAGTTTGAATAACGGTACAGTGAGCTAGAAATCTTCCAAGCAAGATATTGTTACCGAATAAACAGCAAATGTGGGTTATTGCTGCTGCTGAGGCGGCAATAGAAGCCAATTGGGTCGATAAATAAATCTAATTAGATTAGATATAATTCTGTTAGCAGCTGAGCTAGGTGTCTGCACAGGCTAAAGAATTAATGGTCTCATCAACGATCCAGATATATACTTCAATGCTCATCTGATTCGTTCAGATCATACATCATGGCGATGTGATGATCAAATAAATCGCATCAGATGATAATCATGCAAATCCACTGACGAAAGCCTTTTCTCAGCAATTTTGAGCCAACAGTACATAGTTTGGGTGTAAGATACTCGAGTGACTGGCTATAGGCCAAGTGGGATATTGTTGGACAATTATGACCCATAACGTCACTATTTGTACAGATCATGGTGTTTTTGTACAAATTAACTATGTGACAAAGGAGATTGCACTCTTATCATTTGTGATTAGATCACCTAAATATATAAATGATAGGAGGTCCTTATGATTTGTTCCTGGATTGAGAATGATATGAGACAGTATCAGTCCACGAAGGATAAATCATTAAACATCCCTAGTCGGAGCATTATCAAGATTGGACATCGATGAATGCGTAAAAGACTAGTATTACACTTGTGCGCATTGTGAGGGCACAACGACATAGTTCTCATATATTTGGGTATTGGATACTTATGCAAGTGTAATAGGAGGTTGTGTTTTACCGATGGTATGGGAAATAGCTTCGCTCTGGATAGACCCCCTCGGAATTCCATATGTAGTATGACTATGTGTCTATGGAAATCCGAAATCAGGGTAGGTGTATTTGGTCTTAACCTGAGACTTGCACCGCTAATACTTGCGACAATCAATATACTTTGGTTGCGGTCGTCCAGGGCTTTAACAGGTTCTGTGTACGCCTATGCTGGGTATATTGAGAATCATAGTGTGTTGGGTGTGATGTCAAGACAGAAGTGTCACTCCAGTCATATGGAGTTGATGATCGCGCAGGGATACATAACTGGTTCTTTAAAAAGGTTGCAACCGTCAGGATAATATGACTTGGTCATGATTATCCGATATTAAAGAGACTAGTTGCTCGTTATCTGACATATGCTTCGTACGGGGCAGACATTGTACCAGCCTCAGGCCTTGCATGTGATCATCCGATACTGGATCGAAATACACAATACTACGTATACTACGCCTGATATAGATCCTTTATTCCTGTAAGGATATTTCTGGAGAATTGGGTAGGCATGGCGCTTTGCTAGAAGCCAACCTTGTCTTGTAAATCAGTATAAACGTAGTACTAGGTACTTACGTGTTCGGATAGTCCGACGACCGAATTTACTGCCAATATATCTGGGGATCTCATGGGTCGCTTCCCAAAGATTCACCGATGACGTATGACTCGCACTTTTAATTAATCTGAGATTAATTAGATGAGAGAGAAAATTAAACTGGGATTAATTGCGGAGATATTTTATCTGGGATAAAATATCATTTAAAGATAGAGAATGATTAATTTGAAATTAATCGAAAAAATAATATATTTGATATATTAAACGAAATTGGATTTCGACGCGGAATTAAAATTAGATTTTAATTCGGGCGAACGAGTTAATTTAGAATTAATTCGTTAGCGACATGAATAGTGACTTCGCTAGGCGTAATCATTTAATTACGATGCAACAGAAAATTCGTTAATTTAGAATTAACGAACCCGAGCCCGAGATTATTTGCGAGCGCATTCGCATTTCGAATTCGAGTGCGGCACGCAAGTCAAATCAAGCGTCAAATCATTAGTCGCATCAAGCGTCAAATCACTTGTCACTTTGAGTGATGTGACTTGACAACTTGATTGATAGATGTGACTTGATGGGAGTTGTTGAAAAGCTTTTAAAAGCTTGAGTGACATATATTATTATTATATGTTAGGTATATGTTAAATTGATTTTAGAAATCAATTACATTTAACACAATTTTTCAACTCTCTCTCTCTCTTTTCTCTCCTCTCTCACACGCCCATGGAGGGCCAAATCTTCACTGGTTTTTCTGCCTAAAACCGAGAAGAAGGGAAGCACAAATGTGATGGTTTTGCGGAAAAATCATCGAGATCTAGCACTCCGAGAGACATGCGAAGGTGATAGGGAAGTCCACCCATGAGCTTGGAACCGTTTGACGAAGCTTGGAGCTTGACGAAGGAGCTCAAAAAACCATCCATGGAGGACGCCAAAACAGCAGCTCACTGCCGAGGAACAGAGGGCAGAATTTCAGTTTTGTTCGTCTAACGCGTCGCTCAACCGATCGATGTTAGTATTCCGCAACTTTCTCGATTGTATTCACACATGTTCATGCTTGTTTATTGATCCTTGCGACCTTAGTAAACTCCAACAGTGCTTTGATAGAGGCTGAATGACTTTGATTCAACGCTACTTGATTTTGAACCATAGCTGCTAAAGCATCGTATTTTGCTTCTTGCTTCTTTAACTGTGCCAACACTTCTATTATTCATGGTTCTTTGTCATACTCTTGGCCTTTATTTTACTGCTGGAATCCGGGTGGTGGGTTGTTCATTTTCCCTGAATTGTTGCTCCATGAAAAATTGGGATGATTCCTCCACCCTGGGTTGTAGGTGTTGGAATATGGATTATTCCACTGTCTGTTGAAATTGTTGACGTAGTTCACCATTTCTTTATGTTGAATTGATTCTGGTGCTCCTCCATATGGTGAACTTGTGGTTCCAGCGATGTTCACAACTTGCGTGCTAAGTATTTCTAGACATTTGCATATCTGATGCAGCCTGGTATTGACTACTGTGTTTGCTCCAACTTCATAAATTCCTGTAATTCTTTGAATCATGCCCCTGTCTGTTGGCCACAATGAATTGTTGTTAGCCATTTCCTCGATTAAGTCTCAGGCTTGATCTTCTCCTTTTGCCATCAAAGCTCCTCCAACAGCAGCATCAATTGTGGTTCTCATTATTCCAGAAAGTCCATTGTAGAAGGTTTGGACTTGTAGCCACTTTGCGATCTCATGATGAGGACATTTCCGAAGTAAATCTTTGAATCTTTCCCAAGCTTCGCAAAGGGATTCTGAATCTTATTGCACGAAGTATGTGATGTCATTCCTCAATGTTGCAGTTCTTTCTGGTGGAAAGTACTTTACAAGGAATTTGGTGGCTAGAGTGTTCCAAGTTGTGATGGAACCTACTGGTAGAGAATGTAGCCAAGCTTTGGCTCTGTCTTTCAAGGAATATGGAAAAACTCGCAATCTCATTGCTTCTTCAGCAGCTCGATTGTAATTGAAAGTGCCGCAAACTTCCAGGAAGTTGCTGATGTGGGAATTAGGATCTTCAGTTGCATTTCCCCCAAACTGTACTGACTGCTGAATCATCTGGATGCATGTTTTGATGTCACATGCATTTTCTGGTAAAGGAGGAAGTACAATACAGGAAATGAAGCTGTCGACCACCAGAATGGTTCTGTCTCGAATGGGTATCGATGGTGCAACTTCCAAAGGTTCAGGTTCCATGTTGACTAAAGCTTATTGGCCTTCTCGCCTTTCCCTTCTCAACTTTCTGATGGTTCTTTCAATTTCTGGGTCAAGCGGTCGGAGTTCAAAGCTTCTGGTTCGTCTCATGTAGTTTCTGAGAACCTGAAACACAAGAAAACAAAAACAATAAGTAAAAAGAAATTAGATACCAGTAACATATCTAACCCCAAAACTAATAGTGAAAGATAAATAAGTCCCCGGCAACGGTGCCAAAAACTTGACCGGTGCGTAATCACACGCGTATAACGCAAGCGCACGTATCATTCAAGTAATATAAAAAGTATCGATCCCACGAGGACTTAATACATAATCTATTAATTTTATGAGGTCAAATGATTACTAGTATCTAACAGGTTGATTGATTGATTTGAAATGGTGATGATTTTGAATTTAAAAACAAGTAAATAAAATTGCGTGAAAGTAGGTTTAAGAAAAATCAATATTAGGAAACTATCTAGGGTTGTGAATCTTCCAATATCATTTTAAAGATGAAGTGGTTATTTCATTTTTATGTAATATATCGGTTTACTAACCTGGAACACTAAATAAAAGAAACAAAAGATAATAAGTAACAAGGGTGCTCTCAGGTCTAACCTCTTTTGTCGTTTCTCGAAAGCGCGTTACACAGCCGTCGGAAGGGTTGATGTTCCATAACTTTTCTGGTTCACTAATCCAACGTTTTTCCTCGCTGTTTCACTGTTTGGGCTGCTGTTTTCACTCCGTTTCGTTGTTGTTTTTGTTGTATTTTCTGGTCACTGTTTTTGGTAATTAGGGGACTGTTTTGTGGGTTATTTGGACTGGTTTAGGGGCAGTTTTTTGGATGCAGTTTTGGGTTAATTTTCTGGGCAGTTTTAAAGGTCTATTTGTGCGGGAAACTGGGCAGTGCGGTGGGGGGTGTGTGCGTGCAGTGAGCGGGGCAGTTATTTATGTGAATGTAAGGTAGTTTGGCGTGGTTTATGGGAAGGCAGTTTGGCGTGAAGGCTCTTGGTGCGTGAATGGGTAAGGTGTACTGGCTGTTGGTGCGTTTCACGTATGTGTATGAGGGGTGAAATTGGTGGAGGGCCTTGAGTGGTCTTGTTGATTTGTGGCTGATGTGGGACGTGTGAGGTCTGAGTGGCTATTGTTGTTCATGTGTTAGTGGGGGTCTTGCTTGCTTGTGGTCTATGGTTCGTATGTGCTGTGAGTGATTAGCGTGAGCAGTTTGTCTACGTGAAGCTTGTGAGTTTTGTTAGGGGCAGTTTAGTCGGTTCGTGTGTGTGAGTTTAGGTGAGAGTGGCGTGGATGGTGAATGGTGTCGAGTGTATGCTGCGCGTGAAGAGGGAGTGAGGGGCTGCTGGGCTTGTGTCTTTGAGGGAGGCAGTAGCTGATCGATGTGGGACTTGTGACGTTGAGTTGAGGGCTATTGGCTTGAAGTAATGGCTGAGTTGGAGGGTATTGTTACGTGAATGGTCAGATGCGGGAAGGGTCAGGTGCGTACGTATAGTGGGTTTGTTGGAAGGGTAATTGCGTGAGGTGAGGTTTGCTTCGTGAGGGCTGCTTTGAGGCTGGCTACGTGTTGTTGTGGGGTTAGCAACGTGAGTGGTGGGGCTTTGTGGCTAGTGGTGTTTGTGGACAAGGGCTGGTGACATGAAGTTGAGGTTGGTCAGGGGGGTGATAATGCGCTGAAGGGTTGCTAATGGCGTGAAGGTGTTTTGATGGGTGATGGCCGAGGGAGTTAAAAGGGAAAGATGAGAGAGGGGACGTGACTGAGGGTGTTTTGGTTACTGCCGTGAGAGTCTTAGGGTTTTTTTTTTTTTTGTGGTTGAGAGAAGGATTATGTCAGGTTGTTGTTTGAGGTGAAGCCGCGGAAGGAAACCCGGACGTAAATTCCGTAGCCGAATCCGAATGGACGGTAGTGCAGTTTGTACTCGGGATACAACGCCACGTACCACTTAAGAGACACGTATTTCGTCTCATCCAAACTTGTGTTTGAGCATGTTGTAGTTCGTGGGTTATTTATTTATTATTTAAAGCATGATTTAGTTTAGTTTATTATTTATTTTCAAAGCATGATTACGTTATTTTTAGGCATGATATTTTGCTTAGTTTATGATTATGTTCAAATAGTTATTTGTTTATTTTGGCTTAATGGCTCAATGTGCTCATTGTGTGGTATTGTGTGTTTGCCGCTTAAAGACTTACTTTCAAGCATGCAAACTTAGATTAGGAGTTATCTTGATGAATACAAATTAGACCTAAGATACCCTTGAGCATATATGTGTTGGGGTTGGTGCTCAGAACACCAATCCGGACCGTATTTATGTCTGATTCATGAATACGAACATCCCCTTATTCCATAATATTACTTATTTGTGGTTGCACCTCTTGTTTTTATATACGTATTCGATCTGATTACGATTAGATTGAAACTAAATGTGGTTTAGTGATATGTATATATTAGACAAAGGCCTGATAATATATAATGTAGTACACAGTTACAAAGTTAGTTTGTAATTGACATTGGGAAGTGTCACTGCTATATGTATATTATCAAACATAGTTCCTGGTCAAGATTTGCTAACACGGGTCGGTTAGTCAAATCCGTTGAGACCATTACATGTCGTATATCGAGACTTGGTCCGATGGTTTATCCCAATGAACCATGAGTCTAGGGAGACTCGTATAGACGTGTAGGTGTTTATAGTGGATAAACAATGAACGACTCACCGAAGATTCTTAATGGATGGTACACCAACGTCAATAAGAATCTTCTCGGGTTGAGTAGCATAGTGGTCCTTCGACTTGAGATACCACTGTGGATGTATGAGACATCCTCCACACTTAGATGGCAGTCACGTCAACGGCATAGTTCTGAATGGTTTCTTCAGATAAGATATCCATTGTGATTTCTTAGTTTGAAGAGTTCATTTTGGAATGGCCTTGGAGTTTGTATTCTGCTAAGATTACAATTTGGTAGATTAGCTTATAGTTCCTATTGTTGACTCGGATGAGCTTTATTGAAATTTTTGTTTTCTAATTTTGATATCAGTCAGATTGTCTAATTTTATCAAAGCATAGAGAATACATATGAGATAAAAGGGTTAGTATGAGTGTACAAATTTATTTCTAATATTTTACATCATAATGACATTATCATTATTAAGGTAATAATGAGATGTTAATGAGGTAAAAGGTTTACCTGAGTCTTATTTTCTCCGTGAAAGCAGCTGGATTGGTCTCTATTATATTCGATATAAGGTTTTATATATGATATAAAACTAAGAGACTTGTGAGATACTCATATTAATCATACATTAGATATGATTTAATAAAGGACCCAACAAGACTATTTGTATGACAGTTATTATAATTGTTTGGCAGTTAGTATGTGTCTTATGTATAGTATTCATTTTTCGTAAATGATGATTCCTTTTTCGAAATAGATATTGACAGAATGTCTAATCAATCTTATGCATCATAGGATGATGGCATAATGAATATTATATTAAGTGCGATTAGAGATATCAATTTAATCGTAATTGTTATGAGTTATTTTGATACTCTCTAGACCATAAGATGTGTCTTGAAACATGTTCTTTATCATCTTTGAGAAATTAAGAACGAGTTTCTAATTAATGGAGAATAAAGTTCGCAACCATTAGGGTCAGATTAGTTTTGAGTCTAATTATGACGTTAAATAGTCTACGTCATAAATGAGTCAGAAAAGATGCAGTGGGAGTGTCACAGATGATTCCACTATATGAGTGGAATTAGATGTAACTTATGAAGTATCGACTTATGAAGTTGCATAGTGACCTTGTAGATTAAAAGTTTGATATTGGTGTTGTGATTGCGGTTGTCTACATAGTATTTTGGATTTGATCCACAAATACTTGGACAATTCAGTAGCTGTAGCACAATATTGATGTGGCATCTGAGTCATATTGATGTAGAACTTAGTTTCTACAAAAATATGAATGATGCTGGCTAAGGGAAACAATTGGGTTTGTTTGACAAACTCAATATGTCATAACGGGCTTACTTGTTGTTGCCTACCTTTTGAGCGCTAGGTGAGTTCTTGAGGGACATGCGTATGTGATACACATTAAGATGTGTATATGATATCGTGGATTGGTACGAGAGCAAGTGGGAGAAATTGTTAGGGTTGGTGCTCGGAACGCCAATCCGGTTCGTATTTATGTCTGATTCATGAATACGAGCAATACATTTTTCCATAATATTACTTATTTATAGTAGCACCTATTGTCTTTTATTATATATATTCGATCTAATTCATTAGATTGAAACTAAATCGTGTTTAGTGATATATACATATTAGACAAAGACACGATAATATATAATGTAGTGCGCAATTACAACGTAGCTTGTAATTGACATTGGGAAGCATCACTACTAGAAATATATTATCAAATTAAGTTTCTGGTCAAGATTTACTAACACGGGTCAGTTAGTAAAATTCGTTGAGACCAGTACATGTCGTATATCGGACTTGGTCCGATAGTTTATCCCAATGAACCATGAGTCTCGCGAGACTCGTATAGACGTGTAGGTGTTTATTTGATAAACATTGAACTACTCACCGAAGATTACCTAATAGATTATACACCAACGTCAATAGGAATCTTTTTGGGTTGAGTAGCATAGTGATTCTTTGACTTGAGATACCACTGTGGATATATGAGTTATCCTCCACACTTAGATGGCAGTCACATCACTGATCTATTCAGATCAAACCTCTGTTTGTTCGTTGGGTGTGGACTCATGCTCATGATATCTTGTATGTATCAAGATAGGATCCGTCAGTCCTGTGTACGGGATTAGGTATTCATTATATGATTAGCAATCTGTTAAATCAATGGTCGTGGTACACTTCGGAAGTAAGCTCTGAGTGTTATTTAGAAGATTGCTAATAGATACATCGACACGATTATACCTATAGAGATTTGATGTTTATATTTACATCTCTGGGATAATCCGGATACCTGTGACGGAGGGATTATACGTATGCAATGACCTCGACCTGTATGATTCAGCGAGTTTATCTGTGATCGTCATAATTTACGGGTGGGTGAATTATGACACATAATTGGATTTTGTGACGGATATGCCTGAATCTATAGAGTCTCACTAATGAAATATACTCATAGAGTACTAGGACAACTATTATGAATAATACTGATTATTTGTAACTCATTTAATGGTTAAACGAAAAATACATGCAATAGGGACCTAACTGTCATTTCTGAATTAATGTGTATTAGTATTTCATACTTGATTTTATTAAATACACATTAATAAAATATCAAATTGTGATATTTGACTTATATCATATATATATATATATATATATATATATTTCAATATTTAAAGTAAATATAATACATATATTAGGATATTTGTATTTAATTATTTAAATGTTAAATATTAAGTTAATTAAATAACAAAATATATATTACATGATTTATGCTTAGAGATGGCATGATACCATTGGCTCACTTGTAAGTTTACTTTAATATAAGATAAGTGTTGTCTTTAATATGTAAATTTGGACCAATGGAAATGAAACACAAAAATTAAAAATATCTTGATATTTTTTCTTTGAAAATTTCTTCCAAGGGGATGAAATACAAAAAGTGTTTTGTTTTCATTTTTCCTAGGTTAGAAAAGTTACACAAATATTTACAAAGTGAGTTGAGAGAAAATGTGGAAGAAATAAAGAAAACAAATGCAAAAATCTTGGAAATTTTACAAGTTTTTTTATACTTCTTCTACTTAGAAAATACTTCTATTAATCTTAGCTTCAATTTGTGTTGCTAAGTTGATGTCTCTACTCTTTTATTTTGTAATTAAATGTGTTGGAAACTTGTTTGAAGGTGTTTAGCATGTATGATTACTTTATAAGCTTATTAGGAAAAATTAAGCTTATAAGATTAATTAGCAATTGAAATTGTCATTCTAGAGTTGCTTAGCCATTCATAAATAACCTAAAATTGTTCTTGAGTTGTTTCATGATGGTGAGACTTGATTGGTGTGGTATTAGATTGATTAAAGTGTTAAATTAAGTCAATTTAATGTAAATTGTGCAATTAGAGTAATTTATGAAATTAGGGTTCTAAACCTAATCCAATTTTGGGTCTTATCATATATGTGATGTAATTTGATGTATATATGATGTATATTAAATTTGGGATTGATTGGATTTGATCTTGATGTGTTTTGAACCAAAAAGGACCAAATTACAAATTCTGAAAAATAAAGGGGCTGTTCGGCAATTCTGGAAATATTTTAGATTTTTATTGCAAATTGTATATTCATGTATTAGATATGTATAAATCATTTTGGGATTGATTTGGAATCACTTAAATATGTATTTGACAATTTAAGAACCAAAATGATCAAAATGCAAAGTTAGGGGTCTCATGGCAATTAATGATAAATCTGATTTTTCAGATAAAAATTCAGTTTTTATTTATTGAGTAATTAGAATAAATTTGTTTATTTTAATTGCCCAAGTAAAATATTTATCAGAAATTATTTCGGAGTGAAAATACGCGAAAACGGCTGACCAAATAATGAACTGGGCACTGTTCGGGCAATCCATGAACTGTCCAAATATTTTTGGGGTTGACCTGGGCAGTCCCCATGTGCATTGGTCGATCGGTTCGGCCGGAAACGCGTTTTATGCTATTTTACGGAAGAGTATTTTCGCAAAAGTTTCGCGATGTTTTTATATTATTTATATCGTTATATGATATCGAATAAATATGTTTAGGTGAAATATGAATGAATTATCAATATTGGATATTGAATAATTTATTCGTAAGTTTAAAAATTTTAAACTACGATTTCGTCTGAACCGCGCTCCTTCCGTTGCGCCTCCCTAATATGACCCCAACACAAAGAAGGAACATGATTAGAGGCGGTGCATGACCAGAAGTGGAGCACGATCCGAGGAAGAGCACGACCTGAAGAGGACGTGACCTAAGAAGGACATGACTAGACTAGGAACATGACCTGATGACGAGCATGACCTGAGGAGAAGAATGACTAAATGAGGTGCGTGACCAGAGGAGGAGCATGACCTGAGGAGAGCATGACCTGAGGAAAGCATAACCTGAAGAGGAGCACGACCAGATGAGGAGCATGACCTGAGAAGAGCATGACATGAGGAGCATGATCAGAAAACGAGCATGACCGGATGAAAGCATGACCAGAGGAGGAACATGACCTGATGAGTGCATGACTAGAGAAGATGTATGACCAAATAAGGAACATAATTAGAGGTGGTTGTAGGACACAGAAATCGGCGACGCTGTTCCAGGCTCGCAACCCGGTTGGGAGTACGAAGTAGCCCGCGAGGGAACTAAACCGGAGAAATAAAATGGAGTCGCCACCCAGTGTGAACTGGGAAATGATTTAAGGCCGCACTCACCCCTCGCAAGGGAAGACCTCAAACCGTTGGGTTCGGAATGGTCCCTTACTTATGCCACTTGTAATGAATGGATTTATGTAATAATATAATCGAGTCTACGCAAGAATAACCTACATCTAAGTTCGCATACAACCTATATCTAAGTTTGCATATAACTTATATCTAAGTTTGCATGCATAAAAGTAAGTCGGATTAACGGCAAGCACACAATCTCATGAATACATTAAATCAATAAGCATGGCAATGTAAATAAATAACAATCTAAACATAAACATAGATTAAATTCCTAATGCGAAAGAAATAACTAATCATGCTTGGAAATAATCAACTAAATCATGCATAAAAGTAACATAATATTTCTAATAAACAACAAATAAACACAAGATTGGATGACATGAAATATGTGCGTTTCTCAAGCGGTACGTGGAGTTGTCTCCCAAGTACAGACCGCATTACCGTCCACTCAGATTCGGCTACGGAATTTATGTCTGGGTTTCCATCCTATATACCGCAAGAGATAACATATATTTCATTCATCACATGGCCACAACATACATGAATCCACAATATGCATGCGAAAAAATAATAACAAATAACACAAAAAAGAACGGGAATAAATAAAAAGGGTGCCCTCAAGTCTAACCTTTTAAGTCGCCTCTTGGAAGTGCGTTACGCGGTTGTCGGAAGGGTTAATACTCCGTAACTTTTCCGATTTACTGGCTTGCTGTTTTCCTTCGTTGCCTCGCTGTTTTGGACTGTTGTTTTCTCTATTTTTATGGTAATGTGTGTGCAGGTTTTGGGTGGTTTTTTGGACAGTTTTCGGCGGTGATGCAGTGCAGTTTTCTGGACAGTTTTGCGGTGATTTTATGGTGTATTTGGGCTGTGATTTTTGGTAATTGCAGGGGTGTATTTGGACTATGATTTTTGGTATTTAGGGGACTGTTTTGGAGCTGATATTTGGTGATTACAGTGGTGTGAATTAAGAGGCTGCTTGAAGGGTAATGGCGTGAAGTAGGGGGCTGTTTGAAGGGCTTTAGGCGTGAAGGTCAGGGGGCTATTTGAAGGGCTTTAGGCGTGAAGGTCAGTGGGCTGTTTGAAGGGCTTTAGACATGAAGGTCAGGGGGCTGTTTGAAGGGCTTTAGGCGTGAAGGTCAGAGGGCTGTTTGAAGGGGTTTAGGCGTGAAGGTCAGGGGGCTTGCTGGATAAGTGTTATTTGGTTAATGAGCAATGGCTGGATGGGTGTTATTGCGTGAATGGAGGGCTGGGTGTTATTGCGTGAAGGGTTTGTGAGGCTTTGTTGTGTGGCCGTGAAGAATGTGAGGGCTGTGCTACTTTGAGGGACGTGAGGGAGGCTTTAGGCGTGAAGGTTAATTTGTGGTCAATGGGAAGTTTACTTGTGAATGTGTGTTGAGGGCTGCTAGGGTTTGTGAGGGTAGTTTGTAAGTGGTCTATGTGAATATTGGTTGTGAGAGAGAGAGAGGCGTGAAGATGGAAGAAAGGAGAAAGGTTCTTGGTGCCGTATGGGTGCCAGGGGTTTGTGAGGGTAGTTTATGCCTCTTTTTATAGGCAATGGTGGAGGTTGTCCTTATACGGGTAGGGAACGAATATTGTAATTATGGGGGGAATATTTAATTGGTGTGTCATAAGGAAATGATCTACTCAATTTTAGGAAGGTGATTTGTGGGATTTGATTTTATTTTATTTAGTTTAGGCATGTGATTTAATTTAATTAGGAAGGTGATTTATGGGATTTGATTTGATTTCTTTAATTTGAGAAGGTGATTTGTTTTGATTTCAACATGTGTTTAATGTGTGGATTTTTATTTTGGATGTGATTTAATGGGCTTTGGTGGGCGTGTGGGCCAGTGTGTGGGCTTGGGCGTTTGTGGCTTGATGTGGGGCTTGGTGTGTGGCTTGTGGGGGTTTTGGGCCAAGAATGGATTTTAAAACAGAGATCCAACGAGCAAACCCAAAGCTAAGCAAACGAAATAAGTCCAACAAGGTATTGATTTCTGACTTTTCCCTTCCGACGTCCGTTTCCCGCGACTTCCGCAGCATAAAGGGTAGTGCCTCCATATGAGGCTCATCATCGGGACTTTTATGCAAAAATGCAGTGCCTACAGTCGCCCCCACTTTGATGGGACTTGTGCAGTGTGTGACAATGACAATCCTATCAAAGTTATGCATGCATTTTTACTTACCTGGCTCGCCAGCTGTTGCCAAACTTACTGGTTGTTCTGAGATGCTTTAAACTGAGTTGATCTGGTGGTGAGGTACTTCGACCCCTGGGCTTTGTTGAATGTGGGCTTTGTTCCTTGGGTTTTGTTGAATGTGGGCTTTGTTCTCTGGGTTTTGTTGAATGTGGGCTTTGTTCCCAGGGCTTTATTCCCGAACTGTGTAGAGAGTGGGCTTTGTTCCCAAGCTTTACTGAATGTGGGCTTTGTTCCCGAACTGTGTAGAGAGTGGGCTTTGTTCCCGAATTGAGGTGAGAGTGGGCTTTGTTCCATGGCTTTGTTCCCGAATTTATGTAGAGAGTGGGCTTTATTCCCTAACTGTTGATTGTGCGGGCTTTGTTCCCGAACTGAATTGATTGTAGGCTTTATTCCCTGGGCTTTGTTCCCGAACTTGTGTTGATTGTGGACTTTATGTTAGGGTTTTAAGGGGGAATATCGGTAACGCGGTGGAATCGCGGAAAATCAAAATTTTCCGATTTCAAAACTTTTTCTCGGATCAATTAAATAAACTTATTTATTTAATTATCCAATTATCAAATTCTGAAAAATTACACAAGAAATCAAATTTCTTGGTAATTACCGAATTGCCCCAAAACTTTTTTAATTGATCATTTTAGTCCAAAAGTTGTCAAATACAATTTTGGATGATTCTAAATCATTTCTAAAATGTTTTTCAACATATCTAATGCATCAAAATCAGATTTCACACAAATCCCCAATTTTTAGTCTAATGCAGTGAGCCACCCAAAATTTTCAATTAATTATAATTTGGTCCCTTTAGTTCAAAACATGCCAAGATCAAATCCAATCGACCTAAAATTTTACATGCATCATATTCATACCATAATACATCACATATATGAAATGCCCCAAATTTGGAGTGGGTTATGAACCCTAATTTTTGAATTTCATCAAATTGTCCAATTTCACCAAATTTACAAAATCCAACACTTTAATCCATTCAATACTTCACCAATCAAGCCTCACCACTTTGAAACAACTCTAGAAAAATTCTAGGTCACCAAGGAGTGGCTTACTAACTCTAGAATGGCAACTTTGATTTTCAAAGAATCAAAAGTAAGCTTTAAAACAAGTTTAAGCTCACTTACATGCATCAATCTTTCACACAAGTTCTCAAACAAATAAAACACAAACTATAAGAAGATAGATAACATCAAAGCATCACAAATTGAAGCTAAGTATGTTAGAAACATTTTTCATGTTGGAGGAATTGAAAGAAAACTTACAAATGCTTAAGATTTCCAAGATTTTCTTCTTTTCTCCAAACCTTTTCTCTCAACCACTTTTGTGTTCTATTTTGTGTATATGAACTTCTCTAACCCTAAAAGATGAAATAAAACAATATATACTTGCCCAAAATTGGTCTTGGCCGAAATTGTGAAGTAAAATAATATCTAGATATTATTTTTGTTTCATTTAATTACAATTTGTCAACTTGTTTTCTAAATCATTACACTTTAATGAATTATTAAACTAAGTCAACAATTGCAACTTAAAAATATAACAATTGTATTTAATTTATGGTGATGGCCGAAATTGATAAAAAATAAAGGAAAAAATATTTCAATTTTAACAATTTAAAATAAATATCCAATGAAGTCAAATCCAATTTGACTACCATTTCCTTTACTTTAAAGTCAACAATAAACACTTATAATCATTTCCTAACCTTATCATTTGGTGAGATATTTATATTTTAATTATATTAATCATTTAACAATTAAATAATTAATTAATTAATTAAATATAAATATCTCAAATATATGTATTATAGTTACTTTAAATATCTCAAATACATATATTAATGATATATGTCAAATACATTTATTTGATAATTTATTAATGTGTATTTAATAATATCATATATTAAATACAAATACACATTAATTAGGAAATGACTGTTCGGCCCGTTCGCATGTATTTTTCGTTTAACGTTTAAACGATTTATAAATAATCACCATTATTTATAAAAGTCGCCCTAGTGCTCTACGAGTATATTTCATTAGTGAGACTCTCTAGATTCAGGTATATCCGTCACAAAATCCAATTTTGTGTCCATAATTTACCCACCCGTAAATTATGAGGACCACGGATAATCTAGCTGAATCATACAGGTCGAGGTCATTGCATACGTAAATCCCTCCGTCACAGGTATCCAGATTAATCCTAGAGATATAGATGTAAACGTCAAATCTCTATAGGTATTATCCCGTCGATGTATCTATTAGCAATCTCTAAATAACATTCTGAACTTACTTCCGAAGTATATTGTGGCCACAGATTTAACAGACTGCTAATCATATATGGACTACCTACGCTCTGTACACATAACTGATAGATCCTATCTTGATACACACAGGATATCCTGAGGATCGGTCCACACCCAATGAACAGGCGGAGGTCTGATCTAAATAGATCAGTGACGTGACTTCCATCTAAGTATGGAGGATGTCTCATACATCCACAGTGGTATCTCAAGTCGAATGACCACTATGCTACTCAACCCGAGAAGATTCTTATTGACGTTGGTGTACCATCCATTAAGAATCTTCGGTAAGTCGTTCAGTGTTTATCCACTATAAAAACCTACACGTCTATATGAGTCTCCCTAGACTTATGGTTCATTAGGATAAACCATCGGACCAAGTCTCGATATACGACATTTACTGGTCTCAACAGATTTGACTAATCGACCCGTGTTAGTGAATCTTGACCAGGAACTATATTTGATAATATACATTTATCAGTGACACTTCCCAATGTCAATTACAAACTACCTTTGTAACTATGTACTGCATTATATATTATCGGGCCTTTGTCTAATATATACATATCACTAAAAAACATTTAGTTTCAATCTAATTGTAATCAGATCGAATACGTATATAAAAATAAGAGGTGCAACCATAATTAAGTAATATCATGGAAAAGGGGATGTTCATATTCATGAATCAGACATAAATACGGTCTGGATTGGCGCTCTGAACACCAACCCCAACACTTTATTCCCGAACTGTTGATTGTGGGCTTTATTCCCTGGGCACTGTTCCCGAACTGTTGATTGTGGGCTTTATTCCCTGGGCTTTGTTCCCGAACTGTTGATTGTGGGCTTTATTCCCTAACTGTTGATTGTGCGAGCTTTGTTCCCGAACTGAATTGATCGTGGCCTTTATTCCCTGGGCTTTGTTCCCGAACTTGTGTTGATTGTGGGCTTTATTCCCGAACTGTTGATTGTGTGCTTTATTCCCGAACTGTTGATTGTGGGCTTTATTCCCTGGGCTTTAGGCTCGAACTTGTGTTGATTGTGGGCTTTATTCCCGAACTGTTGATTGTGGGCTTTATTCCCTGGGCTTTGTTCCCGAACTTATGTTGATTGTGGGCTTTATTCCCGAACTGAATTGGTTGTGGGCTTTATTCCCGAACTGAATGGTGGGCTTTTATTCCCTGGGCTTTGTTCCCGAACTTGTGTTGACTGTGGGCTTTGTTCCCAAGTTGTACTTAATGTGGGCTTTGTTCCCAAACTGTATCGATTATGGGCTTTATTCCCTGGGCTTTATTCCCGAACTGTGTAGTGAGTGGGCTTTGTTCCCGAACTGAATTGATTGTGGGCTTTGTTCCCGAGCTGTACTGAATGTGGGCTTTATTCCCTGGGCTTTGTTCCCAAACTTATGTTGACTGTGAGCTTTATTCCCGAAATGAATTAATTATGGGCCCTGGGCTTTGTTCCCGAACTGTGCTGACTGTGGGCTTTGTTCCCGAGTTGTACTGAATGTGGGCTTAATTCCCTGGGCTTTGTTCCCAAACTTATGTTGACTGTGGGATTTATTCCCGAACTGAATTAATTGTGGGCTTTATTCCCTGGGCTTTGTTCCCGAACTATGCTGACTGTGGGCTTTGTTCCCCGGGCTTTGTTCACCGAATTGTGTTAAGATAAGGCTTTATTCCCCTGGGCTTTGTTCCCGAACTGTGTTAAGATAGGGCTTTATTTCCGAACTGTGCTTATATTTGCCGTTTTTTCCTTTTCTTAAAAACCTGCGAACAAAAACAAGACAAAAATTGTGTGCATGTGACGTGTATGCATATATGCATGAATGTGTTTTCCTATTCCGCTGGGTTAGGTCTTCCTTGTGCTCTCTGGCGCCCTTCACCTATAACTGTCTTTGGTCGCCCCCTGGGCCTGCCTACAGTTTCTTTCTGTCAATTCTCTTCGGGTGATTGCTCAGTTTCCTTTGGTCTCATGACTCAATATCTCATTATGTCCCTGATTCACGGGGTAGCAGACTAGTCACCCCCAGACTTGGTTTATCTTTATGCTCTTCGTTGCTTACACTTGGCCAAAGTAGATCTTTTATTGCGGTGCCCCGTACTGTTATGTCATATTACTCTCTTTTACGAGATAATCCCAATAGCTGTTCATATTATTGCCCTCAAATGATGCCTAGTGTTGAAACCAAAGAGCCTTCAAAGTACTCGAGGAAACTCAAATCCGACCGTTTGAATAAATGATCTAAACCAGACTCAAAGTGTGTGTGAGCTAAGGTTCTTTTACAGCTTGATCCTTGGGTAAGCCAACTCAATGATTTTGTTTCAAATAATGGGATCAAGGGGTCAAACCAACCTAGATGTCTTGATCATGCTCTGTAATTACTTCTCCGTACTCAATGTGATATGATTTTCTTTTTCTTTTCTTTCGTCTCTTTTCTTTTCTTTTCTTTCTTTTCTCTCCCCTATTTTTTTTTGACGCACCTACCCTTTAAGGTAGCATTTCTCCTCATGGTGGTCCTAATACTAGCCCATGGGTAGCTTCACGCTTATCGATTATAAATGGTTTATATTTTCTTCTTTAGAGACTTTTCTTTTGTTTCCAACCATACCACATATCGTAACACAAATAAGTCAAGATGGACATCTAAGGGAACGGTCATTCATCGACCCGCACTCTCTTCAACTAGTCACTTTACCGACTACTCAGGCTTTCACTGCTAAGATCCTATAATTAAGTGCTCGCGAGTTTAGCCAAGATCAACTACTTAAAATATCGGATGAGAGTACATCTCGCACTTATTGTTTCTAAGGTTTCACCCTAAAGCAAACGATTTCATCATTGGACTTATGCCTAACTATTGAGGAAAAGACTCGAACAAGTAGGCAAAATCAATGTCTTTATTATTAAAAATGTAGGATTGTAATCAAATAAACCAGGAAAAACATCTTCATAGTCTGCAGTAATGTCTTCTTCCTCAGCCTATGGTTCTTCACTACAGTCATCCCCTATCCCCATGCAAGAACCTTGGTGGTTGAGAGTTTGGAGGATAAAGCTTTTGGGTAGGCTGGAGTTGATCATGTAGGTGGGTGGTGGGACAGAGTGATAGTTGGGTAGAGGATTTCTGTGTGTGTTGGGTTGTTCTTTTGCTGGATCAGGTATTTTATGGGCGTCAATGAGGTTTTGGATCTTATGCCTAAGGCAGGCGCAGTTGTCGGTGTCATGGCTTTTTTCCTGATGGAAGTAACAGTACAGGTTTAGGTTGAGGTGAGGTGGCACAGGGTTTGGAAATGGTCTAGGTTCTAAGGGTTTTAGGAGCTCTTGCATCTTCAGTTTTTCAAACACCTTTGACAAAGGTCTACCAAGATTGGGGAATCACTTGTTTCTGACGGCAGCGATTTCAGCAGTAGCGGGTTTGGTCTCAGAAGGCCCCCCAAAAGTCCTTCTATTCTGGCCCCCCAAATATATGAGAACTATGTCGTTGTGCCCTCATAACGCGCACAAGTGTAATACTAGTCTTTTACGCATTCATCGATGTCCAATCTCGATAATGCTCTGACTAGGGATGTTTAATGATTTATCCTTCGTGGACTGATAATGTCTCATATCATTCTCAATCCAGGAACAAATCATAAGGGCCTCCTATCATTTATATATCTAGGTGATCTAATCACAAATGATAAGAGTGCAATCTCCTTTGTCACATAGTTAATTTGTACAACAACACCATGATCTGTACAAATAGTGACGTTATGGGTCATAATTGTGCAACAAGCACTGGAGAATCAAATTAGACAACTGGCCAATGCTCAGAGTTACAGACCGCCAGGGAATCTTCCCAGCAACACAGAGCCAAATCCAAGGAAAATAGGGAAGGAGCAGTGTCATGTTCTCATGTTAAAAAGAGGTACTGAAATCAACAAAGATGTTGGAGCTAAAACAACTACTGAGGAAGTTCCAAAAGAAACAAAGCAATAGATGGAGGAAAAAGAAACAAAGTAAAAAGAACAGATCACTACACCTGCACATTTTCCTCAACGTCTTCAGAAAAACAAACTGGACAAGCAGTTTGCTCATTTCCTGGAGGTGTTCAAAAATCTGCACATCAACATTCCATTTGCAGAAGCCTTGGAACAAATTCCCAGCTATGTAAAATTCATGAAAGAAATTCTTTCATGAAAACGGAGATTGAAAGATTACGAGACAGTAGCATTGACAGAAGAATGCAGCACCATCATTCAGAGGAAGTTTCCCCCAAAGTTGAAAGATCCTGGCAGTTTCACCATTCCATGCATCATATGAGAACATAACTTTGGTAAGGCTTTATGTGATTTAGGTGCAAGTGTTAACTTGATGCCTTTTTTCTATTTTCAGGAAACTGCAGATTGGAGAAACAATGCCCACCTCAGTCTCTCTACAACTTGCTGATAGAACGCTCGTATTTCCGAGAGGTGTAGTTGAAGATGTGCTGGTCAAAGTTGACAAATTCATTTTCCCAGCAGATTTTATTGTCCTTGATATGGAGGAAGACGCAGACGTGCCAATCATCCTCGGGAGACCATTCTTGCCTACAGGTCGAACCATTATTGATGTACAAAAATGAGAATTAACCATGAGGGTACAAGACCAAGAAGTAGCATTCAATGTTTTCAAGGCTATGAATTCCCCAGATGATGAAAAGAAGGATAATGTTTCAGACTTGATGTGATAGACAGTACCATTCAGAACTCCAATGCAATGCAAAGTTCTATTGACAAACTTAAAACATGTCAATTGTATGTGGAGCCTGAAGATAAAGCGTCTTTTGCACTGAAAAAGCCAATTCCTGCACTACAAGCAACAGAAGATAAAAAGTTTCACCAGCTCAACGAATTGGAGGAATTTCACAATCAGCCTTTTGAGGATGCCAAATTGTATAAATAAAAGGCAAGGAAAAGACATGATGAGAAGTTAGTGCGCATACAACTAGAACCAGGGCAGAAGGTATTGTTAAACAAATCAAGGGTGAAATTCTTCCCATGGAAGCCAAAATCACGGTGGTCAGGTCCATTTGTGATCACCAAAGTTTTACCAGACAGAGCCGTTGAGATACATGATCCTGACTCCAACAAAACTTTCAAGGTTAAAAACAAGCGTGTTAAGCACTACTGGGGAGAATCATTTGAGCGATAAAAAGAAAGTGTCACACTTTCAGATCCAGCCTAACGTTCGAGAAGTCACGTCTAACCGACGACTTTAAACTTAATGCTAGCAGGGAGGCAACCCATGCAATTTATGTATATATTGTGATCTATTGTGTTTTATTTTTGTGTGTTTAATTTTTTTAGGTTAAGTCATTTCAGGATGGAAGAATTTCTCGCAAATCTTCACAAGCAATTTCCTTCTCTCCCTCAAAAATCTCTGATGAAAGTCTACAAAGCTCGCTTGGAACGGATGAGGTTACTGATGATCAAAGGTATTCCTACTGACATTCGTTGGATTATTGAAGCACGGGTCCGATTGACAGGTGAGTCTTCTGACTCTTTTATTTCACATCTGCCTGGTTTAGGAAGGAGCACATATGCTAAAAGAGAAGAGCCAAAAGAATGTGTGTTTGTTATAAATGTGCTCGCATGTTTTGTAATACTCGTTGTCGTTCTTTAGGAATGGTGTCTGATAACCGCGAAGATAAGATTAATTTCATTATGGATGGCTTGAGTAAGGAGTCTTTGGATGACATATCTAAAACTCTTGAGACGCCACCGTTTTCCAATTATGACTAACCGAACCGCCCAAACCGCCAACCCGAACCGCCACGGTTTTCCTTATCAAATTTGCGGTTTCGGTTTCTAATTTCTCAATCCGCCAACCCGCGCGGTTTGAAGTGAAAAATGAAAAAACTGACCCGAACCGCACTGCAAACACCCCTAATGATAACTTATACACCACCCTTACATCTATTATACACCCTAATCCAAAACGGTGGCGTTTTCTGATTTCCTTTCTCTTGTCCTCTTATGTCAACATCGGTGACGTGACTGCCATCTAAGTGTAGAAGATGTCTCATCTGCCCACAGTGGCATCTCAAGTCTAAGAATCACAAGTGCTACTCAACCCGATAAGATTCTTATTGACGTTGGTGTACCATCCATTAAGAATCTTCGGTGAGTCGTTCAGTGTTTATCCACTATAAACACCTACACGTCTATACGAGTCTCCCTAGACTCATGGTTATTAGGATAAACCATTGGACCAAGTCTCGATATACGACATGTACTAGTCTCAACAGATTTGACTAACCGACCCGTGTTAGTGAATCTTGACCAAGAACTGTATTTGATATTATACATTTAGCAGTGACACTTCCCAATGTCAATTACAAACTATCTTTGTAACTGTGTACTGCATTATATATTATCGGGCCTTTGTCTAATATATACATATCACTAAAGCACATTTAGTTTCAATCTAATCGTAATCAGATCGAATATGTATATAAAAACAAGAGGTGAAACCATAAATAAGTAATATTATGGAAAATGAGATTGTTCATATTCATGAATCAGACATAAATACGGTCCGGATTGGCGCTCTGAGCACCAACCCCAACATGCCCTAGAGCTACATGTGATGTAAACGGTTTCATGCGTTTTGAAATAAAACGATGCATTATTCATTTATCAAATTGTTTGTTTATCTTTCGCATATTATATATCTTCATAAATACCGTAGATTACTTATGTACCTTCAGACTTAGTGTATGAGTGTCATACACCAGAGGATTTAAGTCTGAAGTTAGTAATCTTAAATAGTCCATAGAGAGCAAACAAATCGGGTACTTTGTTTGTGGTTTATCTATAGCTGCGGTCCATTTTATATTTGTATGGCGATCTTAATCCGGATCGTCCATGTAGAGACATGAGAATGGAGGCACCTTGTATGATGCGATCATATAGGACTAGACCCAGATAGAAATGACATTCTTATAATATCCGTTAAGCAAAGAAAGTCATTTCCATTTACTTGATGGTCATATATGGATTGATCTTAATCCTGAGTGTACTATGAACTCCTGCATGGCAGACTGTGTCCTTTGATTTACAAAGGTGAGGTTGGTGTAGCAATCACAACCAATAGCTACGTACTTTGGAGGCACAGTTTGTTTTGTAGCTCGAAACGTTTTACATAGACATGGAGTTCACTCCTTCTTGCGAGAAGTAAATGAGTATCTTTCTTAAGGGTTGATTCAGTACTTGAACGATTTGAGCGCTCAAGTCTTTCTATTACGAATAGAAAGATTAATATTCATAATAGTTATGAATAAATCGTTCATTGGAGAATTAATGGTACTTAAGGTAAAAATAATTAGAGGGGTATAACGGACATTATGACCCGGCTCTAATTACGAGATACTCGTGAAGGATCAATTCGTATGCAATGACTATATCGGTGGACACCGACTTGGTTCGGCTTAATATTTCATCTACGGCAACGAGAGTGCAACTTCGGATTTTTAGTGGAATAACCCGGAGTTAATAATTCGGAATATTTAATTAAGAGCTTAATTAATATTTCGAGATTATTGGAGCTCGGAACCGTAGGTCTATTTGGTCCCCGTGCTAGCTCAATATACTTTAACGGAGTTAATATAATTGGACAGTCCAATTATATACTCACAAAGAATAAATATTATTAATATGATTAATAATATTAATTACATCACACTTGAAACTATACATTAAAAGTTAATGTAGGGTATTAATAATTATATGATAATTATTAAAAATAGAACATTGAATTATATATGATATAATTTAATAAGGCTATGAATTATTTTGGAAACAAAAAAATCCTTGCCATGGCCGAATTCCTTATTAGATAAGGAATATGATTTGTTTGTTTGGGAAACAAAATCAAATCAAAATTCATCACCATGGCCGAATTCCTCATTGGATAAGGAATAGGATTTGTTTGTTAGGGAAACAAAATCAAATCAAAATTCAATGCCTTGGCCGAATTCCTCATTGAGTAAGGAATGGGATTTGTTTGTTTTGGAAACAAAATCAAACAAAAATTCCTTACCTTGGCCGAAAATTGATAAGGGTAGGAGACTATTGGTTGATTTTTTTTTATGAAACAAATTACCCTAAGTATAAAAAGAAAATTATATTTTTCTTTTTAGATCAAGACATTAGAGAACCCTAGCCTCCTTCTCTTCTTCATGCTCTCAAAATTTGAGAAAGATTATTGAAGAACCATAAAATTATTTCGGTGTGTGATTTAATCTCTAAAACGTTTAGGGATTAATTTGTGAGTGTAGCCCACACTACCTTTCCGTAAGTAACGAGACATAGCTCGGAAGATCTTGTGGCGTTGGAAATCTCTTCTTCCCCTCTCTAGTAACTCACGGTAGTGAGCCAGTAAGTTCCCCACTGCCGCACGCACATCACCAATTTTGGGGCTCGGTTTTTGTTTGGTTTTAATTCGGGTTTTGGGAAACACTTTTGGGGATTTTTAGGGCTGAGTTAGGATTGATTTTTAAGTGAAAAATCAGACCTAAATACATACAGCTGTTCACACAAATTGTGGATTGTTTTGAGCGCAGTTCACGCGTGTAACGGGTGTAAAACAGTCTGCTATTTCACTGGAGTTCAAGGGGCTGTTCGGGGACTGTTTCGGGGGCATTCCGGGGCTGAAATCTTGTGTAAAGCAGAAGCAAAATTTAGTATACCCACTGGTACCATTCGGCCAAAGGAAGGGTAAAGCAGAAAATTTTTTCAAGTTCGATCCGTGGGCCTAACCGCTTTCGCTGCGCGAGGGAAAACATTTCCTACAGTGGCTTGGGTACATTGGAGGAAATTTTTACAGTATTATCTTAGGAAAACTTGAACATATACCAGAAACCGCTTGGACTGTACAACATTGAAGGATTTTATGATTTTCTTTGTGTGTTTCTTTATGATGCCCGGAGAAATTGGTTCGTGACAAACATATGAAAAAACTCATCTTTACTGGTAGAACTGCTCCGGATCTAATTGACCAAATCTTAGCATATGAACCACAAATTGACCCTATCATTTCAAAGATAAATTGGTCCGAGGACGATCGTGGTAAGAGGCGTCAGATTAATCTGGATCTTAACCTTTAACTTTTCGTGTAGAATTTCAGCTAACCAGGTATTATCTTCTAAACTCTTCTTCTACTGTTTAAGACATTGGGGACAATGTCTCATTTAGGTTTGGGGGAGGGAATTCGTTGATCAGTATCTTGTTTTTAGTTGTGTGTTGTTTTTATTTTTAGTCCAAAATTTTTCGAAAAATACAAAAAAAAATTGAAAAATTTTCAAAAATTACAAAAATATTATGCGTTTTTGTGTTTTTATTTTGACTAAAAAGGTGAAATTGGTAAGAGATAGCTGAGTAAGGGTGCCCACTCATGCATTTTACTTGTCATAACATGTCATAGATGCATTATCGTTATAAAAATAAAATTAATGTAATTTAAAATGTTTAAGTTAAAAAATGATATGCATTGAAATCATTAATTAAATTAATTGGATTTATAGTCTAAAACTTGAATTCTAATATATTGGGCTTAATTGGTGCATAATAAATTCCATTGGTATATAGGATGGAAACCCGGATATAAATTCCATAGCCGATTCCGAATGGACGGAAATATGGTTTGCACTCGGGATACAATTCCACGTACCATTGGATTTTATAACGCACTAAAATTTTATTAAAATGTTTAATTGAATTTTGACCATTTAGAATTCCATGTTTTTAGACCCTTAAGTGCCTAGTATTTTAAGAGTTAAAATATTGTAGCTCACTTATACCACTCTAATTAAATTAGTTTAATAGAGTAAATATATTAGTAGAGACTAATAAATATTAGTGACACAATTTTAATAGTTGAAATTGATTTAGCTCACTTATGACAAACTAGTGTAAATAACAATTATGATTTAGCCGCCATAAGTTTATCCACACTAGTTAAAATAAAATATTAGATATTTTAGATAGAAACCTTAATATTTAAAATAGTGAGTGGGAGAGGGATATACGACAGTACATCCCACGATCTCCGTTGTTAGTCCAAAAATGTGAGATTTCAAAAGGCGCCTCGAGACGGCTTTGTTTTCGTCCCCCTACGGATGGTGTCCATTTTGGGTCAATATCAAGTTTGGGTTCCGAGAGGATAGGGATTCTAGATGTATCTTGTGAATTGACCTACCCTACGGCGGCACTTCACTCGTTAAGTCAAAGAATCCCGAAACGGCGGGTTACACTCACAAAGGAATAATTAACTGTTAATGAAATTCCTTGATCATATAAAACGGTAGTTGTTTAATATAGGAATAAGAGTTATTCCCGTATATATTAAATTGACTGAGATTGTCTCGATCTATCATGCGAGTACTTGACCTACCCTACGGCGGCACTTACTTGTGGGATGATAGGTTTCCGTGGCGTAGCAATTCTCTTAGGTTTCTAATTCATTATTCATGGTTCTTGCATCATGTTTAATTTTATGCCAAAATTCTTTGATGATTTTAATATGCGATGAATGAATGTCGAATGCATGTTTATTTTATTTTCGCCATGGTTTCTCCAATTATTTCCATACTCTCAAACGATAAATTGACCGGAGAAAACTATGTTAAGTGGAAAAGTAACATGAACGCTATCCTGGTCTGTGAAGACCTGAAGTTTGTCCTGACGAAGGAACGTCCTCCCGAGCCGGCCAGAAATGCTGGCCAAGCTGTGCGCGATACCTACCAAAAATGGGTCGCAGCAAATGAGAAAGCCCGCTGCTACTTGCTAGCAGGGATGTCTGAGGTTCTTGCTGCAAAGCATGAACCTATGGCTCTAGCATCTCAGATGATGGAGTCATTGCAGGGCATGTTTGGGCAGCCTTCGGAGCGTCAATGCCATGAGACCATGGTCTCAGCGATGACTGCTAGGATGAAGGATGGTACATCAATCCGAGAGCACGTCTTAAGGATGATGACTTATCTCAACACTGCTGAAACCCATGGAGCTCGTATTGACGAGCGTAGCCAGGTGACCATGATTATGGAAACTCTTCTGAAGAGTTTCCTGCAGTTTAAAAGCAACTATGTTATGAACAAGTTGTCTTTTACTTTGACCCAACTGCTTAATGAGCTCACTCATTACAAGTTCATACTTGTGGATCCTCGTAAGTCCAATGCAGAGGCAAATATTGACGAATCTTCTAAATCTGCAAAGAAGAAGAAAAGCACTGGAAATGCTAAGGGTAAGCCCATGAAAATGAAAATGGAGAAAAATGAAAATGGTAAATATGATTTACTCGTTATTGAATCTCTATTAGTGGAGGATGATAAATCCGCTTGGATTATTGATTATGGGGCCACTAACCATATTTGTTCTTCTTTACAGCTACTTGATTCATGGAGGGACCTTGCTGAAGGTGATTACACCATGAGGGTAGGGACAGGGCATGCCGTTTCAGCAAGAATAGTGGGAGTTTCCAGTTTAAATTTTATTAATAATAGTTATTTAAATTTGAACAATGTGTTATTCATTCCTGGTTTTCGCAGGAATCTGATTTCTGTTTCTAGACTTTTGGATGATGGTTATTCAGTTTCTTTTAATAGCAATTTGGTTATTATTGGTAGAAATGGATTAACTATATGCACAGGAAACTCAGAAAATAACTTGTATGTGTTAAGGCCGTTAACACATAGGTCACTGCTCAACACTGAAATGTTTAAGGTTGAAAAACCTAAAACAAAACGGCCAAAGATTTCTCACGATGACACATATCTATGGCATCTTAGACTTGGTCACATCAACCTTGACCGGATAAATAGATTGATAAAGAACGAAGCCTTAAACCAGCCTTAAAAAGGTGAAATTGGTAAGAAATAGCTGAGTAAGGAGTTTCCACTCCTGAGACGTATTTCAAACCTATTTTCAGAACAAGTTAATTTTTATTTATTTCCTTTTGAATTATTTAATTTGTAAATTCTCTATAATACTGACTAAAATGGATCTTCATAAGCTCAGTTGGCAGGTATTATCAACATGCATGGTAACATACAGACATGAGTTATAATTGAAAAGTTTGTAATATTCAGTGCTCTAGTTTAATTGGAGGAAGCATCTCAAAAAGCATTGGAGTAAAAAAAAACATATGAGATCCGATTTATTAAGTCTGTAATGGTGTTTTAACACATAGTGCCCTAAAGCCAACTGTTTTGGGAGTCAATGGCCCAAAGCTCGCTACATGGATCAAAGATGCTGCAAAAATATATATATCTGAAGTCTGAGTAATTAAGTCTGTAGGGGTGTCTTAACACCTGGTGCCCTAAAGCCAACTGGTTTGGGAGCCACCGACCCAACACTCGCTACATAGATGGAAGATATTGTATATAAATAAAAAAATCAAAACCAAAGAAAAAAATCAGAAAAATTATTCCATTGCTGCAAAAAGGTGTGAATTCTGATAAAACTTTAGGACAAAAATATTACTCTCTTATCAACTGCACTTGTGACTGTTGTGGAAAAAATGAGTTGATTAATATTTTTTCGGCTATGCATATGGAGAATGGTAAATATAATCGAAGAATTTACTTATTCAGTAATTTAGAAAGAAAGAAAACAACTAGTAACTTGGAGTAAATTAGTCACTAACTTTTTTATTCGCTTTTCTCTTGTCTTTTTGTTTTTGTGTGCATTAGTTTTATTATCTTTTTACTTTTGTAAAACTTTTGTGGGTATCGTTGCTGTAAGCCCTCACGAGACTATAATTCGTCCACTAGGGACACCTAGGGGTTTAAAGGCTTGTTGCATATGCTAAATGCAATCGTGATCCCTACGAAAGTGGCTTAATTTAATTTTAATTATTTCTTGTATTTTATTTTGTTGTTTTGCTCGAGGACTAGCAAAATGTTAGGTTTGGGGTGTGATGAGCGGAAAATATATCAATATTTACTGCCCCTTTACTTAAAATTTTGTTTAGTTTCTCGGGTTTCATGAACATTTTGATGTTTTTTCGTTTATTTTGCAGATAAAATAATATTGGGACACAATGAAATCATTTAGGACAAAATATGGGTCAAATAAGGGTAAAAATTGGACTTGACATATTAATTTTGGAGATTGGAAACTTGAAAGGGCGTTTCAAGGAAGTGCAGTTTTGGAAATTCCAATTTTGCGCATCTGTCGTATTTTGAGCATAACTTTTTACTCCAATATCGGATTGAGCTGATTCAAGTTCCAGATTAACGAAGACTCAAAGATATACAACCTTAAAAGACAAAATAATTTCGAATTCTGAAGATTTCATGCCCGAAATTGATGAACCATCCAGAAGTGTGTTGTGTGTAATTATTAAAGTCATTTTCAATCATTTTCAAAGCAAAAAATAAATTAATAAATAAATAATA
Organism: Zanthoxylum bungeanum; assembly: GCA_019454045.1. Lineage (NCBI taxonomy): Eukaryota > Viridiplantae > Streptophyta > Magnoliopsida > Sapindales > Rutaceae > Zanthoxylum > Zanthoxylum bungeanum. The sequence continues at coordinate 36,692 of SKCR01005150.1, read as the reverse complement.
AAAATTATCAAATCACCACCAAACATGATAAGCAATTAGTGGAGCAATTAATAATGGATTTGGTTGATGATTTGATGGAGGCAAAATTTTGCCTATAAATATCAAGCCATTTCATTTGTAAATTCATACTTTCTTCTAAGGAATTCCTTAAGAATACTAAGAAGATTGTATCTTATTTGTTTATTTACAGCTTTCAGTAATTAATTTCTTCTTTCGCACTTTCTTTTCTTTACTTTTCAGTTTTTACTTTCCGCAATTTACTTTTACGCACAGTACTTTTCTTTCTTTAATTTTCAGTTTTTACTTTTCAGTAATGATGAGGTAACTCCCATCTGCTGGGGTAAAAAGTAAAACTTTTATAACTAATATTTAGATTAATCTCCCTTAATTATAATATATAAACTAGTTAAAACCTGACTTAACAAGGATACCGCCATATTGGTCGGTTGGTAATTATTTAAATTTGTTTTAACCTGACTAAACTGGATACCGCCTGATTGGTCGGTTGGTAATTAATTATTAATTTGACTTAATCTGGATACTGCATATATGACTGGTTGGTAATTATCATGCAAAGTTAATATATTATATTAAGGGAGATATCTAAAATATAAGTAATAAAAGTGGATCCTTTTACCTCAGCATTTTCTTTTATTGTACTTTTACTTTATTTACTTTTCAGCAATTTACTTTTAGCATTTACTTTTCAGCAATTTACTTTCAGCATTTACTTTTCAACAATTTACTTTCAGCATTTACTTTTCAGCATTTAATTTTCAGTATTTAATTTCAGCATTTACTTTCCGTCATTTACTTTTCAGCAATTTACTTTTCAGCATTTTACTTTATGTCTTTTATTTTATTTAAGTTTTTACCACCCATAAATATGTGTCGTAACTAAGCCAGTTATCTGGGGTTGTGATGAAATCCAATATCACTGGTTTATAAGGGGTTATTTTATAGTTTGGGTAATTTAAAGGTTTACTTATTAAGTCTTAAACTTAATGCGTCTTGTTAATTGGCCACTAATAAGATTGATCTGGTAAATCTAAAATAAACTTGACAAAGAAAATTTCTTTTATTGTACTTTTACTTTATTTACTTTTTAGCAATTTACTTTTAGCATTTACTTTTCAGCAATTTACTTTCAGCAATTTACTTTCAGCATTTACTTTTCAGCAATTTACTTTCAGCATTTACTTTTAAGCAATTTACTTTCAGCATTTACTTTTCAGTAATTTACTTTCAGCATTTACTTTTCAGCATTTAATTTTCAGTATTTAATTTCAGCATTTACTTTCCGTCATTTACTTTTCAGCAATTTACTTTTCAGCATTTTACTTTATGTCTTTTATTTTATTTAAGTTCTTACTACCCATAAATATGTGTCGTAACTAAGCCAGTTATCTGGGGTTGTGTTGAAATCCAATATCACCGGTTTATAAGGGGTTATTTTATAGTTTGGGTAATTTAAAGGTTTACTTATTAAGTCTTAAGCTTAATACGTCTTGTTAATTGGCCACTAATAAGATTGATCTGGTAAATCTAAAATAAACTTGACAAAGGAATTTTAGGTTTCAGCCTTAGACTTAATAGCCCACGATCTTCCTTGAGGATAGATAACCCTTTAATAGATTTCCTTAAAGGATAGACATATACCTGTCGGGCTGGGGTAGCCATAATTGGAACTTAAACTTAATGAATCCAGGTAATTTGGTTGACATAGACATATGGTTCAATTGGGTTATACTGGGTATTTGCGTCTGACCATCGACAGAGGCTTTCACATAATTTAGTGTTCCAGGTTAGTAAAATGATATATTACACAAAAATGAAATAACCACTTCATCTTTAAAATGATATTGGAAGATTCACAACCCTAGATAGTTTCCTAATATTGAATTTTCTTAAACCTACTTTCGCGTAATTTTATTTACTTGTTTTTAAATTCAAAATCATCACCATTTCAAATCAATCAATCAACATGTTAGATACTAGTAATCATTTGACCTCATAAAATTAATAGATTAGGTATTAAGTCCCCGTAGGATCGATATTTTTATACTACTTGAACGATACGTGCGCTTGCGTTATACACGTGTGATTACGCACCGGTCACACACACTCATTTGAAGTACCGTACAAAGGATTTCCTTAATTGCTTGAAGCTACTGATACTCCTCAGGATCAAGTTCCTGAACCACAAACTGGCTGACATGCCCAGGGTTAAACGGAACACCTTGTAGATAGCCTCTCCGGCCATTCCCAGAATTTCCATCAACAAAACGAACTTCTCAACATAAGACTTGGGATCTGTGCTGCCTTTGTAAAAATCCATGGAGGGCATAGTGAATCTCCTTGGGAATCCCATCACCAAAATTTCATCCGTGAAAAGGGACGCTATCGCCATGTCTTGGTCACCTCTTGGTCCGTCTTTTATATTTTTTTCCCATTTTTTAATCTCCTTCCAAAACCAGTTCTTCATCCAGTTCTCGGAGCTGTCATGCTCCCGACCTCAGGTTTCCCGACGTCTTTCACTCTTGGCACGGTGTCCTCCGTAGCTGGGGACTTCATGCTCTTCCTTTGGATACCATCTCGGGTCACTCTCCGCGAAGCATGGACTGTTGCTAGAAGGTTTCGGCGTCTGCATGCCTTCCACGTCTTCCCACAACTCCTCTACTTGTAAGGCTCCAGCAACGACTACAGATCTCACCTCATGAGCACTTCCCTTCCCATTTTCGCTGACCCCATCTACCCCAGCGACCATTTTTCCCCTTGCAATCTCCTCATTTCTTTGGTTGGGGCCCGTTCCCACTCTTTCTCTATTTTTCTCTTCCAATCTTTCCAAATTCCCATTATAGCCTTCATGAAGGCATGGGTTGCTTCCTTTTCCTTTCGAGCTTCTTCCCTTTCATTCTGGATGGTTTCTTCCATCTTCTTCATCCATTCCACTGTCGAAACCTCTGAAGATTACGTGTTTGCTGCTTTTAGTACTGGTCCCACAGACGGCGCCAATTATTGACGGCTGATTTTCATTCCAAGGGTAATTCAGGAAAACAACTTCTCGAACAATCATCCCTCAACTTTGAATTTGTTTGGTTTGGGGACCAAAGGAAAACTTAGAAAAAAGATGGAAAACACACAAACAAGACAGAGAGTTTAATGTGGTTCGGCGGAATGGATCTAACCTGCATCCACGGGCAGAAGAGAAAAGAAAGATTTTATAACGTGGTCGGGTATGACCGACCTAGCTATCTCTCGAGCTCATCCAACTGACCTCTTACAAACTCACTCTTACACTTAAGTTTTTCTCTCTCTTTTATATGTTGTGTATCAAATATAATTAGCTAACCTCTTACAATGAATTCTAAATCCCTTTATATACATGGGAAAATTCTACTGTTATATCAATCTCATTACGTCAGCCACGTGAATCTACCATTAATGTGATGGCTCTCTTCCCAAACTACTCTGCCGAAAGTAGCTATGCCACCTAACATCACTTTAAACCAAGTTATTATACCCTCTACTACATGTTACCTCCCAAATCCAGCTTGTAAATCAACTCTCATACGATAGCGTGTGCTAGATAAAAGCTGGTGACCTACTTTGGTCATGTCATACCTCTTTAGAAGGTGCAAGTCCCCCATGTAGGGCTTACGTGATCTTGACTTGATGATAAAACTATTATCCCGACCCGCACAACCAAGTCCGGCATGATTTGCTGAGCTGATCCTCATTCTGACACGAGGCTTTGAATGTCGAGCTGCTCTAAGAGTATGATGCTAGGGCGATCTAACCTAACCACCTAGGACCTGACCACCACTGATCTGACCACCTCGGATTCAGGCCCTTCTGTTTCACTTCTCATCCTTACAATGAGCTTGAGCTTTTTACTATGTCAAGTGTGAAACCTCTTTAACCCTTTCTTGGGATTCTGACTTCTTGGGGTCCTAAAAACCACCGTCAAAAATATTTTTTTAAATATAGATGATTATAGACCTGGCCAACTGTCTGGTTCGGTTCCGAACTGGAACCGAATCGGTCAGTTCCCAGTTCCACACTTAAGTGGAACCGAAACCGAACCATTCGGTTCTGGTTCCATGCGATTTTTTTTTACTTTTTAAAAAAAAATTGAGATTGAAAAATTAATTTAAAATTATGAATTTGAATTTATATAATAAACTTACATTAAATTACAAATAAAATTCTTGTCTAAAAAATTAAAAATAAAATTATTAAATTAAAGAGCTTGAACTTAAATTTTTAAGAACTTAAGTTGCCTACGTATCCTCCAGGTGTGAGAGGAATCAAAGCTCACGTAGTTCTATTATAATTTTAAGATATTTCCCCATTGTAATTTGACAATTCTTTAATTATCAATCATCATTATCAGTGCTTGTTGATCCTTCAACTCCAGTTCCGCTTGCACTTGCAGATGTATTATCGAACAAGTCTTCAAATTCATCGGGGCATCTTCTTATTGCCTCAGATCAGCTCGGATCTAATCATCCACACATGTTGTTGCTTCTAGAGCTTTTGGATGTAATGAAGATCGTCTAACTTCCAACATATTGCCTCTCATGCTGAAGGCTTCTTCAACCGCAATGGTGGAAACAAGTACTGCCAATATCTCTTTAGCAATAATTTATAATACAGGATATATATTTTATGCCGGTTCCACCATTCAAGGATTTGAAAATTTTTACTAACTAAACTTTCAGTTGAAAACTCGAAGTTTGTAGATAAATAATTATCTAATTCCGGATTATTAGTCATGTTATCCCTAGATTTTTTATTTCGTTGTAGTAACCAACGATCACCTGCGCTAAGTCTTGTTTGCATTACTGGTTCGCTACAACTAAATTGTTCTACCGATTGCAAGTTATATCTTCTAATATAATCATTAAATCAATTAAATCAATTTTGATTTTAGCTATTATTCTTGTAATATCAGTTTCATCTAATATTCCTAAATATACATAGTAAGCTTGTAAAACACTATTCAATTCTTCTAATTTAAATATAGGATCAAAAACAACAGCAATAAGATAAAGTAAAAGAATATCTCTAAACTAATGCAACCATTTTCGTTTCATAACAATAATAACTTCAAACAAAACAATATCATTAGGATCAGAACTTTCAACATGCTCATAGAGAGTACCAATAATATTCAAACTTTCAAGAATAAATAAATGTGTTGTAGGATAATAAACTCCACTAAAAATATGTGTAGCATCATTAAAAACTTTTAAAATTTCTAAAATTTTATCACAAATTTCCCATTGACTAGGAAAAGTGTGATATGTTGAACATGTTGAGAAAAGAAACTACATAATGCATCTTTGTATTGCAAAGCTTGACATAAAAGAAAATAAGTTGAATTCCAACGTGTTGGAACATCTCGTGAAAATTTTATAGGTTTAATACCATTTAATTTATAAAATTTGGCCCATTCTCTCCTAACTTGAGAATATGACTAAATACAATTAAGTTCTTTCTTAATAGGATAAATGAAAGGTGATAAACTAGTCAGACCATCTTGAACAAATAAATTAAGGACATGACATGTGAAACGAACATGAAAAATCGACCCCCTAAATTTGGTTCGCATATTTCTATTAAATCTGTGATTGATGCAGTATTTGCAAATGCATAATCAAATCCAATTGTTAAAATTTTACCAAATAAACCATATTCATCAAAGATTACTTTCATCATTCTATAAATATTTTGTGCAGTATGTTGTTCATCAAAAACTCTAAATACAATAAGTCATTTTTGCATGTTCTATGATGCATCAATCCAATGACAAGTCACACCCATGTATGAATGTGTTCGCCAATGGTCACTCCAAATATCAGAATAAATAGAAAGGCGAGCTTTAATATCTCTAAATGTTTCATTTAAAATAATTTTACCATCTTTGTATAATTTAAAATTTTGACGTTTTGTTGTATTTCGAGTCATTCTACAAGCAGCAGGATTTAAATCATTTTGAACGTAATTAGTAAAAGCAAGTTTTTAGCATGTTCTTCTCTATTTTTAGCTTCAGAATATTTAAATAAATCTAAAGAACTCGTACCTCTACTAGATGATGCGTACCTAACCATTTGAGTTTGCGTCGTATCAAGTCCAAGCTCAAAGCCATGATGTATTTGCATGTGCTTGTTAATATTATCGTATCCACCAGTAAATTTGTAAGAAACCCCACAATGGTTGCATACTTCTCTTGGACCTTCATTTTCAGTATCGATTAAATGAAAATGAATTTTGAAAACATCCGAGGAATGAGACCTAACTTCTCTTCTCTGTGAACCGATACTAGGGCCGCTCTCTTGTGTCGCCACATTTGACATTGTGTTCTCAGATGAGCTTGTCATTTGTTCTTTAAGAAATTTTAAAGAATTAGAGAATTGAGAATGAAAAATTGTAATTGTAGATGAGAGAATTGAGAAATTGGTGTATTGAAATAATGAAAAATGACCCATATTTATATATTCTTAGAATATTTTTGTGATATCTAAAATATCCTTAAAATTAACCGTTTTATTAATGTTGTTGACGGGTGATTTTCGCCCCAGGGGAAGTTTTGAGATAACCCTCCCGAGACAATCCTCTTTCAACCGTGAATTTGTTTGGTTATGGGAAACCAAAAACAAACGTGGCAAAAGACAAAACAAACACAAAAATCGGCAAAAAGCGTTTAACGTGGTTCAGCGGAGCTAATCCAGCCTACGTCCACGGGCACAAAATAGATGGGGTTATTTTATTACCGAATCGAGCTCCACCGACCTGTTTAGGGGTAGGTCTAACAGTAACCGAGCTGTCGGTCGTTCTTTAAGTTTCTTACAAGCAATACTATAATGAAAAATTTTTAAACCCTTACAAATGAGATCACCCTCTCCTTATATACTAATGGATATACAATATTGTTCCCATATCTTTGTGACGCCATCACTGCAGGTTTCCAGAGATTTGACAAGCTCTCTTCCCCACCTGCAATCACCGAAAACAAAGTCTACCCTCTGATTTCCCGTCACATCACGCCGTAAAAGTACATTGTCACACATTTTCATTAATGACGACAGTCTGTAAGATTTCAAATATGAAAGTAGATTTCAGAGTGAAAAGTCCAAACTATCCTGGTCACGCGTCAGTTATAGGACGTCGGCCAAAAAACTTGCCGAACACCTCGACTGCTCCCGCCCCGATCCATAATACCTGAGCTCATCAACTTGTTCCAGGAGATAAGATATAACCAAATTGAACCTCCGGTCTACTGTGGTCAGCCTTGGTTCCGATGTGATCGGTCTCTGAAATCTGCGCCAGATCCGAGAAGGAAATGCTCAGACTCTCCTATTGTACGAGAACTAACAAATATATCTGGACATCTGATCCTCCAAAAATGGGAAGTTCTCTCTTTGCCCTTGCCGAACTGTTCAAATATCTTAGCTACAAAAATCCCCATCAACATATGTCCCATACTTCTTGGTTCCAACGAGTGTACGAGTTGATGCCAAGAACTACAAAAATCAGAAGCGTGCTGGTCAACCACCAGGTGGTCAGCCTTAGGAATTATGTAGAAAACTACTCTGGCGCCAACTCAGGTCTTCCTCGGTATCTTAATATGTTCTGTCCTCAAGCCGAAAACAGGCACTCAGTGGGACATAACCCGACCCCGAGGTTGGAGAAACGAATAGCCTCGGCGGAATGAGTCCAGCCCCGAGTAGGTGGAACAACACATCGGCGGAACGAATCCAGCCCCGAGCTTATGGAACAGAGCATTGGCGAAACGAATCCAGCCCCGAGCTGATGGAACATAGCATCGGCGGAACGAATCCAGCCCCAAACTGATGGAACATAATAGCCTCGGCGGAACGAATCCAGCCCCGAGCTGATGGAACATCTGAGACTTACACGATTGAATATTTTCAACCTCTGAGGCTCTGTGCATCCCAGGGTAGGCGTCCCATTTGCTGGACATCGACGAAAAACAAAAATGGAATGAGATAAAGTTAACAAAATGGAGGTGACTTAGCACATACTCCACATAAACCCGAAAAGAATAACAACTCGGGTGCCCCGAGGCAGTGTCATGCATGGTACCTCCCAAAACATAATTCTGAATCTTACAACTCAGCGTCCCGGCTAACCGGGCTACGGATCTGTGAGCGGCCGAGACCCTGAGGGCAAAAACCTCCTCATACTGGGCGGCTCTGGAGCCTGCATGCGCTATGAGGGCAGAAACCTCCTCATGCCACGCTTCTCCTGATCCGAGGTGGTTAGGCAGATACCCCACGGGGGAAGAAGACACCCTGTGTGTGCCATCCATTGGGTGTTTCTCAACAGGACTCACCAGCCGACTCGCGGGGGAAGAAACCTCTCTGGGTCCGGTTTACCCGAGACCAAAATGGTCATGGAGGCCATTCGGCCGTCCCCATGCCATGTGCTCCGATGGTTCTCAGCGGGATTCACCAGCCAACGCGTAGGGGAAAAAACCTCCATGGGTCCAGTTTACCCGAGCTACTCCTCAAAGATGTGAGTCATGGGGTAGTAACGCTCCGGCCTCGGGGATTTGATAATGACACCCGGGATTGGCGTGCCCCGAGGGATTCGTGTTTTTCCCACATGTACCTCATCTCTTGATGCACCTCATCCATTGATGCGTTCTAGATCCTCAAAGGTAAAAGGAGCCAGGTCATGACACTTCCGCCTGGGTGTTTAATAATGACACCCGGGATTGGCGTGCCACGGGCTTGGTGCTCTTCCCAACTACCCATCACCTCTTCGCATCGAGCACATCCCAAGAATATTGAACACGGCTTTCTCATTCAATTATTAAACAAGTAAAGTGGACAAGCTTTAAAATTCAAAAGAGAGAGTCATGTTCGTATTCATGGGATCTACCGCCATTCTTACAACTCTTTGTGGGTCATTTCAAGAGAGGTTCTACAATAATTTTCCGGTCCTGGTCGGGTCGTCCAATGACTTTGCAGTTCGAAGAAAAGGTCTACTGGAAATATTTTCTCAGCATCTCGGCGTTCCAGGGCTTCTTGAGCCGGGAACCATCCAACTGCTCCAAAAGATAGGTACTCGGTCTTACTATCTCTACCACTCTGTACGGCCCTTCCCATTTGGCGCCCAATGAACCTTCTTCGGGTCTTCGGGTATTCAATGTGACCCTCCTCAAAATCAAATCTCCAGGGAGGAAGGACTGAGCTTGAACTTTCTTATCGTAAAAACGAGCCATTCTCTGCTAATAGACAGCCGCTCTCATAGCCGACTTCTCTCATTTTTCTTCGACCAGAATGAGATGATTCCTGACAAACTCTTCGTTCTGTTCGGCCTCAAAATGCCGGACCCTGTGCATGATCACCCCGATCTCTGTCGGAATTACTGCTTCATAACCATAAGCCAAAGAAAAATGAGTTTCCCCCGTGGAGTCCTTGTAGGTTGTCCGGTGCGCCCATAATACTTTCGGTAACTCTTCGACCCACAGCCCTTTACAAGATCTGAGCCGGGCCTTTAGATTTGCCTTGATTATTTTGTTGGTAGCCTTGACCTGTCCGTTAGATTTGGGATGAGCAGGTGAAGAAAATCTCAAGTCAATTTGAAGGTCTTCACAGAGCTTCTCGAAACCCTTGCTGTCGAACTGTTTCCCATTATCAGTGATGATGGCTCGGGGAATTCCGAACCGACAGATGATACTCTACCTTACAAAATCTGTTGCCTTTTTATCTGTGATCGCAGACAAGGGTTCGGCCTCTACCCACTTGGTGAAATAGTCAATGGCGACGATGGCATACTTGGCATGTCCCCGCCCCGCTGACATTGGCCCGATGATGTCTAGCCCCCACTGGGCGAACGGCCAGGGGTTGACCAGAGTGGTCAACTACTCAGCAGGTTGATGATGAATGTTGGCATTCTTCTAGCATCCCTCACATCTCCGAGCTACATTCACTCCATCTTGGTGCATGGTCGGACAATAGAACCCTTACCTCAACACCTTAAACGTAATCGACTGCCCCCCAGCATGGCTCTCGCAGATTCCTCTATGAATCTCTCTGAGCACATAATCTGCTTCATCGGTTGTAAGATACCTCAAAAGTGGCACTGTATGCCCCCGCCGGTACAAGACTCCTTCAACCAAGCAAAATTTTGAGCTTCGGTACTTCAACTTTCTTGCCTACTTTTTATCTTCAGGTGTCTCCCCAGTCTCCAAGTAACTTCTGATCGGGTCCATCCAAGAGGTCCTTCCTTCTGTATCCACTTCCATCACCTCCGGCTTCCCAATATTTTTTTCATGCACGCAGATCAAAAGGATGGTTATTGACTTCTCTGACTTAATTGAGGACGCCAACCGAGCCAGCGAGTCTGCCTGATGGTTTCTTTCTCGACCAATCTGCTCGAATTGTACACTATCCATTTCCCCAATCATCTCATTCACCTCGGCCATATAGGCCATCATATTAGGCTATCTAGCCTGAAACTCGCCCTTTAGTTGTTGGATGGCCAATTGAGAGTCGCTATTTACAATCGAACCCCTGACACCCACCGCCGCGCAGAGCCTTAAACCGGCTAGAATGGCCTCATACTCAACCTCATTATTCATGGCCTCGAAGGCGAATCTTAGGGCACATACCACCTCCTCACCATCACTCATCCGCAAGACAACCCCAGCTCCACAGCCTTGTGAACTAACTGAACCATCCACTGACTGAACCATCCACTGACAACTCCCACGTGGTCTTCGAAACTTCCAAAATTTGTGGTCCTGCTAACTCGGCTACAAAATCTGTTAGAGTCTGCCTTTTTACCGCCGCTCTCGGTAAGTAAGATATATCATGCTCACTCAATTCCACCGACCACTTTACTAACCGACCCGAGACCTCCGGTTTATGCAAAATCTGCCTCATAGGATGATCAGTATAGATCCCAATAGGATGAGCCTAGAAGTAGGGCCGCAGCTTCCAGGCCGTCATAACCAAGGACAAAGCCATCAGTTCATGGGCCGGGTATCTGGTCTCTGCATCCAGCAAGGCTTTACTGATATAATACATCGGCTTTTGGATCTTGTCGGCCTCCTGCACTAGCACCGAGCTTACAGCATGTTCAGAAATAGCTAAGTACGAGAATAAAGTCTCACCCGGGATTGGTTTAGCCAAAAGCGGGGGGTTGAGCTAAGTACTGCTTGAGCTGCATGAAGGGTTCCTCGCACTCTGCCGTCCAACTGACCTCCTTCTTGGCCTTCTTAATCAACTTGAAAAAAAGATGACATTTATCGGTTGCCCGGGAGATGAACCGATTTAGTGCAGCTACTCGGCCCGTTAAAATCAGCACCTCTTTGACCGTCTTGGGAGATTTCAATTCCAGAACTGCTCGGATCTTCTGTGGGTTTGCTTCTATACCTCATGCACTGACCATGTATCCCAGAAACTTTCCCGACGCTACACCAAATGCACACTTCCCTGGGTTCAGCCTCATACAATGTTTTCTTATCAACTCAAAAGTCTTCGCGAGGTCGTCCAAATGATCCTCTGGTTCCTTGGTCATCGTTATCATTGTTGGATAATTATGACCCATAGCATCACTATTTGTACAGAACATGGTGTTGTTATACAAATTAACTATCTGACAAAGGAAATTGCTCTTTTATCATTTGTAATTGGATTACTCGGATATATAAATGATAAAAGTCCTTATGATTAGTTCCGGATTAATAAGATATGAGACAGTATTAATCCACAAAGGTTTAATCATTAAATATCTCTAGTCGTAGTATTATCGAGACTGGACATCGATAATGAGGAATAGGCTAGTATTACACTTGTACGTGTTATGGAAGCGTAACGACATAACTCTCATATATTTAGGTATTGGATACTCATGCAAGTGTAATAGGAGGTTCTGTTTACCGATGGTACGGAAACAGCTTCGCTCTGGATAGACCCCTCGGAATCCCATTGGTAGTATGACTATGTGTCTATGGGAATCCGAATCAGGGTAGGTGTATTTGGTCTTAACCTGAGACTTGCATCGCTAATACTTGTGACAATCAATATACTTTGGTTTTGGTCGTCCGGGGCTTTAACAGGTTCTGTGTACGCCTCTTCTGGGTATACTGAGAATCGTAATGTATTGGGTGTGATGTCAAGATGGAAGTATCACTTTAGTCATATGGAGATGATGATCACGTAGGGATACAAAACTGGTAATCTAAGTGTTATAACCATCGGGGAAGTATGACTAGGTCATGACTTTCCGATCATAAAGAGACTAGTTGCTAGTGATCCGACATATGCTTCGTACGGGGCAGACACAACTCCAGCCCCAGAACTAGCATGTGACATCCGATACTGGAACGTAATACGCAATAATATGTATATTACGCCTGACAAAGATCATGTATTCCGTATCAAAATATTTCTGGAGAATTGGGTAGGCACGGTGCTTTGCTAGAAGCCAACCATGTCTTGTAAATCGGTAAGTACAAGGTACCGGGTACACACGTGATCGGATAGTCCGATGACCGTATTTACTGCCAACATATCCATGGATCTCTTGGGTCACATCCCAAAGGTTCACCGATGACATTTGACTCGAACAATATTAATTTGGGATTAATTAAGAGAGAGAGAAATAATATGGGATTAATTACGGTAAGAATTAATCTGGGATTAATTATCAGAGAAAGAATTAATCTGGGATTAATTGCGTCGAGAATTTATCTGGGATTAAATTCGTCGAGAGGAGAGAACGCGATTAATTTGAAATTAATCGATAAAATAAATTTAATGGTGAAATTGGATTTTACTATTTAATTTATTTAACAGGGCTAAAATAATATATTATATATATTAATTGAAATCGGATTTCAAAGCGGAATTAAAATTGGATTTTAATTCGGGCGAACGAATTAATTCTTAAGCGACTTTAATAATAATTTTGCGAGGCATAATTATTTAATTAAATTAGATTTAATTACGTCGCGACGAAAAATTCGTTTAGTCGGATTAAACGAACCGGGCCCAAATTATGTTGTGTAAGCCAACCAAATTTTGAATTTAAATTGGGTGAGACCCACAGCTCACATTACTTGTCAACTTGTGATGTAAGTGGTTGGCAATAAAGCAAATTGGATTTGATACACATCATACCTACAAAGTAAATATAATTAATGGATTTTTTGGAAAATCTTATTATTTTTATTTCTCTCTCCTTCAGCGTGGCCACTGCCTTCTTCCTTTTGATTTTGGTTGAAAGCAACATTTGCTTTAATTGAGAAATAAAAAGAGAAGTGGCCACTGAGTTCTTTAAAAAGAATAATTGGCCGAAAGAAAAAGCAACTCTCTAACTTTTGAAGTTTGGCCGAGAGGCCATTACATTTGTTTTTCATTTTTGGCGTGAAGACATTTGGCTTCTTCTCTTAATGAAGACATTTGGCTTCTCTTAATGAAGCTTGAGGCCGATTGCTTCCTCTCTGTTAGCCGAATTGTTGCTTCTCTTGGAGGGCAATTTTTGGTTAATTTTGTTCTTGCTAGCACATAAAGGAGTCATTTGAAGGTGATAGGGATACTCACCAATGAGCTTGGAAGCTTCAACATCCATGGAATTTTTGAAATCCTAAATCCAATCAATGTAAGTATTCCACAACTTTCTTGATTAATTCACACAATAATCACGCTTAGAGATCCTCTGGCATGTCTAAGACACTTACAATGATATCAGAGCGAGATCTAAGCATGATTTGGATCCTAGGGTTTATAGACTTTAATTTGGGTATTTTTGCTTGGAGCATGAAAATGCAAAATTGATGGTTTGGTTGATCTTGTATGATGTTTAATTGGATTTGTGCATCATTGATTTTGTGATAAATTGATTGGATCAAAAATCCCCAAAATCCATGCTTGGCCGATTACTACCCTAGAAGGACTCATGGTGATGTTTTTGAAAATTAGCAATTAGATATGTTAATTGGCATGAAATGTATGTTAAATGTTGATTTAATTGGATTGAAATCAAATTACATGATAATTTGTATGCCTTTTCCGTGAGCTTTGAAGCATGTTGCAATTGATTGATTGTGCTTTAATTTGTGTTGGACATGAATTAGAAGTTAAGCATGATTAATTAGATTAATTAGTATTTTGGAAATACTAGATTAATTAATTAATTGTGTTAATTACACTTTAATTAGATTAATATATAATTTGGAATGATGTATTAATTTAATTTATTGTATTTTGGGCTAATGGGCTTGGTTGGGCCAAATTTTAGTCTTTGATTATATTTGGGCTTAAACCATTTCCATAAAGTCCAAAATATGACAATTGGGCCTTTAATAATTTAATTGGGCCTAAATTGATTTTATGGCATATGATGATTCCTAAATGGGCCAAGGCTTTTGGGTTTGATCCATAATGGACAAAGCCCACGCCTAAAGAATTAATTGAAAGCTCATTAGACTTTAATTGAAAAGTATTGGATATTAATTGGGCCTTTGAGACCTATTAAGATTGGATTTGGAATCCAAGTCTTAAAGGCACATAAATAAGTGTAATTATTTAATTTGGAATTAAATATGAATTAGTATTGGATACAATTTAAATTGGATTTAAAATTGTAGTTTGATAAAATTCAAGAATACGTACTTTGAGTATTTATTCTTAAACGAGTTTGACTCGCGCAAATCAAACCGTTGTATGAACATTGGATGGTCATTAATCAAAGATTAATTAATTGGATTAGATTGATTGAATAATATGCTTTGTGTGAATATTTGGATGTATGTATGAATAATGTATATCGGATGGATATTAGAAGGGTGAGGGCAATTTTGGAAATTATTGTAATAAATTTAGAATTTAGTAAATTGGACCTGTGTGTCCAGCCTATTATCTCCTTATCTCATTGTATTTCTCTTCTCACCAATTCCCCTCAATGTAAATGAGGTTTCTTTAGAAGTATTATGTAATTGGGTAGAAGGATGAATATTGCTAGCGGGAGAGAGGAGATGGAGAGATTTGTTATAGGAACAAAGTTTGTTATATATCTATCCGCATATCATTATTAATTTATTATGCACCTTATTATGCTTTTAGAATGCATGCTTAAGGGTGTATGATGAGACCTAATCAAAGATAATAAATTGGTTGCCAAATCGCGACAAAAACCCTCATTTTATATTAAGCATTTTTCCTTCCATTGAGTGATTCTCTCTCAAGATCCATGATTGGCATTGGTTTGTTGGCCAAAGTCAAGACCTTTGTCCATCGCGGATGTGTTTGAATCACGAAAGCTTTGTTTCATATCGTACGTCTTGGGCAAGTTGTGATTTGTTGGCCAAAGTCAAGGTCACTTCTTGTTCATCGACCTCGATTACGAAGCTTTCCCACTGTCAATGGGTCACGCTTAACTGGTTTCATTAAGCTTGTTCAGCCAAAGCCAATGCTTAGTTGATTCAGAGGAAAAAGTTAGGGAATATATTGGATATATTGGAATATATTGGATATATGTTTCGGACTTGGAGGTCCACCTACTGGATCTAGGAATTGGATGAGATCCAATTGATCTTAGAGATCTACCTAGTTAAGTTTCATACAACTTGTTGGCCAAAGTCAAGGTTGTGTGTTATTTAACGGGATCCTAGCCCACTAGGAAACTAGGTTTCCCGAGTACTCCACAGAGGGTTATAGGCTCGCCGAAAAATAGTGGGAGGCAAGTATTAAATTTGTAATTTCGTTTAAAAACTTGCCAATACGCGCTCATTTCATTTTTCGTCATTAATTATTTATAAATATATTAGTTGGACTAATATTCAATTGTTGTTTTAATTTAACAGTTGGACTATATTCAAACTACTTCATTTGTAGTTGGTTATATAATTGGATTATAGTAATCAATACATTTGAATGTAACCGATCAATTGTAGTTGATTATATAGTTAGACTATAGTAATCATTATATTCGATTGTACCCGAAATCGTTATATTATATAGTTGGACTATTGCAATCAAGATGGCTGAAAGATTAGCGTTTAGAACATAATCCTGGGTGAAAATATATGTAAACGGCTCTAATTTTCAGATTGAGAATAGAACTTCAGGATAGTCCTGGAAGCTGAGATGTTATTCTATTTGATAGAGAAACCTCTCGAGCATGAGCCCGGAGTTGAGCGAATAGTAGAATATGAGCTGAGGAAGACTCATTGTGATGATAACTTTAGTGCTCAATCCGTTATGCACAGTCAGAGCTTCTTAAAATGACATATCCCAAGTTGTCTGCCTAAGCTGTGGCAAACGGGGTCACTAGAAATGTGACTGCCGTATGGACAAGGCAGACATGAAGGAAGTGAAGGCGGGATAAGGTTCCGGCTTCAAGAATGTTTGTTATAAACATGTTCACTACCGGTTTTAAAATTGGATTTTTGATACTAGATGTGGTACATAAATATATGTATTGATGTGCATGATCTGCTGATGAGCAGGATACTGGCTTCAGATGAGATCGACCTATGAGTCGAAAACAGGACAGAGTCGTTGTTTTGGCCATAGAAACCTAAGTTTTGGAACTGTCATTTGGGCATGTACTTAAATTAGGAGACTGTTATAATGTATCTAGTTTGACTAGAAACATTATCTCTATATCTAGTTTAACCCATTGCGGGTATACCTTTATATTCCGAAACACCGGGTGTTTTTGTTTATAAAGATGATATCGAGATATCTACATTAGATGTAAATAATGGTCTTTATATTCTGAATATAAATGAATCTCAAACATATATATGACATACAAAAGCTCAAATTGAGTAAATCTGTTGAGACTTAAAAGTGGCATTGTTGTCTGGGACACATTAACAAGACTCATATATCCAAACTTTCAAAGAGTGGATACTAGGACGGATTTGATTCTAATTCAAATGATGTATACGAATCTAGTTTATTAGGCAAAGTGCCTAAAATGCCTTTTACTTGGTAAAAGTGCAAGTAGACCCGGCCAAGGTTCCGGTTCGGAACCGGAACCGAACCGGTTCGGTTAGGGTTCTTACCCTGACCGAACCGGTTGGAACCGCTGGACCGAACGGGTCCAGCGGTTCCAACCGGAACCGTACGGTTCCGGTTGGAACCGGAAGTAAAAAAAAAAAAAAAGTTATTTTCTTGGAACCGTAAGGTTCCACAAGTAAATCTCAATTTTTTAATTAATAATAATGACTTAATGAGGTTATAAAATTGCAATACTAAAACATGAATGTCCACATCCTTTTATAACCAACTCTTGGTTATTGACTTCTTTATATAAGCGATGTGGACACAATAGCCAAGTAACAAATATCCCACATCGCTATATAAAGAAAGCACTAGCCAAGAGTTGGCTATAAAAAGGATTATATGTTAAAAGAATTTTATAAAAAAAAGGATTCTATAAAAATGATGTGATAGTATGAAAAAACATTACGATTATAGAATTTTTTTTATTTTTTAAAATTATTATTTAAAAAAAAAAAAAAAAAAAAAAAACAACGGAAGGGGAACCGTTAACCGAACCGGAACCGACCGGTTCGGTTCCGGTTCGGTTTACGGTTCCGGTTCCACTTAGTGTGGAACCGGAACCGAACCGGAATTAAGCGGTTCGGTTCCGGTTCCACACTTGTGGAACCGTGACCGGCCGGTTCGGTTCGGTTCGAACCGGAACCGAACCGGCGGCCAGGTCTGAGTGCAAGTGTCACCGATCTGTTAGCCTTCGTTCATAGTGACGTAAGTGGGCCCATGTCTAGCTAGGCTAGAGGTGGTTATGAATACTTCGTAACCTTTACGGATGTGGCATCGCGTTATGATTATGTGTATCTTATGAAACACAAGTCAGAAACTTTTGAGTAATTCAAAGAGTTTCGACACGAAGTAAGTAAACAGATCGGTAAAAGTATTAAAAGCATTACGGTCGGACCATAGTGTAAAATACTTAGACATATAAGTTTCAAGATTACTTGAAAGAGTATGGTATTCTTTGACAGTGGACTCCTCCCGGAACACCGTAATTGAGCGGTGTGTCCGAACGAAGAAATCGAACTTTGTTGGACATCGTAAGGTTAATGATGAGTCGCTTTGAGCTACCAATTTCCTTCTGAGGATACGTATTAAACAGTGCAGTACTTATTTTGAATAAGGTCCATGAAAATCTGTTAGACAAACTTCATATTAGATATGAACAGGAAAGAAACCGAGTTTTCATTCCTGAAGATTTGGGAATGCTGGGCATATGTTTGGATGGTACCAAACTAGAACCCAAATCGGATAAATGTCTATTTGTAGGTTTTTCTAAGGAAACCTAAGTATATTACTTATACAACTCAAAAGAGAACAATGAAATTGTTGCTCTCCATGCGGTTTTCCGAAGAGGAATTCCTATAAGCAGTGGTAAGTGGGTGGAAAGTAAAACTCGATGAAAATCAGAGTAATACTGTTCCAGGCACCGACTCATTTACGGAACACGAACAGTTCATCATGGATGAAATTGTACCACAATCTTCGAATACACAAGAACTACGTAGGTCGAAGAGAGTCAGAAAATAACCTGGGAGGTATGGGTTCCTGAACTCACCTTATGTAGATATCAATCTTATTGAGGAAGACGAATCGGCTACGTATGATGAAGTGATACAAGGTATCGACTCCGTTTTATGGCAAAGTGCCATGAAGTCCGAAATGGATTCCATATATACCAACTAAGTTTGGACACTGGTTGATGTACCGGAAGGCATTGTGCATATTGGTACTAAATAGGTATTCAAGGAAGACAGACATGGATGGCAACATACAAATGTACACAGCCAAACTTGTATAAAAAGGTATCGTCAACGACATAGTGTCGATTACGACGAAACTTTTTCACTTGTTTCCATGATTAAATCCATTCGGATAATGCTTGCTATAACTGCATATTTCGTTTATGAAATATGACAACTGGACGCCAAAACCGCTTTCCTTCATGGAAACCTTTTGAAGGATGTTTGTATGCAACATCCTGATGGTTTTGTCGTGCCAAAACATGCAAACAAGGTTTGCAAGTTAAATCGATCCATTTATGGATTGAAGCAAACATAGCGTTCTTGGAACCAAAGTTTTGATGAGATTATAATGGTATATGATTTAATTCAAAATGAAGATGATTCTTGTGTATATAAGAAGGTTAGTGGGAGCGCGCTGAAAATGATTGTCCTATAAGTTGATGATGTATTGCTACTTAGCAATAACATTCCCATAATAAAATCGGTGAACATATGTCTGTCTGTGCCCCTGCCGTTGTCGGGCTGCCATGGCCCCTTGGTCGATGTAATCATTTAGATAGCCGTTCTGCGCTAGATTTTCCATCTGCTCTCGCAGGTCCTTACAACCTTCCGCTGCGTGCCCCCTCACGTTATGATGCACATAATAGGATTTCTCACTGTTTTTTTCCACCAGATATTTCCTCGGATCAGGCTCCATCAGGAGGCCCCTACCTTGAATTTCTTTGACGATCTGAGCCAACGACTTATTGAAAAGTGTGTACCCTGGCCCTCTGCCCACATGATTTACTTGTGCTTGAACCCTCATTTCCTTTGGTACATTGCTAGGAGGCACCGGTCTGAACTCCCTTTGTCTCGGAGGTGGCTTCCTCAACTCTCTGTCCGGTCTCCGGGATAACTCCGGCCTCACCATCTTTTCTTTCTGAATTCCCCCTTTCCGGGCAACCTTCTCTTCTTCTTCCATTAACAAAAACTTCCTGGCCAGCTCTAGGGCAGTGGCGTAATCCAGGATGTCATGCACCCTCAGGTGAGTCCACAACTTCCCCACCCTAAGCGCCCCTTTGAGACTTTTCAGTGCTTCCGATGACTCATACGCCCCGACCTCGAGCACTAAATTGTGGTATCTTTCAATAAAGTTCTTTAGGGGCTCATCATCCCCTTGCTTCATCAACCTCAAATCTCCTACTATCTTCTTTGGGACACACACTCCTTTGAAATGACGAACGAAGGACTTCCTGAGCTGAGAGAAACTACCGATACTTCCCGGAGTCAAACTTCTAAACCACAAAATTACGAGCCCACTCAGGGTTAGAGGGAACACCCTGCATATGGCCTCTCCCACCATTCCTTGGACCTCCATCAGCATTCAGTATGGCCCATGTAGGAGCTCATAGAAGGCATGGTGAACCGCCTAGGAAATTCAGCTGACAAGATTTCCTTTGTGAAGGGATATATTATCTCCCCATCCCGACTATCTCCTTTATCCACCGTCAAGTTATCTTCCCACTTTTTCATTTCCTCTCTAAACCAAGCTTTCATATGGTTGTCAGTGGCCTCGCGCTGTCTCCCGCGAACTTCTTCACGCCTGCCACCTCGAGCACGACGTGTTTCATGACTAGATGCCTCTCGATCCCCTTCACCGCGTCTTTCATCTTCCCCCCTCTTAGAGCGTGGGCTATTACTGGAGGACTCTGGAGCCCGTCTCTCATCTTCTTCTTCCTGCATTCTTTCCGCCCACAAGGTTCTTGCTATCACAACCGACCTCACCCTTTGGGGGTCCTTCCTCCCGGGTTCATCATCTTCGCTTAGGTCTACCACTCTCTTTTCTTTTGTTATCTCGTTTCTCCTCTAACTCGGACCAGCCTCCTTCCTTTCATTATTCACTTTTTCTAGTCTTTCAGCTTCTCCAACATGGTCTTCATGAGAGTCTAGTTCTCCTCTCTATCCTTCTGCATGATTTCCTCCATTTTTCCATCCATTCTATTGTTGAACTCTCCGAAGATCTATGGTTCCCGTCTTCCGCCATCGTCATACCACGCAAATTGTTTTTTGCTATTTCCCCACAAACGGTGCCATTTGTTGACGGGTGATTTTCGTCCCGGGGTATTTTCGAGATAACCCTCCCGAGACAATCCTCCTTCAACCTTGAATTTGTTTGGTTATGGGAGACCAAAAACAAACGTGGCAAAAGACAAAGCAAACACAAAAATCAGAAAAGAGCGTTTAACGTGGTTCAGCGGAGCTAATCCAGCCTACGTCCACGGGCACAAAATAGATGAGGTTGTTTTATTACCAAACCGAGCTTCACCGACCTGTTTAGGAGCAGATCTAACAGTAACCGAGCTGTCGGTCGTTCTTTGAGTTTCTTACAAGCAATACTAGAATGAAAATTTTTCCAACCCTTACAAATGAGATCACCCTCTCCTTATATACTAATGGATATACAATATTGTTCCCATATCTTTGTGACGCCATCACTGCAGGTTTCCGGAGGTTTGACAAGCTCTCTTCCCCACCTGCCATCGCCGAAAGCAAAGTCTACCCTCTGATTTCCCGTCACATCACGCCGTAAAAGTACACTGTCACGCATTTTCATTAATGATGACAGTCTGTAAGATTTCAAATACGAAAGTAGATTTCATAGTGAAAATTCCAAACTATCCTGGTCACGCGTCAGTTATAGGACGTCGGCCAAAAAACTTGCCGAACACCTCGACTGCTCCCGCCCCGATCCATAATACCCGAGCTCATCAACTTGTTCTAGGAGGTAAGATATAACCAAACCGAACTGCCGGTCTACTGTGGTCGGCCTTGGTTCCGATGTGGTCGGTCTCTGAAATCTGCTCCAGATCCGAGAAGGAAGTGCTCAGACTCTCCTACTGTACGAGAACTGACTAATATATCTGGATATCTGATCCTCCAAAAATGGGAAGTTCCCTCTTTGCCCTTGCTGAACTGTTCAAATATCTTAGCTGCAGAAATCCCCATCAACAAATGTTATTAGGGATAATTTGGGAAATCCCCAATTTATTTTTATAACCGTGGGACAGGGAGCCGTTGGGCTCTTTGCCCAGCCCAACGGCTACTAGCCGTTGGGCTGTCCCCAACAGTTCCAACCCGGTTCCAACCGGAACCACCGTAGGAACCGCTGGAACCAAACAATTCTAGTGGCTTCTACCGGTTTAGTTGGGATAAGAACCCTAACCGAATCAGTAAAATTTGGTTCCGATTAGAGTTCGGAACTAGAACTTTGGCCGGATCTAGATGATTATGGCATTATGCACTTCTTCGTGGAAATAATATTTTTGAATCTGCCAAACACGAGACAAAAAAAATATTCAAGACTTATAAGAAATTTGAATGAGAAAATGAAAATGTTGACTGCTAAAATCGAGTCGACTCAGCCCGACCAAGACCCAAAATCCGTGTGTCCTGTTCTGTCTGACAGTCCAAAAAAGCATAGCCGTGAAAAGTGTGAAGGGTACCTCCACCTGTACCTCAGAAAAATTTATATAGGAACGTTTTTATTGTATCATTCAATGTGTTTCAATTATTGATTTTACGACTCTACGAGTACCGTTTCTTCGCAAATCAATGCATAAACTGTCATGACTTCAAAATAGACAACACTCATTACTGCCTACAGCTCTCGCTTGCACTCACCAATTTCTTCTTCAGGTAACATTTTCTTTTTTCTTTTTTTTCTTTTTTTAAACCTTGCTTCCAATCGATCTACTTACTGAGTGTTAAAAAGATTCCATCGTTATCAGTTAC
The DNA here is from genome assembly GCA_019454045.1 of Zanthoxylum bungeanum. Taxonomy (NCBI): domain Eukaryota; kingdom Viridiplantae; phylum Streptophyta; class Magnoliopsida; order Sapindales; family Rutaceae; genus Zanthoxylum; species Zanthoxylum bungeanum. Next base: position 14,128 of record SKCR01005150.1, on the reverse strand, counting down.
TTTTCTCTCTGTTTCTTGGGATGTACGTGGGGGTTTTTTTCTTTTTTTATTTTAACATGAAATGATTGTGGGTTAAAAGAAGAAAGTAATAATGAGAGAGAGGTGCCAATAGTGGCAAGTGGCAACAAGTGAAGCTGAAAAATATCCTAGATTTGGAGAAACAGAGCAATAGTTGTTGGTTATTTTGCGGCTTCGATTGATGCATCATTTTCTCCGTTGCTTCTGCTTTCTGTATTTGTCTTCACTTCATAAAGAAGAAAGATGGTGATTTTTTAAATGCTTTGTTTTTTCCTCGTTTCGTTTCCTTCCCATTTGTTTTCTTGGGAATGGGAAAAAAAATTCCCGGAAAATCTTTTATTTTCTACATTCTTTTTGCAGTTGAAACCGTGAAAACACAGGAAACTCTAAAATGGGAATAGCCCTTTCTCTTAAAACTTCGTCTTGTTTGTGTTTTTATATGGAAGTTCAAATCTTTATTCACATGTTGTAATAAAATAATAAACCTGATCTGTTGCCAACCCATTTTTTTGCCTTTTAAGATGTAGATTGGATTTAATATTTTGATATTTTATTAAAAATAGAGGGTGTCTGTCGGCTTCGGTTATTTTGGTTCAAGTAAGAGTAAAAGCAGATATTTTTGTTGAGTTTTATTACAGTAGCTTTTGTTGATGCTCTGGTTTGATGGGGATTTAGTTTTTATTTTAAAATGTTCTTGTGGGGCCTCATTTAATAGTCATAGTCGTATAAGTGTTGACCAGATTTGAATGAAAGGTAAACTGTTTCTTATCCACAACAGTTGTAGTTTGTGAGAACTAATAATTGGGGAGAGAGAGAGAGAGAGAGAGAGAGAGAGAAAAGAAGAAGACTTGGTTCTCTTGATGCCATGCCTGAGGTTTCAAACGAGTAAAAGATGGTTAATTTGAGATGAATGTATGATTTTGAAGAAGCTGCAAAAGTGTAAGTTTTAAGAATTTGACTGGATTTTTATAGTAGAAATCACTGCAACAGCTGCAGGAGTTGGAGGGCAATTACAGTCCTTATCAAACAGGTTGGTGGTGATTAGTACCATGTGTTCAGATTTTTTTTTGGGCTTCATTGTATTGGATATATGATGAGGAGATGTTATGGCTTGGGTTTCTTGAGGTCTGGAATTTACATGATTAGTTAATATGTTAGCTTGATATCTTGCTTTGAGTTTACAAGAATGGGGATGAGGATCTTCAAGGGATGCTATTTTTACATGTTTAGTCAGATCACTGTGATGCTTTCTCTGCACTCTTTGTTTTGTGGTGTTAGGTAGATTTAAGCAGCTTCTGTCTAACTGTTTTTTCCAAATGCTGGTGACAAGCCAACATAGTCTGCCTGCCGTTTGTTGATGTATGCTCTGTGTGATCGAAAATTATATTATGTGCCGGTGTATATGCCATCTCTCTCACAGCATGCGGGCCTGAGAGAGAGAGCATATACACCCGGCACATGATATACCACCTCCTGTGTGATCTGCTATGCAACATATTATTGAATCTGTTCCTAATTTCTTCCCTGTGACAATTCATGCATGCCTCAATGTTCGTGATGTGCAGGGTCTGATGTTTGGATTGCTATTACTTTTATGGAGAAGAGTCTCTAACCGTGAAGACTGAAGTAAACCCATGAGTTCAATAATGGAGTGGAATGCAAAAAACCCCTTACAGTGGGACTGGGAGAACCTCATCATGTTCAATGCAACGGCTGCTGAAAATCCAAGGAAGATGCAACAAACCGAGTGGGAAATTGATGGAGGTGGGGGAATGGACTCAGCGTCTTTCTTTTCATCAGGGGGTGGGGATGGTAGTGGTGGTTCCAGCTCTGATTTGGGACTTGCTTCTTTGTCAAAGAGTTCAAAATCTGCTTCCAATAATTCATCATCAATGGGGGAGACAAAAACATCAGAATTTAACTTGGAGGCCTTTCACGATGTTCCTGAAGATTTTGACAATCAGAAAGAATTTGCGAAGGCTGATCCAACTGGTGGTCCCCCAAGACTTGAGGCTTCAATTGGCTCTGGTGAACCATTGCTTGGTTTAAAGCTTGGTAAACGAATGTACTTTGAAGACGTTTCTGCTGGAAGCAATGGTAAGAATTCATCTTTTCCTGCAATTCGTGCATCATCTGTTACTCCAGCAAAAAGATCCAGGGCCAATCCCCAGACCATACAGGCTGCAGTTTGCCAAGTTGAAGGCTGTGGCTTTGACCTTTCATCGGCTAAAGATTACCATCGTAAACACAGAGTTTGTGAAAATCATTCAAAGAGCCCAAAGGTCATTGTTAGTAGAATAGAACGTCGGTTTTGTCAGCAGTGCAGCAGGTAAATCTTTTATGCTTTGCATATTGTTTGGTGAACAATAAAACCTGCAATTGAATTCTTGTTTTTATTGTTTTGTCAATCGATCGTGGTTACTGCTGCCTGGGGACATTTTGATTACTGCTCTCATCTCTCTTCATTTACAGTTTGTTCATTATTGAACTAAAAATTGCTTGAAATCCTTTGAACTCATCCCGAGGAAAATTTGTATTTTATCTGATTTTTACATAATTACATTCACTGCGATGTCAAAGGTTCCATGGGCTGTCAGAGTTTGATGAAAATAAGCGGAGCTGTCGTAGGCGTCTTTCTGATCACAATGCTAGGCGCCGGAAACCACAGCCAGAAGCTGTCAGATTGAATCCAGCAAAGCTGTCTTCCTCACTCTATGGTACTGGTTTCAAACTCAGACTTCACATTCGTTTTTCCACCTATTGTGGAGTTCTGTTGCACTTGTCAATATCAAACATTGGTCATGATATATAGACTTCTTAATTTCTCACAAACTCTTAAATGAATCACACGTACGATAATATTGCAGAAAGTTTAGTTTGTACTCTAGCATAAAATCTGTTGATTGGCTAATAGTTGTTTTACATGTCACCTTATGTTACCTATATTTCTGTTTGAAATTAATAAAGCGAAAAAAAATGCAATGTTTAAATAGTTTTGGGGAATTAATGACTTTGAAATTTTGACAAAGCATAACTGCTATATGGTTGCAAAATTTTAAAGATTCGTGAAATACTGTCGATTCTCATCCAATTAAAAAAAAATTCGCCCAAGTCATCATATGAGTAAAATCATTTGTCCTTTTGTTGAGGATTTATTTAATGATTTTAAAATTAATGATTTCAGTAATTTTCACTCCTTAATCATAAATTATTTAGTTTGAGGAATACCAAAGCTATCAATCTGAGAGCCAATTATTAGGCCTATTTTGTATACAATTGTTTTTTACTTTCTTCTGAACAAGTGCCAGCAGAATCGAGTACAATCCAACTATGTTTCAAATTTCCATCCAAAATCGTACAGCACAACTGATGTTGGTATAATAAGTGTTCCACCATACCCATGCATGAAGCCTGATATGATCTGAATCTACCTGTGCAGACAGGAAGCAACAGATGAGTCTAGTTTGGAGTGGGGTCCCATTTGTTCACACGAATCCTGGTGAAAATTTCACTTGGGATGGAACTTGTGGCTCCGAGTCCACTCAATCAAAAGGATATGCATCAAATTCTGCTAAAGGTGGAGGTACTGAAGGGATGCTGCATTTACATGGCAATCAGCCGCCAAACAAAGTCCGTGCACATCATCATGATTCCAATGGGTTCTTGCTGTCCAAGGACAAGGGTTCTATGGCTGAGGTTCTCGACCAAGGTTTGTTTTGCTTTGTAGAGGAGGCAAGCATTAAGGTCATTGCATTCAAATTTTGATTGCTATCTAGCTTATTTCAATTATCCTTGCATCAAAAGTCTTTGGTCTTCCCATAAGGAGTGCATAATATTTTATATTCCCATCCATTATGCTATCATGAACCAAAACAAAGGTTTCATATGCTATATGTTGAAGGGAGAACAAATTTTTGTTGTCTTTCTAGGTTAAAATGTTGGCATATACCAGTAGTTTCATGAGTCAAATGATAAAGCTCAAACACTATTTCTTATTTGAAAGAACAAACATAAAAGGAAAAAACCAAAAAGACAGCTGTTGGTCTTCCTTTGGTGGAGAATTAATTATGGCCATCTGTAAAATTTAACTACCACCGAAACTTGGTATTACTATGGCTCAAACCTAGGTGTTGCCCACGGACACTAGTTTTTTTTTCCTTTCTTTCTTTCGGTACTGGGAAAGATCCAACCCCAGACCCACCTATTGATTTAGCCCTATTGATTTAGCCACACTAGTCTGCCAATATAGCTTATGCTTGCATAATAAAAACGTGGAATTGGCTTTGCTGTGACATTGTAAGTTTGTGAGCTGTAAAGGCAAAATTAAATTAAAGGTCTATATATCTTAAAATTGCATTATCAGAAGCAAATAGATTTGAGAAGTAAACCTCATTTTAATCGCTTAGAACACGAGAAGTTGAGGTTGATAGATTTGAGAAGTGAAGGCCAGTTCTGAATTTGAGAAGTAAATCCCCTGTTCTGAATTTTGTTCTTTGCTTCAGAAAAAAGCATATAATGAGAGATACGTAAGCTAATAAGAGACTGGTGGTAAAAGAGTTCTGTTCGGACTTTAAACGTCCATCAGCAGGGGAGGTATAACATGGTTCAACTATGTTTGAGGGCTATGCAGGCACTTATGAGGTGTGGATTAGTGCCAATGGTTATAGGAAAAACTGAAGCAACTCTAGGCAACTGGTATAATAATTTTCAAGATATCAACTTAAGGAAATTAGAAGCTGTTATGCAGAGCCGGTTCTTATATCAGTAAATAAAATTGAGGCCTTCTTGTGGTTGAGCTTCGCATTAATCAATAGATAAATAGATTCATGAACGTATATTGCATCTAATTTTGTAGGTCCTGAAGAATCCATGATTTCTTTCAATTTGTGCGCGAAACAAGATTGTCATCGTGCTCTCTCTCTTCTGTCAAAAACTTCTTGGGGTGTATGTGAACCAAAACAAGTCTCACAGCAGCAGCCCATGAGTACAAGTCATACCAACATGCCTCACACTGGCATGGCTGCAATGGCCCAAGGTTCTCCATTTGCTTCATCAGAATACAGGCATATTGGAAAACAGTCTACTGAATTCCAAGTGCAACCCTCGTCTTTTCACCACGATGAAGGAAATTATATTAATGAGATCCAGCTGTTCAGGGCACCATTTGACAGTGACTTTTATTCCAGTGTCGACTGACCACTCACAGCCACTCAAATCACTTTACGTACTAAGGTGAGTTACTTTGTATTTACAGTTATAGCCAAGTTTACATTTTCTTTCTATTGAGTTTTTCCTTCAACCTCGATTTTTGAGTATTTGGTGTTTAGTTTTTTCTTCTGATGGTGTTTGCAATAGAGGACCGCCTATGATGGTCGCTGTGTCAAAATATACCTTGTTTATATATTTGTTTCCTTATTTTTTATTAGTTACATAAAATTTTCTGCTTAAACAGTATGATAATATCCTGCAGCAATGCAAAAAAAAAAAAAATTGAATTTTAATCCTTTGTTGTGTTCTGTAATTTTAGCCGAGACTTTTTAACTTATTGAATTCTGAGTTCTGACTTTGCTTTATCACCTCTCCAGGGATTTTTCCATAGTGCCTACTTTTTGGAATGGACAAAGCTTCCAGATTATCAGATATGTCACCACAAGTTCTACTGCGAAGCTGTTTTCTCTTAAAACTGCTTCATTACCAATATTAACTTATCATGTCTCAGTAGATGCATGCCATAAACGTTGATGGAGCCTTTTGTATTATTACTACTATAACATTGCTAGTAGAATACTTAAATCTTTTCCATTCTCTTTCAAGTACTTATTTTAAATCTATTTTGTTTTTATTAAAGTACGCCTGAGCCTGAGCCTGAGCCTGAGCAGCCCGGACATCAATCTCTTTGCAAATTTAGGCTTGGAGAGACATCAGGTGATAGTAATGCAGGGCAAAACTGCATGCATGTTCTTCTCTTTCTAACTTCAGTCCTGGAGTTGGCTTTAGTAACCGGTATCCATGTGGTCATCAAACTTGAAATGTAGATGCTGAATTTGAAATTTTAAATTCAATGTCTTAAATTTCAAGTTTAATTAATGGTCCAAATATCTAACTTCAATGTCCTCCTGGTATGATTACCCAAGCTTGATTTTGTATTTGATCATTATTAGATCCATCTACCGCAGCTTGGTTTTAACCAATGTTTTAAAATCCAACTCGATCAATCGATTTGGGATGAAGAGAGGATTAATGGTTAGAGGTCGAACTGTGGGTCAATCGAGGTTGATTTGGAGACGATAATAATTTTTTTTTTTTTATGACATAAAATAATAAAATAACCAAGAAAATGTAGTATTATTCCAATATTTTACCATTCAACCCATTTCCTACTTCATTCTAATATTTCAAGAGAGAACAAAAATCAATAAAATTTATTTGTGCTATCACAAGACTACCAACAAGAATAAGAATTAAACCACATAGTATATTCTATACCGCCTTTTGAGGGTACAGTGCTTGAGTCAAATATATTTTAGGTATTAATCTTGTAAATGTTCCGGATTTCGTCGATTTTATAATTTAAATAAGACAATTGATTTACTTACACGTAATATTTATGCCTTATTCGTTTGTCTCTCAGTTCTCAAATAATATTTTTTTAATTCATTATACAAGAGCTAATAATCAGAATATGCATCCTGAACCACAATAAATAATAAAAAAATCATGAAATAAAAAACTTATAAAAATAATTCAAAATAAAATAACAAATAATAATATTCCCCAGAATCCAAAAAAAAAAAAAAGGATTGATTTTGTGGAAGGCTACTGCTTAGATTTCTTATTTTAATAGGTGATTCTATTTCTATATTGTAATAAATTTTTTATTTAATAATTTTTTATTTTAATTTATAATTTATTAATGAAAACATTAATTGTAGAGATCATGTGTAACATATATTTTTTTTTATTTTAATATAAGATTATACTATATCTTTTTATTATATATAATAGGTAATAAAAAATTAATTGTAAAAATTAGATGATATGTGACACGATAAAAAAATTTAAAAATATTTAACTTTTATATATATATATATATATATATATATGGGAAGTGGAAGGGGGAAGGGGAATGAATATATATATATATATATATATATACATATATATAACCAACTATATTTTCCAAGTCGAATCCATCTATTCTTTTTCCATCTATTCTTTTTCTCCTCCAAATTGCCCATTAATCATTTGATAAAAACTATTACCAGCAGTAACTGGAAAGTGGTAAAACTTTAACAAAAGTACCAGCCAAAAAGGCTGTGCTGATAGATTCACCATTCACCCTATGCAAACACAAAACCAGTTCCCAGGATTTACACCGTATCCAAACTCAAACCAACAGCAAATTTGAGACCATTATGTATTTATCTGATAAAATTATGGGATAATGACAAATGGAGTTGCATCTAAACACGGCCTTTACTTCATCAGCATGGCTCTCTATACCATACCAAAGCTATTTCACTCTAAACAAAGCATACAAGGAAAATTATTCTCTTTAGATCTTACCTTCACACAAGGCCACTAATAACTTTTCAAGGCAACAAAACCAGATCCTTGCGAGTAATACCGAGATGTGTCCACTGTGTCACAGACAACAGGCAACCAAAGGGAAAGAAAATGTCTTTGCAAAATTCTAAAGCAACTGACTAGTTACCAGACACATTCTGCAGTCCCCATTTTATAAATGAATTGTTGTGACATAGGGTATGCAAGTCGGGAACTTCAATGCTATCTAGACAATTCAAAACCAAATGAAAACCAGAGAGATTTTAGATGCCACTAGCACATCTAAAGTTTAAAGGTAACAATACTCACTAGAACAGATTAGTTGATTTCCAAAAGTACAAAGCCTAACTAATAGAAATCAGAACCAACCTGTAAAATCTTGCCAGAACAAGCTGGCTGACACATTCTGTATCAATGAATCATAAAGACCACAAATACCATCGCATTTAATACAACAACTTGACACGAATCATGAGAAGGTAGAGTAACTTGACAACCGCTGCAACATGAGGACGACAAGACTGACTTTCAAACACCCATATTGAGCAATGCTGGATGAAAACCCTGGACCTTCTCAACCCTCAAACATGTCCTAGTACTCACTGGAACAGTAGACAATTGGAAATCAATGGTTGAAAAAAGAGAAAAACAAATGACTATTAACAAGAAGCTTTGCAAGATCTAATCAACTTAAGAGTGGGGGGGGGAATAGAAAGCAAGGTTTTGCAGTGAAATACCAAATAAATTGTTGTGAAGTTTAATTCTTATTGAGTTTGTAAGGTGCACAAATGTTATTGACACAAACAACAATGTCAAGCAACAGACTGGAACACAAAATAAATGAATCACAACAGACCTGGCGACCTGCTCATTTTCTTCTGGAGTTGGTGAGAGGGACTTCTTTGACTCAGATGGCTTGTCAGCTCCACAATTCTGTCTGTTGCATTTGGTCCTAAATGGATAATTTATGTTGTTACATTTCTCACACTTCCAGCTACCCTCGGGCATCTTTTGTCCTGAAAGGCATAAAATATATAAATGTCAACTTATAAAAGGGAATTTATCATTTTTGGGCAATCAAAAGACTTTTTTACCAAATTTGGGCATGCAAATTTTCTCTCTAAAAATGAGCAAATTCACTTCTTAAACAGTAATACCCTTCTCCTTCAACTAATTTTTTTCCTTTTTTTTTTTAAGACAGCAGCAAGCTTCTGCAATTTTTATTTTTCAATTTTGCGACGTTTGCAACACCCATTGCAAATGTCACAAAACCCATCGCAAATATTTTGTGACATTTGCGATGGGTTTTGCATCACGTGCGACAGGTGCTGCAAATGTCGCAAAACTTTCAAATATATATATATATATTGGCAGCGAGCTTGCTGCCATATTTTGAGGATAAAAAAGTTGTAAAAGAAAATTGCAAGTTTAGAGGAAGGAGATGAGGGTATTTTTGTCTTAAATTGTGATTTTTTCTCATTTCTAGAAAAAATTACTTTGGTTGCCTAATTTTGATATTTTAAGTTTGGGAATGCCCAAAATTGATAATTTAACCTTATAAAACGATCATAACTTTGCAGATTTAAGAGAACATACTTGAATTTTTATCAGATTTTGCAGCCTGAATTTGGAAGAAAATCAAGTAAGAAATAGGAATGACTAGATGATTTTTTAAAAGATGCATAATTACCCAACCCCCTCCATACAAGAAAGAAAATAACAATGCAAAAGACTAATTAATTAAACGATAAAGACAATAGTGCAGTAATACTTTCATTAGCAAAGGGTACAACCTGGGATCCGGACTTCGGTGTGTTACAATTCCTCATGTTACAAACAGTCCTAAAAGAAAAGTTTATATTTCCACATTTTGGGCATGTCCAATCATTATCACGTGTAGCATCTAGAGAATCATTAGAAAACAAAAACATCGAAGTTAGTAAACCAGTTTCCATGAGGCTGTGTATTTCGTGGTGGTTTGTAAGTTGCAAAAATATGACAAACCTGCACCCTTTTTCTGAGATTTATCATCTGGAAAAAATCCTGGTCTAGGTCCCTGTGCAGGAAAGGGCACACATAAATTCTACGTCAGATATAAAATAGGGAACTAACCTCTACCAAAAGCTGAACATAAGAAAGCAACATTTTCCCATATGAAGCTGGAATATACCAATTTCCAAATGTAATTAAGACTTTGCTTGCTTCCACATGCACGTCCATGCAAGCAAACACACCAGGGGGAAAGACATAAGGAGAGGACAGGATATATCAAAAACATATTTAGCTCATTGAATATGAATTAAAACAAATTCACCAGATTTATCAAACTTTAAAAGTGTAAATACTACCATAAGAATCTCAGACATTAATATTGTATCATATGAGAACAACCAAGATGAAACCAGCACATAGATCTAATTTTCGAATGACAGGGATAAAAAGATATTCACAATATGAGAGAAGATCTGAAAATACCATAGCAGCAGTGCCCATTGGCAGGCCTAAGCCATATCGGTCCATCAAGGAAGGCGGAATGCCATAGCTTCCACCTGCACAAAAGCGAAAAAGTAATCACTTCAATAGTGCTAAACTAGAAGTCATATTCTAGTGTGCACAAGCTCCTGAAATGAATGTGCAATGTCCAGAAGGTAGTTATATGGCTTGTAATTGGTACATTTGACCAAGTATGTGTATATGATAGATATGGAAATAGTAAGGGAACAACAAGAAATTCCAAATATAATAGAACAAAAAAAAAAACACAAACAAGAACCCCATCAAGGTACCAGGGCATACCATTTCCCATCATAGAACCACCAAAATAAGGAGGTGGTCCAGACATATGCAGCGGTCGATAAGGACTTCCAGCAGAAAGACTACTTCCATAGTTGTAATGATAGGTTGAGCCCCCAGAAAATGGAACATCATATGGAGGAATAGATGACCCATTGAAGAGGGAAGAGCCATAAGGCGGCATGCCCAGATACATAGAAGAGAGAGCACCGGAACCAACATAAGGAGCAGATGATAAGTAATTCTGTGGGACTAGAAAGGGCTTAGCAGCAGATTTCTGTGAAAAAACAAACGAGAAATTATTTACGAACACTACTTTAAAAGCAGCCACAAAAAAAAATTACAAGATCAACCTAAAGATCAGTCAAATAATATTAATCAACAAATCACAAGGCAGGAGAACATGATCAACAAATGTAGTTGAGTGTTACCATAAAACTAAATAGATGACTACACAAAGTATACAATTGCAAGCAAATGAATTAACACAACAATGGTTACATTACTTTTAACCTAACACATAACACATACCTCAACCCCATCCCAGCCCTTGAAAAACACAACTTAAACCTAATCAATCTCCAAGGTTGTATGAAAGGGATCAATCACAGACCTCTACCTCCACTACAAGAGGCCTAACCAATTATGCAATCCACTTTAAACAATAATGCTTACAAAATAAGTGTGTTTTAAAAACAAATGGAAACTTTCAAGTACAAAATCATGACCAACATAAAATTATTAGAGATGGCAAGAAAACCTGCACCTGCTCCGGACTCGCACAAACTCGGATATTATGAACTAGAATAAACTCTATGAACCTGATGAAATAGAATCCGAGACAATCTCTGATTAAAATGAAAAGAGATTTGTACACCTTCTTTAAAGGATTAGATAATTAAGAAATAAAAAATTTACAGGATTTAGAAAACCTGAATAAAAAATTAAAGTTCTTTAAGGAAAAGATTAACTCTAAACCTGAAAACATAGAAAATGGATTAAAAATTATAATAATTGACAATATTATAAAAGCTAATGAGCAAGAAAAGTTCATATTCACTGTTTCAAGCAAAGCGAAAGGTGAAAATAGTAATGCTAAGAAACAAAAAACAAATGAATAGAGATCAGATGACAATAAATAATTTTAACAGCTAGATTACCATCAATAATCTGATAAGACTCTATTGAAAAACTCACTATTGATGATAGTAATGATTTGTTGTCACTTGAAGGACAACTTATAAGTTTGAAAATCAACTTGAACAAGTTAACGATAACATAAAAACAAATATGAAGATAAACATGATAAATGGAATGCTACTATGCTAGAGGCTACTACTAAAGAAGCATTCTAGTATTATAATATGAATATTAAAAGAAAAACAGATGAAAAATCATCTAGTTCAAACAAAAAATCCAAAAATGGATAAATTAAATAAACATGACAAAAATACAGTAATTGTCTATATTAAAAATCATTTGGAAAACAAAATCGAAAAGAATTTTGATTATTTAAAAAGAAAAGGAATAGTCATCAAAGACTGCACCTTTCTTATATACAAATAATCATAAAATGAAAAACGATATTAAAAACTTAGAAGAAGCTATAAACCCTTGTAGAAATTTAACGTTGATTAAAATGACTAATGTTATAGAACAAATTAATCTAATGGTAGATAAAATTCTACAAAAATTAGAAGAAATGGATCGAAGAATAATTGATTTGGAAAAAATTTCAAACACTATTGAAAGAGAAATCAAAAATAAAAGAAGATCTTCTAAAAGAAGCAAGGCCTTAATACAGGTAAGAAATCAAGAACCATTAAAGGTTGAAAACATAAGCTACCAAAAAGGAAGCTTTGATGAATGGGTTTATCAAAACCAATTGCCGAAAATGAAAAAGGAACTGGAAGAAGTTAACCAGTTAAGAAAAGTAAATTCCAAAATATTGAAAAACTGAAAAAGAGAGTTCCAGTAGTGAATCTCAATAATGGACAATCAAATTGAAGAATTAATTTTGGATCTTCAAGAATTAGAACTTGAACCTAAGGTTTATGTAGATGAAACCATAGGACAACTGGCGGACCAACCGCAATAAAAAGAGAAAGATATAATGACCCAGAAGCTAGTACTTCTAGGGATAATAAAAGAAGTAGGCAAAGTAAAAGAAGTCAAAGAGGATACAGTGATGCCATGCCAGGCTTTTATAAAATTAATAACAATACAAATAATGAAAATTGGTCTAGCCAATTTATTCCAAAACACTCGGAGGAAAAGCCAATACCGCCCAATGGTATGTATCTAAATTTAGATTGTGAACTAGACACCAAAGGAGCTCTATTGGAATGAGGAAAATCCATGAAATATTTTTATACATACTTCGCATCAGACGAAGATAGTGAAATAAAATATGACATGTTGCACGCAACATTTAAAGGAAATGTTAGAAATTGGTGGTACGGGATTATATCTACCACAAAAAATTGTCATTAAAGCCACTATAACTATGGCATTTGAAAGATCAATGGAAGATGGAGTTAGTGCTATGGGAGCACATATATATTCAGTGAATTCCTAGGAGAAAATATTATAGAATATAGAGCCAATTCTAGGGCTTTAGAAAAGACAAAGGCTAGATTAGCTTTAGAAAAATTAAGTATTTGCAAGATGTAATTTTTCATCCTTTTTGGAATTTACTTTTCTTAACTGGTTAACTTCTTCCAGAACCTTTTTTATTTTCGGCAATTGGTTTTGATAAACCCTTTCATCAAAGCTTCCTTTTTGGTAGCTTATGTTTTCAACCTATTTTCATAAGAGATTGTCTCGGTTTCTATTTCATCTGGTTCAATAGAGTTTATTCTAGTTCTAAATCTTTCATAGGCCAGTTGGCGTATCTGATTCTCAGTTAATCTAAATCTTTGTCCCTGTGGATTGATAAATCCTGGAATTGTATTTGTATTTATACGTAAAGGCGTATTTTCTACAGTATTTATATATGGCTCTGATACCAAGTTAGACGGGTGGTTTTTTATAGAGAAAATTTAATTTTATATTCCCTTTTGTATGAGAAATGTCTATGCTTTTTCATGCTCTCAATATTAATGTATGACAATTCTTTGTCTTAAATACATTCCTCTAAAATTCATCATTAAATTAGAAGGATGTTTTAGGTTTAATTCTAATTTTTCTATTCTTGCTAACCTTTTATTGTCAAAGGTAGCACACATTGAATTTTCTTCTGAATTTTCTTCTATTTCTATAGTCTATGACTCTTTCGTCTATAATTTCTTCATCTTTAGACATCATTCTTCTTCTGAAGAGGATGTTTCTGTGTATATTTCATAAATATCACATTCTTCTGAACTTAAATAGTCTATTTCAATTTCACTTAATTTGGATTTTATGTCTTCATAATCCTCATATAGGTACTAACATTTTTCTTGTCACATTCGTAACTCCAGGTTGCGGATTGAATTTATAAAACCCGGATATGTCTAAAACACGGACCCGGACTCGGTTAAAAAAAAAAAAAAAAAAAGGAAAAAAACTAAGATTCATTCCCATGAACCCACATACGCATCCTCCAACAGCTTTCCTCTCACAGATCTACTCTATCACTTCGGTGTTGCTTTACCATCACTTAATGCAAAAACTTAAATATTTTCTTGAAATCCTTCCATTTTTAGACGATTTTGATAGAAAAAACATAAAAAAGTGCTTGAGAAAAGGAAACTAGTGCGAAGGAAATAGG
>SKCR01005149.1:0-140937 GCA_019454045.1 Zanthoxylum bungeanum | reverse complement strand
TATCCTTATCAAGCCCTTTAACATTTAACAAGCAATACCTTGTTGCCTATTTTATCCGTGCCTTCCCACAGTTTTCCATACTCCTATGCAATTATTCATGTGAAGATAGTAACAAAGCCAGCTCAAACGCAATTCATCTTTTTTCTTTTTGCCTTTCTTCCTTTTACTTCAATCAGTTCAAAAATATTTGGCAATGGCTGATGGTTCTGTACCAGTTTATAACAGCACCATGGTTAATGGCAACGACAACCAATTCACTGACAAGATGGAACTAGTCCAGAAGTTGCAACATGCTTCGTCGTTGTTCACCATGGGGCACCTCGCATGCCGACTCCAGATCTTATCAAGGAAATCAAGCAAGCAGTCTCCATTCCCATAATGGCTAGAGTTTGTGTGGGACATTTTGTGGAAGCACAGATATTGGAAGCATTGATGTAGACTATGTTGATGAAAGTGAACTCCTTGGTATTGCTGACGATGACAACTATATCAATAAGCATAAATTCGGTGTACCATTTGCTTGTAGGTGTAAACATCTCAAGGAGGCATTGATGAGAGTAACTGAAGGTGCGGCCATAATTTGGATGCTAGGGGGCAGATCTAGGTGGAGTTCATCAAAGGCCAGATTGCATTGTAGAGACAGTTTGGATTGTGAGGTCAGTAATGACGAAGATAAGAAATTTGATTAATGCAGATGAAGAGGTGGTCTTCACATCTGCGAAGAATATGCCAGTGCCTTGTGATCTTTTCGCACTGATTAAACAGATTGGCAGGCTTTCTGTTGTTGTTCTATTTGCAGCTGGAGGTATTCAAACTCCTGCTGATGCAGCATTCATGATGCAGATGGGGTGTGATGGCGTGTATTTAGGATCGTAAATATTCAGCTGTTTAGATCCATATAAGCAAGTTTGGGCCATTGTTCAGGCTGTTGAGCACTACAACGATCCACACGTGTTAGCGGAAACTAGTTCCGGCTTGGAGGATGATGGGGGATTAATTGCATATTTGGGGTAAGTGTAAATCTATTTTTAGTCAGCTATACTGAGTATCTAGGTGCATTTCCAGATATTTGCTAATTATAAACTCTCAATCTGTATATTAAATGTACTTATTTGATATCACAAAATAATTTAGAATAAATTGAAGTTTGTACAAAGATACAAGATGGTTTATTTTGTTTCTAGGTGGCAATTATTATTATTATTATTATTATTATTATTTTTGGTGGATTTCCAAGTTGCCAATTCTCTCTTTGGAGGGAGCATCAAATAATGTTGAAAGTTCTAATAGATTGCTATATAATTATCATTACAGATGTAAAATGACCCTTATAAACTGCCAATAATGTATCTCTTAAATTGTATTCTCTGTTTGAATGCTTCCATTATGGAATAAACATCTCAATGCAACCTCGTAGGCAGCAAATATAGCTCCATTCACTACAAATGCTCTTGCAACTGCAGTTCCCAGTCCTCTCCAGAGCATGCTGTAACCTTCTGCTTTTACACTTTTGTAAAAGCAATCTACGATGCCATTGTATTTTAGTGCAGAAGATAGTGACTGAGCTTGCAGTCTGGTCTTTACAACATCCAATGGATAGCAGGAAACCCAGCTGGCAACTCCTGCTAACCCTCCAGCTACCAGCATCGTTTGTAACCTTTCCTGGCCATTCTTTCTGCATCCAGGATGAAGCCGCTCTCTCATATATTCATATGTCCAGAAGTAGAAGCCATGAGCAGGTGCATCTCTGAGGACAGTGACATTAAGTCCTCGATATATTCCTCGTAATCCTTCTCTTCTTAGTATGCTTCTGGCAACATCTATAGGACCTTTGAGGCGATCTGCTTGCTGGGATCTTCCATAATTTGTACCCTGCAACTGAAGGCGGATTTTGACAAGTTCAACAGGAGAGAGTATTAGACTCTGAATTGCTCCTGTTCCAACTCCTGCCAGAGCAACTACCTTGTAGGAAGGAGGGTCCTTGGCAGAAATGGATGAATCAAGTGCTCGAGAGAGGATGGCGTAGATCTGGAAGACCATGGCATTCTGCAACAACCAAACTTATGTCAGTGCATCGCCGTAAACGTGCACAGATTCTGAAAATTTTAAGCATAACACCTGAGATAGCATGTGCATTTTTTTTTTCCAGGGCTAATGCCCACTTTAAACATAATAACATATAATTCCAGCAGGAGAGTTTTAAGTATCTATATTTATGAGTTGCACCTTAACTACTGTCATCTGAAGCAAACATGTTCCTTTGTGATTCCTGTGATGTCAAATGAAATACTAACATCTGATTGAGGCAGCAGTTTTATAAGTTTGGATTAATGGCGAGGTTAGAATCTCTCATTCTGTCCCTGACTTAATTCATCGGTGGAATTACACTCGTATGATGAAACTGTTGGAAATGTAGACTCGTGTGGCATATTACTAACATAAACTGGTCCTAGTGTAATTCAAATATAAAATCACCCGCAAGGCAGAGTACAGGAAGATAAGGCAAGTTTCTCCATTCATTTCTGCAAGTTGAATATTGAAAGAGACAAAAAGGCCTCATTGATTGTGATTGAAAGCAAGATAAGGAAAACATATGATCAATTGATTAGAGCCGCATACTAGAACAATTAATACTGACAAGCTATATAAGATAACAATTAACATGGTGCCAGAGGTTGGAATCCCCTTAAAAGAAGGTATTGGAACAGACCTGAAAGGTGACTGAAGCTAATGGAGCACCCATGCCTCTATAGAGAGCTTGAGGCCCTTCAGTGGCCACGATGTTGCGCAAGATGTTGAAGGCTGAGCCAGAAGTAGAGCTCTGTTGCCGGATACGCAGTTGTCAAGCGGGTAACCGGAGACTACTCCGGCAATGCCACCAAACCCTCCGGCCACAAACTCTCTTCCCCAGCTGCTTGCAAGAAACTCTGGCCAAAAATCCATATTTCTCTCACTCTCATTCCCCAAAAATAAAAATAATCAATTTCGGAAACTTCCCTTTTGAGCTATCAACAACTCAGAGCCTAATCAGCTAACCTTATCTTATTAATTACTCCTCCTTGTAATGTTCATATGCATATAACAAAAATAAAATAAAATAAACATTCAAACAAGAAAATTTGTAGACTTTTTTGCTTACACGGAATAAAAACTTTATATAGATACAGAGTCCTGGCAAAAATTCTAAAATTATTGAAACTTGATTTTTTTTTTTTTTTTTTTTATTTAATTAATTTCTTAATGTTCAAACGTACTTTTTCTGATCATTCCATTTCATCTTTTGCTTAAAAATGAAGATGGCAATTGAAAAGAAACTCTAAAATAGCCTTTTATTTGCAAAACTTTGTCAATTTCTGTTTCAACTTGGCACTTCACAGGCAGAAAACAGAGGAAAAGTTTACAGAGGATTGGGAAAAAAAATTACTTGGCTTAGAATTTACAGAGGATTTGAGAAATAGATCTCTGTTTTTGAGCAGAGGAAAAAAAATTAAGACCAAAACAAAAGCCACCGGTTGCTATTTTGTTGGGGAGTTGCGTGTATGAGGAAATGGCCAACTTCCTCTTTTTCAAATCGCCAGTAGCATGTTGCCACGTTTCATCACTGTGTTTTCTTGGTGCTTTCAGCCTAGTGTTTGATAACCTTTTTGGTTTGCCAATTGATTTAGCAATTAGTGTGTAAGATGATGACACAAGGGCACCATGGATTTATGAAACAAAGGTTTTGGAGTTTTGCATGGGGAAGGGGCCAGCTATTGGCATTATTTGGCATAGTGATGTCATAAGAGTTGCATTAGCAGAGGAGAGTTATTGATTGGGTGTGGCCATGGGACACCACCCATTTGTATATGCCACTTTTTGGGGCCAATGGATGTGTGACATGTTTGATGTGTAAGTGAAGAATATTCATGTGATAATTTTCAGTTGAAAATAAAGTGATTCATGGGGATGGATATTGGCTTGTATATTTGATGATAAGTTGATCATGCTATCATCATCCAATATGGATGGTGATGTGATGTGAATTTAAGTTGAAATTACCTTATATGGAAGAAGTTAGAGTCTCTTCTTGTGTATTTAGGAGATTATATATTTTTTTCCTTTATATTTAGAGGTATGTTTATGTGGGTAGGTCGAAATAAGATAGATTTCCAATAATAATATTTTTTGAATATTAAAATTAATAATATATATGAGGATAACGTAAAAAATATATTATGGCTACATGGGTCAATCATGGTCTTTTGTTTATTAGTAAGTTATTGAAATGAGTCATCTAGTGTATAATTCAAATTCAATTTTGTGTGGTCTTTGTTTTTGTTTGACAAGTTGGTTGATTTTTTTATTTGTCATTTGGGCTCACATTCTATTTCATAAAAATATAAATATATTTAATCTCTCTATCTCGAAGCCTTCCACCTTCATCTGCAATTTCACACAAACGCTCGAAAATGATCCTGCTTTCATAATGTGACATCTTTATCGCTCGGGAATGATATTTGTGTTGTTTATTATAAACTAAGATTTCTATTGATTAGTTTGATTTTTTTTTAATGTGTTTACGGTAGAATCAAACGGTGATAGTAAATGTATTTATCTAAGGATAATATTTATCTAAGGATAGATAATTATAAATAGTATCATGCCTCTCCAAATCATAAGAGCAAATGAATTAAAACTTTTTGAAAGTTAATCTAGTGTTTGTTTCTTGAGAAAATTTTCAGAGGAATTGAGAGAGAATTTGTAAGCTGAATTTTCTTATTGATCAGGTATATTGATACAAAATGAAGCTCATGACTTATATACATCAACAGGTCAAACAATGAGCCAATGACACAACAACACGTGTAGCTTCTGTAACCAATTCATGGAGGGAAATAATAGAATCTGGTGAATGAATAACAAACTCTCAAATAAAAATGATACAGTGTTAGCTTTGCATATTAACCATAATTACGGGTGGCAAAATTACCCGGATCCGGAAGATTTGGAAGGACCATGTTCCGCAATATAGTTTTATGGACCCGATTATAAAAAAATAAATATAATTTAGGATATTTTATTAAATTAATTGAAATTTTTTACATGGATTCGATTAATTTTAATTATATTTTAATGAATTTCAGTTTTTGTATATTTTAATGAATTTCAATTAGTGATAATTTAGGATTTTTTTATGATGTTAATTGATAAATTAATTTTTTTTATACGGCTCCCGGATCCAAATCTGGGTATACCTGGACCCGCACCGGATGTACCCGGGTCCGGATCTAGATAGTTTTTTCCGGGTCCAGATTTTACCATCCCTAACCACAATGAATTAGTTGATCTGGATCAACCATCACTTTATGATTCTGCTACAAGTGCAGCACCAGCAACCTGCTACAAGTGCAGCACTAGCAAACCGCTACAGGTGCAGCACCAACAAATTGTAGACTCTTGATATTGTTAACATCCCCCCTCAAGCTCAAGGTTGAGGAAGAACATTGAACTTGGACCTAAGATAGAAAAATGGATCAAGAGGAAAAAGTTTAGTGAGAATGTCAGCAACTTGGTTAGAGCTAGACACATGAAGGACTTGTAACTCATTTTGAGGTATGTGTTCCTTGACAAAGTGAAGGTCAAGCTCTATATGTTTAGTTCCGGAATGATATTTGGGATTACTTGCTAAGGCTTCAGCACTCTTGTTGTCACAATGAAGCAAGGGGACTTGTGGCAAGGTGATGTGCAACTCTTTACGAAGATAAAAAATCCAAAGAACTTCAGAAATAGCCATAGCAAGGGCTACGTATTCAGATTCAGTTGTTGATCTCGACACAATATGCTATTTTTTTAGATGATAGATACAATATCCCCCAACAAACCTCCTATCATCAGGGTCAGAACCCCAATCAGCATCTGAAAAGGCTCGTAATGACAAAGAGTTTCTATGGTAAAACTGTATACTAAGATTAACAGTGGATTGGATGTATCTTTAAACTCATTTACAAGTCTGCCAGTGAAGATTGGTGGGTGCAGACAGGAACTGGCTAAGATTGTTGACAGAGAATGCTATTTCAGGTCGTGTAAGTACTAGATACTGAAGTGATACAACTTTACTTATGTAGAGAAAATGATTAGAGAATGGGGCACCTTTATCTTTAGTGAGTTCCTCAGTGGTACTCATAAGAGTTGGACACCTTTTGCAATCAATCATCTGAGCTTTGTGCAATATATCTCCAATGTATTTAGTTTTAGATAAATGCAAACCATCGGCAGAAGGGGTCACTTCTAATCCAAGGAAATAATTAAAGTCCCCCAAGTCCTTTAGTGCATAGGTCTTACCTAGCTGAGCTATAACTGATTCTACTTGCAGTGAATTTGAGCTTGTGACAAGAATATCATCCATGTAGATGAGAATTATGAGAATATACCATGAGACATGTTTGGTGAAGAGGGGGGTATCTGACTTGGAAGTTATAAATCCCCATTGTTGCAGAGAGGTCTTCAACTAATTATACTAAGCTCTTGGAGCTTGTTTTAATCCATTAATGCTTTGTTTAGCTTGCAGATGTGATTAGGAAACTGAGGATGTACAAAACCCTTTGGTTGCTTCATGAACACTTCTTCAATGAGTTTTCCGTGTAAGAAAGCATTATTAATGTCCAGCTGTCTAATGAGCCAATGAAACATTACTTCTAAGCTTAAAACAATTCTAACAGTGCAAGGTTTAACCACAGGGTTGAAAGTTTCAAAATAATCAATCCCATGTGTTTGGTGAAACCCTTTAGCCACCAATCTAGCCTTGTATTTGGAAATACTTCCATCTGGTAAATACTTTATTCGAAAAAGCCATTTGTTGCCTATAAGTTTAGAGACTATGTCTGGTGGTACTAGCTGCCAGGTTTGGTTCTGCTGAAGGGATGTATATTCCTCTTTCATGGCTTGAAGCCAGTTAGGATCTTGTAGAGCTATTTTAACACTTGTAGGTTCTAAGTGTTGAATAACAGGTAAGAATGTTTTGGGCTTAAAAATTTCTCTATTGGCTCTTGTAATCATAGGATAGCTATTAAATTCCTGAACAACAGTTTCTGAAGATTGAGATTAAGTAGTAATTTTGAATACGAATTAGAAGTGGGCATCAGATCAGATCTGTCTCTCGGATCCAATTGAATTACGATGAGTCAGTTCAACAGATTTCGGATCGGATCAGATAAAATCTGATTCGATCCAATCCGATCGATTTTTTTAACCTTTCGAAGTTTCAAAACGACGTCGTTTTGGAATATACAAAACGACGTTGTTTTGGAATTAAACCTAAAACTCAATTAGGCATTTAGGTTCTTCGTCTTCACTCTTCATTTGTCAATTTTTCATTCTTCACAGCCTTTTGCCCTTTTCCTCATCCGCATCTCTAATATCCTCAATCGAAATCGGAGCAAACCTGCTATCCGAAATGCGCTTGCCGGCCACCGCGTCTCCTTAAACTGTTCGTCAACTTCGTTGAAGCACTCATAGTTTTTTTTGTTCTGACTCTGCTCTCCGTTTGTCTTCATCAGATATCTCAAAATCGATTCCTTATAACCTCTCATTCTCATCAACTGAAATCACCTCTCCTAAAAACAAGCAAGCAAACAAACATGAACAGCTAATTAATTCTTAAGGCCTAGAAGGTAATTTCAGATCTGTAATATCGTCATCGTGTATAAATAAATTTTTTCTGGCATTGTTTCTAATTCTAATTACGGATATAATTTTAAATTTGAACCTTAGATTGTATCTGAACCTACAAAAAAATGATAAGTAAATCTAATAAATTTTATCAAACTCACTCTCAATCTCAGAGTCAGAGTCACACATGTAGTTTCTCAAATTTAGGTTGCAGGCTTTCAAGTTTTGTTATCATAACTTTGATTGGTTATGGTCTTTGATGGTGTTCTGATTTGGATAAGGGGCTTTTCCCGATTTTTCTTGGTGCATAAAAAGTATGCGGATCATTTGATGCATAAAATTTCTATGCTAGCAATATTGTTGAAAATTTGAAATGATCGGAATTGGAACCATCAACTATTTATTTTTAAGTTTAGTTGGTTTTCTATTTTGAAATGATCTGATAAAACTATCAATTCAACTATCAGAGTAGCTATCAATTTTAATGTAGGATTATTGTATGATTATGTCAAAGTATAATTTATAGAGAGTTCTATCTAATTATCTATGCTTAAATATTATTCATTTGTTATTGTATGATCATGTCAAAGTCTAATTATTGTATGACCATATTCTCTGGATTAATGTTGTCTATTTTCATTGTAGATAAGTGGGTTTGGAAGCTCGCCTAACACTAATAGTAGTGGGTCAGAATCAGATTCTATGGATGTATGATTAACAGAAATAAAGAAACGGAAGGGAAAATTCCCATCAAACTCTGATAGACCGCCATTGTCGAAAAAACATGATTCATCGCCATCAATCACATCAGTAGCAACTAAAACAAGAGTTATAAGATCTGAAGTGTGGAAAGTTTTCCACATGTGTAAAGATAATCCAGATAGGACTGTATGTACATATTGTCAGAAGACTTATGCTTGTAGTACAAATGATCGGTCCAAAACCAACTTGAAGAGGCATATGAAGACCTGCAACTAATACTTGGATTATTGTGAAGAACAAGGTGTTTTGGTTGGGGTTGGTGAAGAGGAGGCACAAGTGGCAATCTCTCCGTGAGAAACAGTCATTTCAATCAAGCATCGTGTCGTAAAGTAGCTGTGAAGATGATCATTGTTGACGAGCTACCATTTAGCTTTATAGAGAAAAAAAGGGTTTTCGACATTTATGTAGTTTTGTCGTCCCTCGTTTTGATGTCCCATCTCGTAGGACTATAACTAGAGATATCCTATAACTGTATGCTGAGGAAAAAGTTATGTTTAAGAGTATTTTTTCTACGGGTTATCAGAGAGTTAGTTTGACCACCGATATATGGACGTCAATTCAAAACATTAATTACATGGTTATCACTGGACATTTTATAGACAGTGATTGGCAGTTGCATCGATGAATTCTTAGCTTCTGTCTAATTAACAATCACAAAGAGGACATTATCAGAAGGTTAATAAATTCTTGTTTACATCACTGGGGTATTGAGAGAAATTTTACTATAACTGTAGATAACGCCAGTGCCAATGCTGTAGCCGTCCAACAGTTGGTGAGGAAGATGAGGACTTGGAGGGGAGATGCGTTGGTGCTTAATGGAGAGTATGTACATATGTAGTGTTGTGCTCATATATTAAACTTAGTTGTGTCTAATGGTCCGAAAGAATTGGATGACAACATTATAGCAATCCGCAATGCTGTTAAGTATATGAGATCTTCTCCATCAAGATTGAAAGCATTTAAATCGGCGGTAGCACGTGAGAGGATAAAGAGCAAGGGAAGTATCATATTAGATGTTCCTACTAGGTGGAATTCTACCTACTTAATGTTGAATACTGCATTAGACTTCCAAAAGGCCTTTGATCGAATGATTGATGATGATAGTCACTATGCTCCATATTTTAGAGATGATGAAAATGGGAACAAAAAGATTGGGCCTCCTACAGATATGGATTGGGAGAAAGATCATTATTTTGTTGATTTTCTGGAGATTTTTTTATGATGCAACGAATATGTTCAGTGCCTCGTCTACCATCACATCTTGTTTCACCTACAATGAGATTTGCAAGATTCATACTAGCTTGAAAAACCTGACGCGTAATTAACATCCTCTTTTCCATGAGATAGTCATATCTATGAAGGTGGAATTTGATAAATATTGGGAGACCACTGCCAAAATAAATAAATTATTGATTGTCAGTACTATTCTTGATCCATGGCGTAATATGACATTTGCATCTGTTTACTTTGGTGTACTTTTTGATAATGATAATGTTAAGATAGAGGAAATGAGAAAGTACACTCGAGATTTATTGAAAAGATTATATGATATGTATAATCTTTGGTATGGTACAAATTGGTTGTTTGTAGATGGTGATGGATCAAGGGACGCTGGTGTAACTGGTGTTGGTGGATATTGGTCTAGTGCTGGTATGACACAATCTCAACAGTTTGTTAGACTGCGAGCATAAGATAGAATGCGTAAGCGCAATACAACCTTGCAACCTGATGATCCATTTAAGGTTTTTCAGACTAGTCATGTCATTCATCAAGAGAAAAATACTGAGGTTGATATGTATTTGATGGAACCTTATGAGACTAATCGTGACCCTAACTTTAGCATTCTGTTTTGGTGGAAAATAAATACCAGTAAGTATCCAATTTTGGCTAGGATTGCTCGTGATATTTTTGCAATGCCAGTATCAACAGTGGCATCTGAATCGGCATTTAGTATGAGCGATCGTGTTCTTGATAGTTTTCGTAGCTTATTAACTCCCGTTATGGTCGAGGCACTAATTTACACTCAAAATTGGATACGAAATAAGCTTACAATTGACAAAACCAATGAAATGGAAGCCATACTATTAGAGGTAGAGTATTACGAAAAACTCGAGGAAGGTAGAAAAAACCTTAATATTTAGTTTTTTTTTTTTAATTTTGATTGTGAATATCATAAAATGCAAATTTAGAATAATTTTTTTGTTTGTATTTTATTTGAAGAATATCATAAGTTACGATTTGAATCACAATAACTGGATCATGTTGGTGGCAGTAGAGTTTGAGTCCAATTATCTTGAAGGTATAATTTTGATACTAATTGCTATCTCTTTCTATTATTGGATATACTTTTTGAGGCTAAATTATTATACAGTTTGGTTGAGCTGAATGAATATTATTTTTATATTATTATGTTATACTTTTTTGAGTTACCGAGTATGAAATTAATTAATTATTTCTACTTCTTATATATATTGATGATTGAATCTGGATTTGTGTGTAAATTGTTAGGTGGGGGAGATGAACGTGAGGAAATGATGTTACCTACTGTGGTCAAAGAAGTTTAGGCTTTGTATTGCGCTACTTTCTCTTATGTTTTATTCTTGCGCTTTATCTTGAATGTTGTCTGTTTTCTCTAGATATTGTCGTTCCTACTCTTACAGTTATACTGTCTAATTTAAAAAAATTTAGATGCATGTGCTTTGCCTCCGTGATAATATTTTCTAATGTATGGCCTCTATGTTGATTACTAATAAGTATGGCTTCTACGTTTATTACTAATAGGTATGACTTCTATTTTGAATCACTAATTTTATCTGCTGTATAGATGAGATGTGTCATATGCCATAGCAATTTCTTATTTTTTTCGTAGATGCTATCTTATATTGTTGTATTTATTTGGATATTGGAATGTAATCTGGCAGAAAATCCCGGCTCGGACCAGCCCGAGGTAAAAAACCCGAGCCGGGCCCTATACTCAAAAGCCCGGCTCGGGGCCCGGCCCTGCTCGTGCTTAACCCAAAAAAAAAAAACACACACACATATATATATATATATTAATATATTTGTAGCATTTAAATTGCTAATTTATCGATAAAACTTTTGATTTATTTGTGAATTGTCTTTGCATATAGTGTGAATGTATTTTGTATTTGTATGTTTTTAATTTTTTTAATTTTTTTTAAAAAACGGGCCGGATAAAGCCTGGGCTTGGCTTTTCTCGGGCCCAGACTTTTATATTTCTTACCGGGCTTATCAAAGCCTAGGCCTGACCCATTTCCACTCTTAAAGTAATCTTGTAGTTGGTTTAGGATTTTTTGGAAATTATGGTAGTTGTGATATTGATATGGTTCTTTTATCTTTGTATACACCTTTCATTTACCAGAGTAATCCTTTATTTGGTAATTGGTTTATGATGATCGGATGTTATGTCAGTTGCGAATTTGCGATATTGGTATGCTTCTTTTAGCTTGTATACACCCTGTCTTTCCATATTTGTTGACATTAAAACTCCACATTCTTGAAACTACGGTTTGGTTGACATCGGTATTGTGTACTTTAGTTAGAAGGAAGTTTGTAACATGTGGTGTGAAGTGGTACCTTGTCTTCATAAACAAGTGATACCGTGGTTGGTTGGTCAACCAAGTAGATTTTTGGTGGGCAAGTGCTCTGTTAAGCACACTTGATGGGCAAGTGTTCTGCTTATCCAAAAGCAATGCATATGGTTGTTACAATAAATAAAAGCTCTTATTGTGCAAATATGCTTGTTGGTTTGTGCAGTGGAATCTTCCTTCATCAACCATATCTGGATCTAGTAAGACAAATGCATAAGGAGGAATGTCAAGTTTCATGATCAAAGTTCAAAGCTGTCATTTTTCTCATAAATCAACCTTTTTTTTTTTTTTTTGGAGGAATGTCATTTTTGTGGATAGATAAGAAGTTCCTCCTTGTTTATGCTTCAGTAATCAACCTTTTTTTCTCAGAAAATTTAAAATATTTCCAAGATGTTATTTTTATGTTACTAAGAAAGTTGGATTCGTTACTAAATTCAGATAAGTTATCAAATTCAGATATATTAACAAATTCAGATCCATTACCAAATTCAGATCTGTTACCAAATTCGAATCCATTACCAAATTCGGATAGATTATCAAATTCAAATACATTATCGAATTCGGATCAAGTATCGAATTCAGATCATTAATAAAATCAAACTTATCCAATCCGATATGACATCGAATCGGATCAGATCCGATTCGATTCGATAGTGTTATCAGATTGGATCAGATCGAGTTTAATAAGGAAATAGAACCTTATCGGATCTAAAAATCTAATGATGATCGAATCAAATCAAATCGAATTCAGATTCGGTCCGATCCGATCCGAATCCGATAGTGCCCACCCCTAGTAGGAATGACTGAACTTCCTTATGAACTAGACTCAGATATCTGATTATCACTATTATCACTGGATGAGGAATGATGAGTGATATTGAAAACATTATTTATGTTACCTGATAGGATTGCAGTGGAAGATTGTGCAGCTGTTCTGTCTGAGATGAGAGGTGGAACAAAAAAGGTTTAAAATGGAACAAAGGACTGAGGATCTGAAGTGTATGACTTGGACAAAGAAACTGGTTGGGAAAGAAAAAGTTTAGAATAAGGAAAATCAGACTCATTGAACTTGACATGTCTTGTAATGTAAACTTTGTCTGACTTATTTAGACACTAGTATCTTTTATGCATAGGACTATACCCAATCGTGAGGCATTTTTTAGTGTGAAAGTTGAACTTGTGAGCATGATATGGTCATAATAAAAGAAAACAAGCACATCCAAACAATCAAAATTTGGTGGTTCTTGATGAAGCTTTTGAAAAGGTGAAATGTTATCCAACACATTTATTGGCATTCTGTTTATCAAATATGCAGAGGTGTGAATAGATTCCCACCAAAAAAAGAGTGATATTTTTGCCTGAACTAAAAGGGTTAACCTTGTCTCTACCACATGTCTATGCTTTATTTCTACCACACCATTCTGAAGGTGAGTATGAGGATAACTGTACCTAAAATTAATTTATTCTTCCTTGAGAAAAGAATCAAAGACTCTATATTCTCCCCCCTAATCTGATTGAACTGCTTTGATGGGTAAATAGACTCTATATTCTCCCCCCAATCTGACTGAACTACTTTGATGAGTAAATTGAACTATTTTTCAACTAGGAGTTTGAAGTGTTTGAAGGTGTTTAGAGTTTCAAATTTTTGGGTCAAAGGAGATATACACACATATCTTGTGAAATCATCTACAAAAGAAACATAATATCTATAACCATCTCTAGACATCAAGGGTGCAAGGCCTCAAAGATCAATATGTATCAACTCAAGTAAAGTTTAAGTTCTGATTTCACTTGAGAAAAAATGCAACTGAAGCATCTTACCATACGGACAAGCATCACAGAAATGAAATTGTGAATCTGAAACAGTTGAAGGGATATAGTTTGAATTCAAAAAGGTTTTCAAGACATACCTGCTTGGATGACCAAGTCTTTGATGTAAAATATTTACAGAATCAGTAGATGAACTAATCATTACAAATGCCTCTGAATTACAATTACTTAGAGAAGAAGAATATGAATTTCTTGTGGTTTTATTATCTATTAGGAATGAAATCATTGAGTTAGATGGATAGAGTTTCTGGGAACATGGGGTTTGAATGTGACCATCTTTTGACAACAGCTGGTACAATCCTCATTTAGCAACCCCTTGAGCTAGGATAGTCCCCACATTCTTATCCTTAATAAAGCACAAATTAAAGGAGAACTCTATCAAGATATCATTGTTTGAGAGTAATTTAGAGACACTCAGTAATTTCTTAGTGATTTGAGGAACACAAAACATATCAGTAAGGTGTAAACAGGTTTTAAGTGATGTGTTAAAATATGTGTATCCAATGTGAGTTATTTTTAACCCTTGACCATTTCCAACAAGAAGAAGTTTAATACTTGTATATTCACTGCTTGTCATCAGATTTTGAGCATTATTAGTTAAATTACGCGTTGCTCCACTGTCCAAATACCATCATTGATCTGCTGTTCCTTCGGGAATAGCCATATGAGCTGTACGTGGTCATTGATTCAATATGTAGCCTCCTCGTGGTCCTTGACTTGTTTAAGCAAAGCCAAACATGTAACCCTTAGTAAATGTGTTGTGACATTCAGCTATTGTGTGATTTTGTTTGAGGCAGATTTAACAGATGATCCATGAGTCAAAACCTCAGCCTCCATTAAAGGTACTTCTACCACCAAAGCTATAACCACCTCTATTACCTCATCTTGGTCCATTATTCCAGTTCCAATTACCTTTTCTTTGATAGCCACACCTATTACTATTGCCATGACTATTCCAAAGTTTCCATTATTACCAAAAAAAAATTCCATTATGATATCCTCCTCTATTAACACTATTGTTTCCTCTACCTCTATTGTTTTGATTCCAATACCCTTCGTTTCCAACATCACCGTTCCAAGGCTTCTTTTGACCAGAACCAGTTTGCGCAACATTAGCAGTATAATTCTGTTTAGCTTCTTTAATAACATGCATATTATTATTCTCTATCCTGGCCTCATCTGTTAGTAACAGAGAATAAGCTTCATTCACAGTCATCTTATACAAATTTGCTTCTATGAACACAACAACTGGATCATACTGTTGTCCTTGATTTTTTATGAGATGTGCCATGAAATCAAGGCTAGATATAGGATTACCAGCTAAAGCAAGATCATCAGTTAAATTTTTCAGTTTTCCAAAGTAATCAGCCATTATTAAAGAGTCTTTTCTCAGATTATTGAGTCTCATTTTAAAATGAACCTTCTTAGCCACAATTTCATAACCAAACTACTCTTCTAAACTATTCCAAAGCTCAAAGGAAGTTTTAGAGTTTACCACAAGGCTGGGAATATCAAGGCTTATTGAAGACATCATCCAGCTCATTAGAATCTGATATTGCCTGTTCCAAGCTCCAAATTCTAGATTCAGTCTTGCTCCAAATTTTGTGTTGTCACCTTCAGGAGGTAGAAACTAACTTGGACACTTCTTTTCACCAGCTATGAAAGACTCAAGATCATTTTCTATGATCGAAGAAAGAACTTGAGACTTCCAAATTATGTAATTAGATCGATCCAATTTTACTGGTGTCATGAAAGTGAATGAATAAGAAGAAGACGAGAAGATATTGTCTGTGTTTGTTGAAGCCATTACAGTTCTTGGGTTTTGAAAGCTAATCTAGTGCTTGTTTCTTAAGAAAATTTTCAGAGGAATTGAGAGAGAATTTATAAACTGAATTTTTTATTGATCAGATATATTGATACAAAATGAAGCTCACGACTTATATACATCAACAGGTCAAACAGTGAGCCAATGACACAACAACACGTGTAGCTTCTGTAACCAATTCTTGGAGGGAAATAATAGAATCTGGTAAATGAATAACAAACTCTCAAATGGAAATGATCTAGTGGTAGCTTTGCATATTAACCACAATGAATCAGTTGATATAGATCAACCATCACTGCTTGATTCTTTTATAAGTGTAGCACCAGCAACTTGCTACAAGTGCAGCATCAACAAACTGCTACATGTGTAGTACAAAAAACTGTAGACTCCTGACATTGTTAACAAAATATGTCTCAAAACAGACAATAATATCTTACACATAAAATATGACTATGGTATGAGGCTCTAAAACTGACGAGCATGATCATTGTTTCATTGGCTTAATAGCAATTCTAGCTATAATCCATAGTAAGCTTTCTTCTTTTTGTGATTTATTTGGTTACATTGTTCCTCTATTTAACTTAATAACAACTATAGTCATAATAGCTATTACAATCCCTATTTCATAAACAAAAATGCTGGTATATATATATATATATATATATATATATATATATATATATATAATTATATATCTATATCATTAAAGGATATTTTAGTAATTACAAATATGTAATTATATATGTATTTGTCTTGATTTAATTGGATTAAATCAAAGTGGTAGACAATGAACTAATTCATTAATTATACTTTGTCTTGATTTAATTGGATTAAATCAAAGTGGTAGAAAAATGTAATTAGTCACACATAATTATACATATTTGGAAAAATTAGATTAAGCTCACATAAAAGTTGATTAGAACTTTTATTAATTAAAAATTTCTTAAGCTTTGCTATAAATAGCAAGCTTGAGCAAGGTTTTAATCAAGCTTGAGAAAGCTAAAACAAACAATAGTTAGAGAAATTAGCTAAAACAAACAATAGCAATAGTGAAAGTTTTGTGAGAGAAACTTTGGAAGTTCTCTACAACATTTCAATAAGGAAAAATCGAGATTGAATATTGAAATCAAGCTTGCTTGCATTGGAAAAAGATTAGATCTTGGAATCAAGCTTGTTAACTTTGGAAGTTCTTCACAATATTTCAACAAGGAAAATAAGATTGGATCTTGGAATCAACCTTACTAGGTAAGTTTTATATTCTCCAAAGCTATATTTTCATTAGTAAGTTACCATTGTGAAACATATAGTGATAGATTATGTATTGGATACATAATAACATAGCTTTATGTTGAAATAAGGCTAATGAATTGTGTATGGATGCTTTGGAAGCATAAACACAATATGCTTGTGATTGGATCAAAATATTTATGTTGGACATAAACATAAAATTAGAGTTTGGAACTCTAGATAATATCTTGGATCTATGGCTACCATTCTAGAATCATTTGACCACCCATGGGTGACCTAGAATTGTTCATGTGTCATTTCATTGTGGGATTCTATTTTGGGTTTTATTTTGATTCAAATAAATACACACACACACACACACACATATATGTTTATTGTATAACATGTGTTGTGGTTGGTTTTGAAATTAAAATTATTTTGGGTGATTTTTAAATGTGTTTGAGGTTTTTAGAAAATAAAAAGGTGATCAATATAAATTTTCCGAGAGGGCAGTGTCACGGCGCAGTTCATTACGCTGCAACGCTGCCTAGCATTAGGCGCGCGTGATCCGAGAAATTTTCCCCCGTCCAATTTTATCATGATTTGGTTTTCCGGACTCAAATTTTTCCCCAGTTTTTCCCTAAACACTTGTAATGGAATATTGTATTTTATTAAAATTAATAAAAAAAATTCTCCCATGCTTAATATCTATAGGTTAGACCCACTTCCACTGTACGGGACACTGAACTGACCCTAGGGGTCCCTCAGCAGCCCCAACAAGTCACTCCGGTGTATTTTCACTAGAATAATATCAATAATTCCGGTGTACTTCTATTATAGAGTGATCATCACTCCGATGTAATTGCATTCGGGAGTGATGTTAGTCACTCTAGTGCGTTTGCATTTGGGAGTGATGTCAGTCACTCCATTGTGTTTGCATTCTGGAGTGATGTCATTCACTCTGGTATACTTCCATTTTGGAGTGATGACAGTTACTCGGTGTACTTTCATTCCAGAGTGATGCCATTTACTCCGATGTATTTTCATTCCAGAGTGATTTCAGTCCCTACGATGTACTTCTATTTCAGAGTGATTATCACTTTGGTGTGCTTTCATTGCAGAGTAATGCCAGATCCTCCGGTATACTTTCATTCCAGAGTGATCATCACTTCAGTGTGCTTTCATTCCGAAGTGATGTCATACACTCCAGTATACTTTCATTTCGAAGTGTTGTCATTCACTCCGATGTACTTTCATTGTGGAAAGATGGCACTCACTCTAGTATGCTTCCACTATGGAGTGATCATCACTCCAGTGTGTTTCTATTTCGCAATAATGGCATTCACTCTGGTGTGTTTTCATTCCAGAGTGTTCTCATTTATTCCGGTGTGCTTTCATTCTATAGTGATGCTAGTCCCTCTGATTTAATTCCATTCAAAATGATCATCACTTTGATATGCTTTCATTCTAGAGCAATGTCACTCACTCTGGTGTCATTATCAAAAAAATGGAAAATGACAATTGACAATTGTCAAACTTCCACCAAACATGGATTTAGTGCCATGTTTGGTGGAGAAATTGGTGGAAGCCTTTATATTTGCCTATAAATACCAAGCCAAACTTTGTAAATTTTTCATACTTTCTTTGGGGGATTTCTCCATAAAACCTAAAAGAAAGTGTCTTGCATGTTTATTTAAGTTTTCTTGTATTTTCTCTTTATTTATTTAATAAATTTTGTGTGTTTTTAATTACATCATGAGTATGTAATCTCTTTTTACTGGAGTTTGGGGTGAAACTTTTACTATAATAATTTAGATTTACTCCCTTAATTTAAATAAGTAAATTGAATTAATTATTTACCGCCTATATGACCGATTTTACATTATTGGACTTAGTTTCTGCCTATATGGTCGATTTAGGTGCTAACCTTGTTACCGCCTACATGGTCGGTTTATATGATTTTGTTACCGCCTATATAGTTGGTTTTAATATAATTAATTCAATAAATGATTAATTGATAAGGGAGTAATATATATTTGAAGTATTAAAAGTGAAACCCCTAGCTCCAACATTTTCTTTTATTGTTGTAATTTTATTTACTTTTCAATTTTCTGTTATGTTATTCTGTTTAACTATGTATTTTGTAATTTTAGGTATGTTTTGTAACTAAACATATTATCTAGGGTTGTGATGAATTCCAATATCACTGGTTTATAAGTTGGTTATTTTATGCCTTAGGTAATATATTGGTTTATTTATTGAGTCTTAGTCTTAATACTTCTTGTTAACCGGCCACTAATAAGATTGATATGGTAAACTTAAAATGAACTTGACGAAGGGATTTTAGGTTTCAGCCTTAGACTAAATAGCTCACGATCTCACCTTAAGGTAGATATCTCTAAGGTTGATTTCCTTCCTAGATAGACATATACCTATCGGGCGGGGGTAGCCACAATTGGAACTTAATCTTAATGAATTCATGTAATTTGGTTAACATAGACATATGATTAATTGGATTACTTTGGGTGTTTGTATCTGACCATCGACAAAGGCTTTTGCATATTTTCGTGTTCCAGGTTAATAAACTGATATATTGCACAAACATAAGATAATCACTTCATCTTTAAAAGATATTGGAAGGATTCACAACCCTAGATAGTTTTGTAATATTGATTTTTCCTTTAATTTACATTCGCACTGTTTTAATTACTTGTCTTTAGTTTAAGATCACCATCCAATCAACAATCAATCTATTAGATACTTGTAAACATTTATCTTCATAAATTGATAGCCTAGGAATTAAGTCTTTGTGGGATCGATACATTTTATACTATTTGAGCGATACGTGCGTTTGCGTTACGTGATACTGATCAAGTTTTTGGCACCGTTACCGGGGACTTATTTATCTTTCACTATTAATTTTTGGGGTTAGATACCTTTACCTGTGTCTAATTTATTTTTACTTATTATTTTTTTTCTTGTGTTTTAGGTTCTTAGACACTACATGAGAAGGAGCAAAAGCTTTGAAATCCGTCCGCTGGATCTTGAAATTGAAAGAACTATCAGACAATTTATAAGGGAAATGCAAGAAGGCCAAGAAGCACTAATCAACATGAACAATCAGGAACCTGAACCTTTGGAGGTTGCACCACCAATTTCCATTCGAGACAAAACTATTTTGGTGGTTGACGGCTTCATATCATGCATCGTACTTCCTCCCTTACCATCAAATGCGTGTGCCATCAAAACATGCATTTAGATGATACAAAAATCAGTTCAGTTTGGGGGGAGTGCAACTGAAGATCCTAATGCCCACATCAGGAACTTCCTCGAAGTTTACGGCACATTCAATTACAACCGAGCGGCATAAAAAGCAATGAGACTACGTGTGTTCCCATATTCTTTGAAAGACAGAGCTAAGGCTTGGTACATTCACTACCAGCAGGTTCCATCACAACTTGGAATACTTTTGCCACCAAATTCCTTACAAAGTATTTTCCCCCATCCACAACAGCAAAGCTGAGGAATGACATTACATCCTTTGTGCAATATGACTCGGAATCCCTTTGCGAAGCTTGGGAGAGATACAAGGAGTTGCTCAGAAATGTCCTCCCCATGAGATTGTAAAGTGTTACAAGTCCAAACCTTCTACAGTGGACTTTTTGGATTAATGAGAACCACAATAGATGATGCTCCTGGTGGAGCTTTAATGGCAAAAGGAGAAGATCAGGCCTGTGGCTTAATTGAAGAAATGGAAAACAACAATTCTTTGTGGCCAACAGAAAGGAGCATGATCCAACGAATAGCAGGAATCCACGAAATAAGAGCCAACACGACATTAAATACCAAGCTGGATCTGATTTGCAAAAATCTGAAAACTCTTAACATGAAGGTTAATGCTGGATCCACAAGTTCACCATATGGAGGAGCACCAGAGGTAGAATCTTACGACCAACATGATGAGACAGTGAATTATATCAGTAATTTCAACAGACATGGAAACAATCCATATTGCAACACCTACAACCTAAGGTGGAGGAATCATCCCAATTTCGCATAGAGCAACAATTCAGGGCAAAGAAACAATCTACCACCTGGATTCCAATAACAGAACAAAGGCCAGAAATATGAAAAGAAGCCAGAAATAGAAGATTTGCTTGTAGAGATGTTCAAAAAGTGAGAAGCCAAATATGATGCTATGTTTCAATCCCAAGTAGCATTAATTCAAAGCCAATCCGCTTCTATCAAAACACTGGAGAATCAAATGGGACAACTGGCCAATGCTCAGAGTTACACACCGCATGATATCCTTCCTAGCAACACAGAACAAATCCAAGGAATAGAGGGAAATAGCAATGTCAAGCCATCACTTAAAAAAAAGTGGCACTGAAATCAACATAAATGTTGGAGTCAATGCATTCACTGAGGAAGTTCCAAAAGAAAGCAGCGAAATAGAGCCACATATGGAGGAAAAAGAGACAAAATTAAATGATCGAGAAAGATTCACTCCACCTCTACCGTTTCCACAGCGTCTCCAGAAATATAAACTAGACAAGCAGTTTGCTCGATTACTGGAGATCTTCAAAAAGCTACATATCAACATTCCATTTGCAGAAGCGTTGGAAAAAATGCTCAGTCATGTCAAATTCATGAAAGATATTCTGTCACGAAAGCGAAGATTGGGAGATTACAAGACAGTTGCATTGACAAAAGAATGCAGTGCCATCATTCAGAGGAAGCTTCTCCCAAAGTTGAAAGATCCTGGCAGTTTCACCATCTCTTGTACCATAGGAGAACATTACTTCGGTAAGGCTTTGTGTGATTTAGGTGATATTATTAACTTGATGTCTTTGTCTATTTACAGGAAACTATAGATTGGAGAAGCAAAGCCCACCTCAGTCACTCTGCAACTTGCTGATAGATCACTCACATTTCCGAGAGGTGTAGTAGAAGATGTATTGGTCAAAGTCGACAAATTCATTTTCCCAGCGGATTTCATTGTCCTTGACATGGAGGAAGATGTACCCATCATCCTCGGGAGACTATTCTTGGCAACAGGTCGAACTGTTATTGATGTACAAAAAGGTGAACTAACCATGAGGGTACATGACCAAGAAGTTACATTTGATGTTTTCAAAGCCATAAAATTCCTGAATGAAGAAAATGAGGAGGAATGTTTCAGACTTGATGTGATAGCTAGTATCATCCAAAATACTGATGCAATGTAACTTTCCAAGGATAAACTTGAAGCATGCATCACCAACATGACTGACAGAGAACTAGATGATGAGATTCTGGAATGTATCAACTATCTTGATGGAGCATTTTGCTTCAGATCGACACCGCAAGTGGAAAGTTTGGAACTACCAAAAAAAGAGTGAATCATGCCCTCGATTGAAGAACCACCACAGCTGGAACTAAAGACACTTTCGAGCCATCTCAGGTATGCATACTTAGAAAACTCTTCTGATTTACCTCTGATTATTTCTTCGTCGCTAACATGGTACATGAAGATAAGTTCTGAGAGTGTTACGCGAGCACAAAAGAGCTATTGGCTGGACTATAGCAGACACTCGAGGCATTATTCCATCATTTTGCATGCATAAAATTCTGATGAACGATGAGTACAAAGCCACAATGAAGCATCAACAGAGACTAAATCCAATCATGAAAGAGGTCGTAAAGAAAGAAATCATTAAATGGTTGGATGCCGACATCATTTACCTCATCTCTAACAGCACTTGGGAGAGTCCTATGCAATGTGTACCCAAGAAAGGTGGAATAACTATAGTCACAAATGAAAAGAACGAGCTGATTCCAACAAGAACGGTGACTGGATGAAGAGTATGCATGGACTACAGGAAGCTGAACAAAGTAACAAGGAAGGATAATTTCCCGTTACCATTCATTGACCAGATGCTAGACAGATTGGCGGGACATGAATTTTACTATTTTCTGGATAGATACTCGGGGTATAATCAGATTTCCATTGCCCCAGAAGATTAGGAGAAAACCACTTTTATATGCCCGTATGATACTTTTACTTTTCGCATGATGCCATTTGGACTCTATAATGCTCTTACCACATTTCAACGTTACATGATGGCCATCTTCTTAGACATGTTGGAACAAAGTATGGAGGTTTTCATGGATGATTTTTCTGCGTTTGGAGACTCTTTCGACCACTGCTTGCAAAATCTAGAAAAAGTGTTACAAAGATGCGAAGATACCAACCTGATACTTAATTGGGAGAAATGTCACTTCATGGTGCATGAAGG
Source organism: Zanthoxylum bungeanum (assembly GCA_019454045.1). Classification (NCBI taxonomy): domain Eukaryota; kingdom Viridiplantae; phylum Streptophyta; class Magnoliopsida; order Sapindales; family Rutaceae; genus Zanthoxylum; species Zanthoxylum bungeanum. The sequence continues at coordinate 117,757 of SKCR01005149.1, read as the reverse complement.
CATTATCCTAGGACATCAGATCTCACAAAAGGGAATCAAGGAAAAAAAAGCAAAGATCGAGACAATAGAAAAACTACCTCCATCATCATCAGTCAAAAGGATTCACAGTTTTCTCGGACATGTAGGATTTTACAGGAGATTTATCAAAGACTTCTCCAAGATTGCTAAACCTCTATGCAATCTGCTGGAGAAAGATGTGCCTTTCAACTTCACCAAATAATGCCTCCATGCTTTTGAGATCTTAAAATAAAAGCTGGTCTCTGCCTCCATCATAGTAGCACCAGACTGGACCCTTCTATTTGAGGTGATATGTGATGCTAGTGATTTTGCTGTAGGTGCAGTTTTGGGACAACGCAAAGCAAAAATTTTCCACACCATTTACTACTCCAGCAGAACTCTGAATGAAGCACAGCTCAACTACACAACCACTGAAAATGAGTTTCTCGCAGTTGTGTTTACTTTTGATAAATTATGCTCTTATCTGTTGGGTCCTAAAGTGGTGGTCTACACAGATCATTCAGCAATTAAATACCTGATCACGAAGAAATATGCCAAGCCCAGATTGATCCGTTGGATCCTTCTATTGCAAGAATTTTACGTGGAGATCCGAGACAAGAAAGAGACCAAAAATCAAGTGGCAGATCACTTATCGAGGCTCGAGAATAGAGAAACAACTGGCAATAAGATGACAATTAAAGAAACTTTTCCAAATGAACAGTTGTTTACCATCAAGCAGCAGGAAGTCTCTTGGTATGCTGACTATATAAACTACATAGTATTAGGAAAATGACCGTTGGAATGGACACATCAGCAACGAAAAAAATTCTTCAACGAAGTCAAGCACTATGTCTGGGATGAGCCATACCTATTCAAAAATTTTGTTGATCAATTATTGAGACGTTATGTACCAAAAAAGGAGGTCAATAGTGTCTTGCAGCATTTTCATTCATCACCATACGACGGACACTTCAACGGAGATAAAACTGCAACCAAAGTCCTCTAATCAGGTTTTTTCTGGCCCACCTTATTTAAAGATGCTTACTTATTTGTTCTTCAATATGACATGTGCCAGAGAACGGGAAATATTTTGAGGAGAAATGAAGGACCTCTTTAAAACATTCTCGAAGTGGAGATATTTGATGTATGAGGGTGATGAGTGGTAATTATATCACTATTTCCCACTCATTTAACTTAATTTTTTGTAATATTTCTCGAGTTTTGTGAACGTTTTGATGTGTTTTGTGTTGTTTAGCAGATAAATAAAGTTTTGGGAAGCATTGGAAGCAATTGAGGGCCAAAATAGTGGAAAATAGATAAAAAGGGTAAAATGGTAATTTCGGGCATCACGACTCGTAAGCCTTCTGCATCGCGACCGTTAACATGCGCGAGTTTTGCTAAAATGCGCCGGGACACTTGTCAAAATCTGTGAAGTTTGCTAAAATATACCGATGCTAAAATACGCCGGATGCTAACATGTGCCTGCCACGTGTCATCATCACATACTGCCGACAATACGCGTGCCACATGTCATTATCTGAATGGACCGCAACAACTGCGTGACACGTGTCAGCCACATGTCATCTACGTGTCTGACACATGTCAGCCACATGCCGAGTCATCTATCCACGTGTCAGCCACGTCATCATCAGCCAATCATCTTCGGCCACGTGTCAATTGGATAGAACAATCCGCGTGCCACATGTCAGAATTCTATTGTGCCAAAAAATTCCGCGTGCCATGTGTGAGTCAACAGGTCACAGCGTGTTTGCTTCGCGTTGACAGCTCAGCGTCGCGACGTGCACACCTTTGCGTGTCGCGACGCGGTCTCAACCATAATGTCTATAAATAGAGGCCAATTCCATTTCATTTGCTTCGTGTTTTCCTTAAGGTTTTTAATGTACTTTAAGGAATTACATCTTTTTTGTAAATATTTTTAGTATTTAAATTATGTATTTTTAATTTTAATTTTAATTTTATTTTCTTTTATGTTTTGTAGTTAGATTTCCGCTGGGGGAAGGGTGAAGTATTTAATATGATTAACTAGGTCAATCTCACTTTATTATAATATATAAATTATAATTTAATCGGATTAATTAATGGCAGACTTTATTACCACCTATATGGTCGATTTAAATATAAATTACTTTACCGCCTATATGGTCAGTCCTTATGTGACAGATAATTACCACCTATATGGCTGATGTAATTGGACCAAAATGGATTACCGCCTATATGGCTGATTTTATTTGTTTGACGTTAATAATTCCTGAGAAAGCAGGACATAAAATAATTCATATATTATAATAAGTGAGATTCCTAGGTTTGAATATTAAATGTGGATCCCCTAACCCTATCATTTTATTTCTATTCTAAGGAAGTGATAAAACACAATATTCACATGCTTAATAATTGATTTAATTATATAATGGGTAATTCTTTAGTTTGTTTATTGAATCTTAAGCTTAATGCTTATTGTTGTCTGATCACCAACAAGATTGATGTGGTAAACTTAAAATGAACTTGACGAAGGGATTTTAGGTTTCAGCCTTAGATTCAATAGTCCACGATCTTCCTTGAGGATATATAACCCTTTAATAGATTTCATTACAGGATAGGAATATACCTGTCGGGCAGGGTTAACCACAATTGGAACTTGAACCTAATGAATTCAGGTAACTTGGTTAACATAGACATATGATTAATTGGGTTATTTGGGTGTTTGCATCTGACCATCGACAGAGGCTTTTGCATAACTTTGTGTTCCATGTTACCAAACTGATTTATTACAAATATATAAGAAAATCAATTCATCATTAGAATAATATTGTGTGGAATCACAACCCTAGATATTAATGTCTTTTGTTATTTTCCTTAGTATTTTCTTTTGTTTATTTTATTTATTTAATCAACAAATCCAGATTCAACTAACCAATCAAGCGATCATTCTTTTCTCCCTTAATTAGATACCTGTAAATAAATAATATCATGAATTAATAACAACAGTATGAATTAAGTCCTCGTGAGATTGATATTTTTATACTACTTGAATGATATGTAGGCTTGTTTTATATGCGTGTGATTACGCCGGTCAAGTTTTTGGCGCCGTTGCCGGGGAATTATTTTTCTTGAGTTATTAATTTTGAAGCTATCTAATTTACTTGTATCTAATTTTTTTAATTTTTATCTCTAATTTTTATTTCTTTCTTTTATATTTCAGGTGGTTGAAAAATGGAACACTATTGGGAGATTGAAAGATTACAAGCTTTACTAGAACAAGATACACCCCAAATCTGGGAGCAACGGTCTGGTTTTATGAGGCCTGTTGTCCAGCCCAACTATTATCACTAGATGTCAAGCAATACTACATTTGCTCAACAGAACGCAATGGGGATATGTGATGGTAACCACCCGATTGATTAATGTATATACCTTTCAGAGTGGCAAAATTATCGGAATCATTCAAGGTACGAAGAACCATCATTTTCCATCTTATCCACCATCTCCTACGATCTTCATCAAGAACCAGAACCATCAGAGGAAGATCAGTTGATTCACATGCTCAAAGATTGGCTCGAGGAACGGGAAGCATCAATTTGATGCACAAATTCAGAGTCAAACGGCGTCTATACAGAGGATGACAGATCAAGTTAGACAATTAACAGGCAACCTGAATTACATATCTCACGGAGCAAATTCAAATAATACTGAAGAAGACCTTCGAATATCCTGAGATTCATCATGACATCATAACAGAGGACGAGACTGAGCATTAGCAAGAATCGAAGGTATCAGTTGAGGAGCCCGAACCAACAAAGTCTCAATTTAATTTTTATTATTCATCGGACTCTGACGAAGATCAAGAAGTAGAGTTGTTCGTTCCAAATGCACCAAAAATGGAGGATGAAACGTTGCATCTTCAAAATGAGGATCTTGAAACATTTATTGCACAGATGTTTGATGAAGAGTCGAACGAGGAAATAAAATAAAGCATCTATCTCAAAATGAAGATCTTGGAGCATGCTTTGCACTGATGTTTGAAGAAGAACTACCTGAGCCAATCATATCAGAGGATGAAGATCTAAAATCAGACATATCTTTACATCCTCAGGTTGACACATATGGAGCATGCATTTCACAGATGACAGATGAAGAGCTGAACGAGGAAATTCTGAAATATATATGTGAAGAAAAGATGGAGGAAGATGCACAAATGGAGGAGAAAATGACGGACCATATGGAAGATCTCAGGCATTCAGGAGAAACATCACTATTTTGGGGAGTACAAATCAAAAACATCACCCAAAGGCTTGACAAAATGGAACTTCCATTCAAAGTCAAGCACCATACGAGACCCCTCCTGATTTTCTTTCTTTCTTTCAGGAACCACTAGAGCAACAAAGATTGAAAAGGTGGCACAAGCACTGAATGAGACAAAATTATTTTCGTCACCTCACATTTGGAAGAGACCATTCAAAAGCAACGCACACGAGATTGTCTTTAATCGAACATCCAAGACGACGCTGAAACTCATTGACAGATTGATGTCAGACACGTCTGGCTGAAGAAGAAAAATTTAGTGCTAGCAGGGAGACAACCCATGCAAATATTTTTATTAAATTTGTATTTTTAATACTCTGTGTATATATGTTGTTGAGTTTTTATTTTATGCATTTTTTTTACAGGAAAAATATAGACGGAATATTTTAAGGTAAAACGAACCAGTGAAAGCGGGATTATCACGGAATAAATTTGATTAAATCACGAGGATGAAAAGTCAATCCAGTAAAGACGGCTGAGTAATGAGTCAACTCTTGATACCGCGTCTCAGTGGATTTATTCATCGAAAGACTCAATTTTTTTAAAAAACCTGCATCGTGACACGAAAAACCCTACTTGTCGTGACACTGAAGCCTAAACACGAAAACCTAACCCTAGGGCACTGAGTCACGACGCAAGAACAACTTGCGCAGTCGTGACGTGCACGCGATATCTGGAATTAAAACAGTGGCCGCCGACCATCCCCCTCACTTCTCTCTTTCAATTTACGGCATTTTCTCTCAATATCCTCTGAAAATCGAGCTTCCAATCATCAAATCCTTTAACCAAGACCACTAAAACTTACCAAATCTCATCCAAATCGAAACCTATTCCTCCATAACTTCATTCATATCCGATTTATTTTTAGAAAGAAAATCCACAAAAACCCACATACTCAACGCACCACTCGGCCATTTTCTCTCGTGAATCACTTAGATATTGGACTCATCATCACAGTTTGGATTCGATTTGTGAAGGAATTCTGTTCTTCAACGCAACAAAACTCGGATTTGCTGTTGTTCATCACGGTTTGGTATCTTTTCTTTGATCTTCACTATTTTTTTATTTTTATTTTTTATTTCAAAATAATAAAAAAAATAAAATAAAAAAGGTCCAATGATTTGATTGTTTTTCTTAGTTAAAAAGTTTTAGGAAAAGATAAATGCTAATTTCACTTTTATCCCAATTTTGAACTTCATATCTAGGCCAGACTCGTACGCACTATAAAATAGTTTTGTAAGCAGTTAGATAATAAGGAATTAACAAAATGACTAGTCGAAATAATCAGTGGTTGATGAATGACCGTTTGCCCGAGTTTTTATTTATGTCTACAATTATTTATTATGTGAGGTATGTAAAAAAAAAATAATTAAACTAAACCAAGTAAGTACTTAGTAACCGGGCATCCTGCCTCAGTAACCAGTGATAGTTCACGTCAAACGAGAAAGCTTGTGTTAGTTTAATAAAACATCCGAGATCCGAGTGATTAAGTCCTTAGGGGTGTCTTAATACCTAGTGCCTTAAAGCCATCTGGTTTGAGAGTTACTGACCCGAAGCTCGCTACATGGATTAAAGATGTTGTCTAAAAAAAAATCAAAAAAAAAAAATCACATACCTCACATACGTTGATTGTAGTAGACATAATAATTTTAGATACTCAAGTTGGTTTGACCCATTAGCTACTGAAAGTTGAGACGAAATCACCTAGTTGATAACTTAGAGTCGAAGTTGTTTGCAAAATTATTCACACACACACTTTGAGTCTGATTTAAATATTTTGTTCAAAGAAAGGATTTCAGTTGAAGTATGCATTTTGAAGGTTCCTCTAACTTTGATGCTAGACATTCTCTGAGGACGTTATAATATATATATATATTATTTATTTTCTTTTGTCTTTTACTTTTGTGTGCATTAGTTTTATTTTTCTTTTTGCTTTTGTGTGCATTAGTTTTGCTTTTGTGTGCATTTTTGACGTTTGTGGGTATTGTCGCTGTAAGCCCTCACGAGACTACAACTCGTCCACTAGGGACACCTAGAAGTTTAAAGGCTTGTTGCATACGCTAAATACAATGAGATCCCTACGAAAGTGGCTTAACTTAGTTTTAATTTTTAAATATGTTTATGTTATGTTATTTATTATTTTTCTCGAGGACTAGCAAAATGTTAGGTTTTGGGGTGTGATGAGTGGTAATTATATCACTATTTTCCACTCGTTTAACCTAATATTTTATAATATTTTTCGGGTTTTATGAAATTTTTGATGTGTTTTTGTTGTTTTGCAGATAAATAAAGTCTTGGGAAGCATTAGAAGCAATTCAGGGCCAAAACAGTGAAAAATAGACAAAAGGGTAAAATGGTAATTTTAGGGGTCGCGACGTGTAAGCCTTCTGCGTCGCGACCGATAACGTGTGCCGAGTTTTGCTAAAATATGATGGGACACTTGTCAAAATCTGTGAAGCTTGCTAAAATACACCGATGCTAAAATACGCCGGATGCTAACGTGCGCATGCCACGTGTCATCATCACATGCTGTCGACAATATGCATGCCACGTGTCATCATCTGAATGGACCGCAACAACTGCGTGACACGTGTCAGCCACATGTCATCTACGTGTCTGACACATGTCAGCCACATCACAGCCACATATTGAGTCATCTATCCACGTGTCAGCCACGTCATCATCAGCCAATCATCTTCGGCCATGTGTCAACACCTCATTGGACCGAAAAATCCACGTGCCACATGTTAGAATTCTATTGTGCCAACAAATTCTGCGTGCCACGGGTCAGTCAAAAGGTCAAAGCCTGTCTGCTCTGCTCGCGTTGACAGCTCAGCGTCGCGACGTGCAGACCTTTGCGCGTCGCGACGCGGTCTCAACCAGAATGTCTATAAATAGAGGCCAATTCCATTTCATTTGCTTCGTGTTTTCCTTAGGGTTTTTAATGTACTTTAAGGAATTACATCTATTTTGTAAATATTTTTAGTATTTAAATTATGTATTTTTAATTTTAATTTTAATTTTATTTTTCTTTTATGTTTTGTAGTTAGATTTCCGCTGGGGGAATGGTGAAGTATTTAATATGATTAACTAGGTCAATCTCACTTAATTATAATATTAAATTATAATTTAATCGGATTAATTAATGGATGACTTTATTACCACCTATATGGTCGGTTTAAATATAAATTACTTTACCGCCTATATGGTCAGTCCTTATGTGACAGATAATTACCACCTATATGGCTGATGTAATTGGACTAAAATGGATTACCGCCTATATGGATGATTTTATATGTTTGACGGTAATAATTCCTGAGAAAGCAGGACATAAAATAATTCATATATTATAATAAGTGAGATTCCTAGGTTTGAATATTAAATGTGGATCCCCTAACCCTATCATTTTATTTTTATTCTAAGGAAGTGATAAAACACATATTCACATGCTTAATAATTGATTTAATTATATAATGGGTAATTCTTTAGTTTGTTTAATTGAATCTTAAGCTTAATGCTTCTTGTTGTCTGATCACCAATAAGATTGATGTGGTAAACTTAAAATGATCTTGACGATGGGATTTTAGGTTTCAGCCTTAGATTCAATAGCCCACACGATCTTCCTTGAGGATATATAACATTTTAATAGATTTTCTTACAGGATATTAATATACCTGTTGGGCGGGGGTAGCCACAATTGGAACTTGAACCTAATGAATTCGTGTAACTTGATTAACATAGACATATGATTAATTGGGTTATTTGGGTGTTTGTATCTGACCATCGACATAGGCTTTTGCATAACTTCGTGTTCCATGTTAGCAAACTGATTTATTACACATATATAAGAAAATCAATTCATCATTAGAATAATATGGTGTGGAATCACAACCCTAGATATTTATGTCTTTTTTTTTTCCTTAGTATTTTTTTTTTGTTTATTTTATCAAAAAATGCAGATTCAACCACCATCATGTGATCATTCTCTTATCCATTGATTAGATACCTGTAAATAAATAGTATCGATAATTAATAAAACAATAGGAATTAAGTCCTCGTGGGATCATAATTTTAATACTACTTGAATGATACGTGCGCTTGCGTTATATGCATGTGATTACGCCGGTCAGTGGGATTGATTTTATGGGACCATTTGTTCCATCATTTGGAAACATGTACATTCTGGCTGTAGTAAATTACGTCTCCAAATGGATTGAAGCAACAACACTGCCATCAAATGACTCAAAAGTGATGATAAAATTCCTTAAAAAGAATATCTTCACTCACTTCGGAACACTTCGAGCAATTATCAATGATGGTGACACACACTTCTACAACATATATTTTGATGCATTCCTATCTAAATACAAAGTTACTCATAACGTTGCCACTGCTTACCATCCGGAGTCAAATAGACAGGTTGAAGTTTTAAACAGAGATATCAAAAGAATATTGGAGAGAACCGTTGGATCAACAAGAAGGGACTGGTCTACAAAACTGGATGACGCATTATGGGCCTACCGGACAGCTTACAAGACACCCACTGGTATGTCCCCATATCGAATGGTGTTTGGGAAATCATGTCATTTGCATGTAGAGCTTGAACACAAAGCGTACTAGGCACTGAAGAAGTTGAATCTTGATCTACAAGCAGTGGGAGAGAAACGACTCCACCAACTGAACGAATTGGAAGAATTTCGCCTACAGGCTTATAAGAATGCCAAACTGTATAAAGAAAATGTTGGGGTTGGTGCTCAGAGCGCCAATCCGGACCGTATTTATGTCTGATTCATGAATACGAAAATCCCATTTTCCATAATATTACTTTCTTAGTGGTTACACCTCTTGTTTTTATATACGTATTCGATCTAATTACTATCAGATTGAAACTAAATGTGGTTTAGTGATATGTATATATTAGACAAAGGCCCGATAATATATAATGCAGTACACAGTTACAAAGTTAGTTTGTAATTGACATTGGGAAGTGTCACTGCTAAATGTATATTATTAAACATAGTTCCTGGTCAAGATTTACTAACACAGGTCGGTTAGTCAAATCCGTTGAGACCAGTACATGTCATATATCGAGACTTGGTCCGATGGTTTATCCCAATGAACCATGAGTCTTAGGAGACTCATATAGACGTGTAGGTGTTTATAGTGGATAAACACTGAATGACTCACCGAAGATTTTTAATGGATGGTACACCAATGTCAATAAGAATCTTCTCGGGTTGAGTAGCATAGTGGTCATTTGACTTGAGATACCACTGTGGATGTATGAGACATCCTCCACACTTAGATGGCAATCACGTCACCGATCTATTTAGATCAGACCTCCGCCTGTTCGTTGGGTGTGGACCGATCCTCGGGATATCCTGTGTGTATCAAGATAAGATCCATCAGTTTTGTGTACAGAGCATAGGTAGTCCATATGTGATTAGCAATCTGTTAAATCTGTGGCCACAGTGTGGGACACAGTCTGACGACATTGTTCTAGGCTCGCGGCCTAGTTGGGAGTATGGAATAGCCCGCGGGGGAACTAAACCGGAGAAATAACATGAAGTCGCCACCCGGTGTGAACCAGGACAAAGATTTAAGGCCGCACTCACCCCTCGCAAGGAAAGACCTCAAACCGTTGGGTTCAGAATGGTCCCTTACTTATGTCACTTGTGATGATATGATTTGTGCAATGAACTAACCGAATCTACGCAACATATTTATGCTCAAAGGTGACTTAGATCTAATATGCATTCATCAAAATAATTCCTAATCTAAGTTTGCATGCTTGGAAATAGGTCCTTAAACGGAAAACACATAAAATCACACAATGAGCACATTGAACCATTAAACCAAAATAAACAAATAACTATTTAAACATAATCATAAACTAAACAAAACATCATGCTTAAAAATAACGTAATCATGCTTTGAAAATAAATAACAAACTAAGCTAAATCATGCTTTACTAACAAATAAATAACCTACGAACTATAACATGCTCAAACACAAGTTTGGATGAGACAAAATACGTGTCTCTTAAGTGGTACGTGGCGTTGTATCCCGAGTACAAACTGCACTACCATCCATTCAGATTCGGCTACGGAATTTACGTCCGGGTTTCCATCATATATACCACAAAAAGGGAACACATATTCCGCTCATCCAACAATCACATCATGCCTCAAACGACTCTCATGCGATAATATTTTTAAAATAAACAAAATATACGAAAGATAATAAATAAAAAGGTGCCCTCAGGTCTAACCTCTTTTTTCGTCTCACGAAAGGGCGTTACACGTCCGTTGGAAGGGTGAATGATCCGCAACTCTTTTAGTTCACTAACTCAACGTCTTTCCTTGCTGTTTTGCTATTCGGGCTGCTGTTTTACTCCGTTTTATGGTTGTTTTTGTTGTATTTTCTGGTCACTGTGTTTGGTAATTTAGGCTACTGTTTTTGCGGTTTTTGGAGGGCTAAGATGTGGGCTATTTCGGTGATGAAAATTGGGCAGTTTTAGAGGTCAAACTGTGCAGTTTCTTGGATTGTTTTCGGCAGTTTTCAGGGTGCAGTTCGGGTTAATTCGGGGACTATTTTGCGGTGATTTTTAGGTGCAGTTTCGGGTGGATTAGGGGGCTGTGACGAGTGTTGGCAGAGGACGTGTGGTGAGGCAGTGAATTGAGGCTGTGAGGCTGAATGAGTTTAAAGGCTATAGGTGTTGAGGCGTTGAGTGTATTTGAAAAGAACGTATGTGTGTTGCTGAGGTGTATACGTGCGTGAGTGGCTGTTGAGTGTAGGTTATTAACGTGAGGCAAGGGGGGTTGTGACGAGTGTTGGCGTGATGAGGGCTTTGTGAGGGGCAAGTGGCAAGTGGCGTTGATGGTTTATTGAAGCGGCAATGTGGCTAGTGAAGTAGTGGGGACGTGTGGCGTTGAAGGGGCAGATGTGAATTGCGCGTGAAGAGGCAACGTGTGAGGAGGGCTTGTGGTGGCTTTGGCGTTGAGGCAGATTTACGAGTGGGCTAGGTGGCTTGTGACTAGTTTGTGAGTGGGCTGGGTGCAGGTTAGGGGGCTTACGCGTGAGGGATGAGGGCTGTGAGGAAGATGAAGATTAGGGTTTCGGCTCAGAGTGTATACGTGAGTTAGCTGAAAGCTGTGACCAGTGGAGTTTGGGTATTTTTGTGTTCTTTATATAGTGGTGAGCTAGGTTTAAGATTTTCTTGGAAATGATCTATTTAATTTTGGAATGCGAATTTATTTAGATTTTAATTTAATTTAATTTGTTTTAATTTGATTTTAATTTAATTTTAATTTAATTTAATTTGTGACATGTGTTTTAATTTAATTTAAGTTTAATTTGTGACATGTATTTTAAATGTTTTAATTATTTAATTTGTGAGACGTGTTTTAGATGTTTTAATTATTTTGGATTGGGTTTGGTGTGTTTAAAAACAGAGGTCCAACAAGCGAACCCAAAGCGAAACAAACGAGTTAAATCTGACAAAATGCTAATTTCCAACTTTACCCTTCCAACGTCCGTTTCCCGCGGCTTTCACAACTAAAAAGGTAGTGTCTCCATACGAGACTCATCATCGGCCTAATATGAAAAAATACAGTGTCTACACACAGTATACTTCGGAAGTAAGTTTCGAATGTTATTTAGAGATTGCTAATAGAAACGTCGACGTGATAATACCTAAGGAGATTTGACATTTACATTTATATCTCTGGGATTATCTGGATACCTGTGACGGATGGATTATACGTATGCAATGACCTCGACTTGTATGATTCAGCTAGTTTATCTGTGGTCGTCATAATTTACGGGTGGGTAAATTATGGACACGAAATTGGATTTTGTGACGGATATACCTGAATCTAGAGAGTCTCACTAATGAAATATACTCGTAGAGCACTAGGGTAACATTTATAAATAATACTGATTATTTATAAGTCGTGTAAAGGTTAAACGCAAAAGTACATGTGAAGGGACCCAATAGTCATTTCTTAATTTTTGTTTATTTGCATTTAATGTTAGATTTTATCAAATACACATTAATTAATTGTAAAATTGAGATATTTGACTAATATCATAAATATATATGTATTTGATATTTAATGTAAATATAATACATATATTTAATATATTTGTATTTAAATAATTATTTAATTGTTAAATAATTAAATTAATTAAAAATATAAATATCTAAGGTTATGATATTTTATTTAATGGCTTGAGTTGCTTTTTTTGACTTGTTAAAAGGTTATTAAAGTTGTAATGATTCAAGTAAATAAGTTGACAAAGCTTTAAATGAAACAAATAAAAATATCATGATATTTTCACTTATGCCTAGTTTCGGCCAAGACAAAAAATGATGGGTATATATTGTTTGTTTCATTTTTTTAGGGTTTCATAAGTTTCAAACACACAAAAATAACACAAAAGAAGTTGAGAGCAAGCTTGAAGGACAAAAGGAAAAAGGCTTGGAAAACCTTGTTTTTGTAAGTATTTTCTTTAAGTCTTCAACATGGAAATTGTTTCTAACATGCTTAACATCATTTTATGTTGCTTGGATGTTCTCTCTTTTCTTATGGTTTGTGTTTATTTGTTTGAGAACTTGGATGAAAGATTCATGTATGTAAGTAGCCTTGAAATGGTTTCAACGGCTTACTTTTGATTCTTTGAAAATCAAAGTTGTCATTCTAGAGTTAGTAAGCTACTCATTGGTGACCTAGAATTGTTCTAGAGTTATTTTATAGTGGTGAGGCTAGATTGGTGAAGTATTGAATGGATTAAAGTGTTGGATTTTGTAAATTTGGTGAAATTGGACAATTTGATGAAATTGAAAAATTAGAGTTCATAACCCACTCCAAATTTGGGGCTTTTCATATATGTGATGTATTATGGTATGAATATGATGCATGTAAATTTTTGGGTTAATTGGATTTGATCTTAGCATATTTTGAACAAAAGGGACCAAAGTACAATAACTTGAAAATTTAGGGTGCTCACGGTAATTACTCAAAAATTGGTGATTTGTGTTAAATCTGATTTTGATGCATTATATGTGTTGAAAAATATTTTAGAAATTATTTTGAATCATCCAAAATTATATTTGATAATTTTTGGTCTAAAATAATCAATTTACAAAGTTTTGGTGCAATTCAGTAATTACCAAGAAATTTGATCTCTTGTGTAATTTTTTAGAATTTGATAATTGGATGATTAAATAAATAAGTTTATTTAATTGATCCGAGAAAAATTTTGAAATCGAAAAATTTTGATTTTCCACTATTCCGCTGCTTTACCGATATTCCCCTTAAAGCTCATCAAAATGGTATCAGAGTGAGTCTGATTCTGGACACCCCGATATGATTAGCCCTTTAAAATCTAATGTTTGTTCTTTTCTTTACTTGATACATGCATGCTTTCATTTAATTTGATTAAATTTAAAGTGTATGACGCTTTATGAAATATCCCCGCTTAATAAGGTTTTAAAGTAACTGGTATTTGGAATACTTGTTTCTTGGTCCGTCTTGTCAATACGGTTTATAAATATTTTTCTGTGTCTACATCCGAGACCGTGCCTCTGCTGTGAGGGTGTAGCCGATAGAGATTTATTTATCCCGAATGTATATTAGATACTAGATAAATTCAAGCAAAAGAGGAATCATGAATGTGCCCTAGCTGTCAGGGTTACGCAAGTAACTTGAGTTTATCATTGATGAGATTAACCTTGGTACGTCTCCTTGTGGGCCTGCCTTAGCAGCGACAACGAGCAATGACCAGGACCGGAAAGCCAGGAGTCACTATTGAGTGATTGACAAATGAGTTGTCTACTTGTGAATATACGTAGGCGAGACCGTGCCTCTGTTGTGAGTCGAAATATATTCATGGGGTCCACTTCCCATTATGGAATTCGATTTAATTATTGAATTCTCATTTTCCGTTGGGGATTACGGTATTACGTAAAATAGTGGGAGGCACTGCTAAGTTTAAAATATTCCATAACTTAGGCAGTGTGTATTATTATGGAAATTGCCGCTTGTTTGTTTCCTTATTCTATTGTTTATATAGAATTGAACTTTTATTTACTGCATACATATTTTGATATGTTTTCTGACTTGACTCATGGTGGCAGTTATTCTAGAATAGGTTCTAGATACTACTAGACTAGGATATTATCAGATTGGTCTAAACCATCGGGAACTTTTGTTCCGATTTTCTTGAAAAATCAAGATGGTTAGTGACTTAAATTCTAAGTCATGACAGATAATCTAGATAAATATCCCTTTTAGGATATAATACTTTAGAGAGAATAGTTTCTTATGCAGTAAGAATTGACTTGAATTAGTTCATGTCTCGAGATTCTTGACTGGCATTAAGAAAGTCCCATTAGGTATTTGTTTATCTAGTAATGACGTTTCTTAGCTTTAATAACCTTTAGAGGTAATGTGTCTGACACAATTTGCTAATAATTTATTTGCAATTGTTGTGAATAGTTGAATGCAAATAGTAAAGCCAAAGAAAGGAGATACGTATAATTGTGTATAGAAAATATCGATTTTCAAAATACAACAACTATAGGTATTGGATGTCAGATCTCTCGTCTAGTTATTTAAAATATTAGTTAACGATTGTTTTGATATTTGATATCGGAACTTACGACTATTGGATTGTTACTTGTTCTTAATAAACAGTTGTTATATATTTTAAATACAACTAGTAGTGTCATTGACGTAGAGATAAACATTAAGAAAAATTATTCGGTAAAAGTAAATAATTTAGAACGGTGCTTTATGAGTTTAATCACTTAAGCATTGGATGCTTATTCCATATGGTAAAGGATGGTTTGATACAAGATCACACCACAAATCCTTATCCATTTAATGAATATTGTATTCAGGGAGGTGATTAAGATCTCATTTAACCAATGATTGTCATTGGACCACCAGATTTATTTAACTGATACATTGGATGTATGTAGTTTAATAAATTGTAATTGCTTAAGGTAGTTTTCTTTACTTCGTAACTTAGTTTATGAATTGTCATAATTTGGTTACGTGTTTCTAAAAAGAACACATATTGAACGTCTTGAAATGATCAAGAACTTTCAATCTGTTCGGATGAAACGTAGATTGAACATTTTTGACTTGTTCAAATATATTCAATCTAAAGTTTTTAGAGAACTCTATCCTCAAAATTCATTACATGTCTTTGAACTATTCAAAGATCTTTGATACGATCAAACATATGAATTTAAAGCAATTAGTTCTAAGGTTATTCAGTGAATATGATTCTTATTCAATATTATTCTTCCACGATTCCATCTTGATGGAATTGAGTATGGGAGCAGTTGAATCTTATACGATTTGATTCGTTTGATATTGAATGTTACCGAATTAGTTTCAATACTCTTGGGGTTATGCTCCAGTAACACTAGTTCATCTTTTTAATTTTGGTTCCATTAATTTCTACAATTACATATATGATATGTATAGGTAGAAAATCCGAATCTTGAAAAGTTTGATATTTGAATATTTCTTTTATATAATAGTTATATAATGGAAATTACTTACACCTTGGAGGTATAAGTAAAAGTTTATCGTTTATTCTATTTAATAGAATATCTTTCCTACGATCCTAAGTAATAAAATTATTTTATTACTTGGTGTGTAACATCAGATGTTAATTATTGTAGAAAAGACTTGACTTATTGCAGTCAAATGTGAGAATGATAAATTATAAATGGAACTACGTAATTAATAAGATGAAACAACCCTTATACATCTTCTATATAAGTTTAATAGGATATCAGAATCATTTACGAGTATTTGATACTTAATGATTCTGTTGTTTTCTTACCGAAGAAAATTATCCTATAACTTATAATGGAAGAGATATTTGATATCAATTCTGGAAGTTCACTATTGAACCATAGATCTAAGATTGTTCATAGCTTATATGATCAAGTTTTGAACTTGATTAAGCTTTCATTATGAATTAGTTCATGATATGTGCTAATTGTTTACGCAGCGAAAGCAGTGTGGGCTTATTGAAGGTTTGACCTTTATAGTATGACAGTGAGAAAATTTGTACTCAGCAATCTACTGTAGATTCTGAGAAAACTTATCTCTAGTCACACTAATTGAACAATTAAAGATATATTGGTTAATGTTGATATTAAACTGTACATTTTAGCTAAAGAATGGAAATTGGCTTTTTTGAATGACTTATTCAGATCAGAGATCAGTTGTGATTTCCTCATTTGAAGAGTTCGTTCTGGATTGGCCCTAGAGTTTGTGTTATGCTGAGATCGTAGTTTAGTATACTAGCTTATAGAGCCTATTGTAGACTCGGATAAGTCTTCCGGAAATCTGTGTTCTCTGTTTTTGATATCGTTAGATTATCTGATCTTGTCAAAGTATAAAAAATACATATGTGATAAAAGGGTTAGTGAGAGCGTACAAATTACTTTCTAGTGTTATATATTCTAGCAACATTATCATTATTATAGTAAAAATGAGATGTTTGTGAGGTAAAATATTTACCCAAGTCTTCTTTACTCCGTGAAAACAGTGGGAGTAGTCTCTATTATATTTGATATAAAGTTTTATATAAGATATAAAACTAAGAGACTTGTGAGATACTCATATTAGTCGTGCATTAGTTAGTATAACTGTTTGACAGTTAATGTGCGTCTTGTATATAAAGTATTCATCTTTCGTAAATGATGATTCCTTTTTCGAAAGAAATATTGATTAGAATGTCTAATCAATTTTATGTATCATTTGATGATGACATAATGAATATTTTATTATGTGCGATTAAAGATATCGATTTAATCGTAATTGTTACGAGTTATTTTGATACCATATAGACCATATGATGGATCTTGAAACACGTTCTTTGTGATCTTTGAGATATTAAGAATGAATTTCTAATTCATGGAGAATACAGTCAGCAACCATTGGGGTTATATTAGTTTTGAGACTAATTGTGACGTTAGACAATCTATGTCATAAAGAGTAAGAAAAGATGCAGTCAGAGTGTCACGAAGGATTCTACTATATAGTGGAATTAAGTGCAACTTATGAAGTATTGACTTATGAAGTTGCATAGTGACCTTATAAATTAGAAGTTTTAAATTGTTGTTGTGCTTGCGATTGCTTCATAGTATTTTGGATTTGATCCCTAAATACTTGGACAACTCAGTAGCTGTAGCACAATAATGATGTAACATCATAGTCATATTAATGTACAATTTAGATTATACAAGATATGAATGATGCTGACTATGGGAAACGATGGAGTTTGTTTGACAAACTCAATATGTAATAGTGGAACTACTTCTTGTTGCCTACCTCTTAAGTGCTAGGTGTGCTTTTGAGAGCCATGAGTCTACGATACACATTAAGATGTGTATATGATATCGTGGATTGGCACTAGAGCAAGTGTGAGAAATTGTTGGGGTTGGTGCTCGGAGCGCCAATCCGGACCGTATTTATGTCTGATTCATGAATACGAAAATCCCATTTTCCATAATATTACTTTCTTAGTGGTTACACCTCTTGTTTTTATATACGTATTCGATCTAATTACTATTAGATTGAAACTAAATGTGGTTTAGTAATATGTATATATTAGACAAAGGCCCGATAATATATAATGCAGTACACAGTTACAAAGTTAGTTTGTAATTGACATTGGGAAGTGTCACTGCTAAATGTATATTATCAAACATAGTTCCTGGTCAAGATTTACTAACACAGGTCGGTTAGTCAAATCCGTTGAGACCAGTACATGTCGTATATCGAGACTTGGTCCGATGGTTTATCCCAATGAACCATGAGTCTTGGGAGACTCATATAGACGTGTAGGTGTTTACAGTGGATAAACACTGAACGACACACCGAATATTCTTAATGGATGGTACACCAATGTCAATAAGAATCTTCTCGGGTTGGGTAGCATAGTGGTCCTTTGACTTGAGATACCACTGTGGATGTATGAGACATCCTCCACACTTAGATGGCAGTCACGTCACCAATCTATTTAGATCAGACCTCCGCCTGTTCGTTGGGTGTGGACCGATCCTCAGGATATCCTGTGTGTATCAAGATACGATCCGTCAGTTCTGTGTACAGAGCATAGGTAGTCCATATGTGATTAGTAGTCTGTTAAATCTGTGGCCACAGTATACTTCGGAAGTAAGTTCCGAATGTTATTTAGAGATTGCTAATAGAAACGTCGACGTGATAATACCTAAAGAGATTTGACGTTTACATCTATATCTCTGGGATTATCCGGATACCTGTGACGGAGTGATTATACGTATGCAATGACCTCGACCTGTATGATTTAGCTAGTTTATCCGTGGTCGTCATAATTTACGGGTGAGTAAATTATGGACACGAAATTGGATTTTGTGACGGATATACCTGAATCTAGAGAGTCTCACTAATGAAATATACTCGTAGAGCACTAGGGCAATATTTATAAATAATACTGATTATTTATAAGTCGTTTAAAGGTTAAACGCAAAAGTACATGTGAAGGGACCCAATAGTCATTTCTTAATTTTTGTGTATTTGCATTTAATGTTAGATTTTATCAAATACACATTAATTAATTGTCAAATTGAGATATTTGACTAATATCATAAATATATATGTATTTGATATTTAATGTAAATATAATACATATATTTAATATATTTGTATTTAAATAATTATTTAATTGTTAAATAATTAAATTAATTAAAATATAATATCTAAGGTTATGATATTTTATTTAATGGCTTGAGTTGCTTTTGTTGACTTGTTAAAAGGTTATTAAAGTTGTAATGATTCAAGTAAACAAGTTGACAAAGCTTTAAATGAAACAAATAAAAAATATCATGATATTTTCCCTTATGCCTAGTTTTGGCCAAGACCAAAAATGAGGGGCATATATGTGGATGCGAAGCTGGATTTCGCCCGAGGTCCACAATCAGAATTTTTAGGTTGGGGGCATTAGCGATCCTGCAAGACAAAGGTAGAGTGAGCGGGAGTAGACTGCCCACCGGTGTGGTGGGTGCCGGGTGCACTCCGACGCTCAAGTCAGTAGTATGAAATGAGCAGTAAATATGTAAAATGTGAAGCAAGGTTTGATGTTACCTTGAACTTTTTGGGTGGCCGTGAGGGCGGTGGAAAGTGTTTAAAGGATGGAGAGCTCAAGAGCTTTGTGTCAAAGAGAGCAGAAGCATGTAGAGAGAAGTGAAGCTTGGATTGGAGAACTCTGACCTCCTCTGTGTACTGAGTTACGTCTCTTTTTATAGATTGAAGGAATCATCCTTGTAGCTGTCAGATGAGCTGCATATAGGACCCACAACGTGCTGTGATTTCTAGCAATGGGGCCCGCACATGTTTGATGTTTCTGTTTTCGGCGGAGAGGATAAAGTGCATGTGGAAATATATTCTTTGTTTGGAAAAGAGAGAAACGATCGGTGAATAATTAAGGGGGTTTGTCCTTAAACTATTGGATTTGTTTTTATAAATGATTTAACGTTTAATGGGCTGGGTTATTGCTTTGGGCCTCACCTGGTATTGGGTTCGAAGTGAAAGATGGTTTTGCCCTTGGCCCAAATTTGGCACGTACAGTTTGTCCCCTACTCTCTAAGTCAAGAAGTTCTTTGACTTGGAGAGTATTTTTATACATGTCGAATGAAACAAGATATAAGAGTTTCTGTCAAGAATGCATAGTTCATAAACGACAGAGAGATTTCAATGTATTTTGGACTAAGAGTAGTCCAAGTCTTCAACTTGGCTTGGCATGAGCCAGAGGATATCCTCGGTCGACTGAACCAGATAAAGGCCAGGACAATTTCCATATTACTGGTCAAGGACCAGGAGAGTCTTCAAATTTTTCTAGACCAGATGAAGGTCATGTGCTGAAATTGACTCTTTATGAGCCATTGGGGATGTCCCCAGTCGACTGATCCAGATGAAGATCAGGATAATCAATTGACTCTTTATGAGCCATGGGGGATGTCCCCAGTCGACTGATCCAGATGAAGATCAGGATAATCAATTGACTCTTTATGAGCCATGGGGGATGTCCCCAGTCGACTGATTCAGATGATGATCAGGATAATCAATTGACTCTTTATGAGCCATTGGGGATGTCCCCAGTCGACTGAACCAGATGAAGGTCAGGATAATCCCCATACTACGGGTCAAAGGACCAGGGGAATCTACTATGTCGTCTGACCAGATGAAGGCCAGGTCTTCAACTTGACTCTACATGAGCCAATGGGGGGTGTCCCCAGTCGACTGAACCAGATGAAGGTCAGGATAATCAATTGACTCTTTATGAGCCATGGGGGATGTCCCCAGTCGAATGAACCAAATGAAGGTCAGGATAATCCCCATACTACGGGTCAAAGGACCAGGGGAATCTACAATGTCGTCTGACCAGATGAAGGCCAGGTCTTCAACTTGACTCTACATGAGCAAATGGGGGATGTCCCTAGTCGACTGAACCAGATGAAGGTCATGATAATCCCCATACTACGGGTCAAAGGACCAGGGGAATCTACAATGTCGTCTGACCAGATGAAGGCCAGGTCTTCAATTTGACTCTACATGAGCCAATGGGGGATGTCCACAGTCGACTGATTCAGATGATGATCAGGATAATCAATTGACTCTTTATGAGCCATTGGGGATGTCCCCAGTCGACTGAACCAGATGAAGGTCAGGATAATCCCCATACTACGGGTCAAAGGACCAGGGGAATCTACTATGTCGTCTGACCAGATGAAGGCCAGGTCTTCAACTTGACTCTACATGAGCCAATGGGGGGTGTCCCCAGTCGACTGAACCAGATGAAGGTCAGGATAATCAATTGACTCTTTATGAGCCATGGGGGATGTCCCCAGTCGACTGAACCAAATGAAGGTCAGGATAATCCCCATACTACGGGTCAAAGGACCAGGGGAATCTACAATGTCGTCTGACCAGATGAAGGCCAGGTCTTCAACTTGACTCTACATGAGCCAATGGGGGATGTCCCCAGTCGACTGAACCAGATGAAGGTCAGGATAATCCCCATACTACGGGTCAAAGAACCAGGGGAATCTACAATGTCGTCTGACCAGATGAAGGCCAGGTCTTCAACTTGACTCTACATGAGCCAATGGGGGATGTCCCCAGTCGACTGAACCAAATGAAGGTCAGGATAATCAATTGACTCTTTATGAGCCATGGGGGATGTCCCCAGTAGACTGAACCAGATGAAGGTCAGGACAATCTCCATACTACTGGTCAAGGACCAGGGGAGTCTTCAAAATTTTTTTTTTTTTATTATTTTTTTTAGACCAGATGAAGGTCATATGTTGACTCTACATGAGCCAATGGGGAATGTTCCCAGTCGAGTGAACCTAATGAAGGTCAGGATAATCCCCATACTACGGGTCAAAGGACCAGGGGAGTTTACAATGTCTTCTGGACCAAATGAAGGCCAGGTCTTCAACTTGACTCTACATGAGTCAATGGGGAATGTCCCCAGTCCTCTGAACCAGATGAAGGTCAGGACAATGGGTATATTGTCGAATGAGTTCATCAACAAGTTCCAAGATATAGGCTTGTAGATGTAGACTGCGATGAACATCAAGTCTCAAGTCATAACTATATGTGGTATCTATAACAATTCCCAAGCTACATATGTAGATGTCGATTGGGAAAAACATCAAGCATCAAGCCATACATGCATAAGATCAACAACAAGTCTCAAGCTATATATGTAGATGTCGATTGGGAAAAACATCAAGCATCAGGCCATACAAGCATAAGATCAACACCAAGTCCCACGCTACATATGTAGATGTCGATTGGGAAAAACATCAAGCATCAAGCCATACACGCATGAAATCCACAATAAATCCCAAGCTACACTCATGTAGATGTCGATTGGGAAAGACATCAAACATCAATCTATACACGCATGAAATCCACAATAAATCCCAAGCTACACTTATGTAGATGTCGATTGGGAAAAACATCAAGCATCAAGCCATACATGCATAAGATCAACAACAAGTCTCAGCTATATATGTAGATGTCGATTGGGAAAAACATCAAGCATCAGGCCATACAAGCATAAGATCAACACCAAGTCCCACGCTACATATGTAGATGTCGATTGGGAAAAACATCAAGCATCAAGCCATACACGCATGAAATCCACAAAATCCCAAGCTACACTCATGTAGATGTCGATTGGGAAAGACATCAAACATCAATCTATACACGCATGAAATCCACAATAAATCCCAAGCTACACTTATGTAGATGTCGATTGGGAAAAACATCAAATATCAAGCTATACACGCATGAAATCCTCAATAAATCCCAAGCTACACTTATGTAGATGTCGATTGGGAAAGACATCAAACATCAATCTATACATGCATGAAATCCACAATAAATCCCAAGCTACACTTATGTAGATGTCGATTGGGAAAGACATCAAATATCAAGCTATACACGCATGAAATCCACAATAAATCCCAAGCTACACTTATGTAGATGTCGATTGTGAAAGACATCAAATATCAAGCTATACACGCATGAAATCCTCAATAAATCCCAAGCTACACTTATGTAGATGTCGATTGGGAAAGACATCAAACATCAATCTATACATGCATGAAATCCACAATAAATCCCAAGCTACACTTATGTAGATGTCGATTGGAAAGACATCAAATATCAAGCTATACACGCATGAAATCCTCAATAAATCCCAAGCTACACTTATGTAGATGTCGATTGGGAAAGACATCAAACATCAATCTATACATGCATGAAATCCACAATAAATCCCAAGCTACACTTATGTAGATGTCGATTGGGAAAGACATCAAATATCAAGCTATACACGCATGAATTCCTCAATAAATCCAAGCTACACTTATGTAGATGTCGATTGGGAAAGACATCAAATATCAAGCTATACACGCATGAATTCCTCAATAAATCCCAAGCTACACTTATGTAGATGTCGATTGGGAAAGACATCAAATATCAATCTATACATGCTTGAAATCCATAATAAATCCCAAGCTACACTTATGTAGATGTCGATTGGGAAAGACATCAAATATCAAGCTATACACGCATGAAATCCTCAATAAATCCCAAGCTACACTCATGTGGATGTCGAATGGGACAAACATAAAGCATCAAGCCATACATACATAGGATCCACAACAAGTCCCAAGCTACATATTGTAATGTCTATTGGGACAGACATCAAGCATCAAACTATACATGCATAAGGTCCACAACAAGTCCCAAGCTACACATGTAGATGTCGATTGGGACAAATTGACTTGATGAAAGTCCAAAAGAATTTTCATACTACCTAACTTGATAAAGATTGGTCGATTGGACCTAAAGGAGATCCAAGAAAGTTTTTTCATTCTACTAGGAATGATAAAAGATTCCCTATGTAGTATGGAGTTGGCAATAATAAATCCATGTAGCATGAAGATGATGACTAACCTTTGACTTAGTCTGGAGGAGTTGATAATCATTCCAAGTAGTGTAGGAGAGATGAGAGTTTTCCATGTAGCCTGAAGTTGATAGCTGCTTCTTAAATTTTTATTCTTCAATTATGCGCATAGGGAGCTACTGTTTTTTCAATGTCGTATGGCTTTTATAACAAACATAGTGAAACCCTTTATGCACCTTTGGGCCCCACGCAAGCTTCTTTTGTTGACTGATCAACGGCGAGTCTTCATCTCTCTCATGGTCACGCCACTTCTTTTTTTTTTTTTTTTTTTTACGCCACCTCTGTGTCTTGGATTTTGTTTTATCAATCACGCCACTTTTTCTTCCTTTAACATATGCATAAAAAAAAATTATTATTATTTCAAGTGTTGGGCCCACGTTACTTTCCTCTTGTTTTGGTCAAAATTGGCTGCATGTTTTCTCTTTTCTTCTTTCATTCTCTTTTCAAATTGGCCCCACTTTATTTTTTTTTTTATTTTATTTTTTTGCTGGTAGTCTTCTTGGTTTGGCATATTGATGTGTGTAGAGTGGCATGTGGCAGCCTTGCAAGTGTCGAATGATGGCTTCACATGGAGTGGCTCTTGTGTGGTGGCATGAGGTGTTTGTCTTTGTGAATAGGGTGGCCTTTGAATGATGTAGTATGCCTTGGCGTGTGGTAGTATGGGCCATATGATCATGTGCTTCCTGTCTGGTAGCAATAATTGTTTTGAATCGAGGGCTACGTTATCTTTGGCATATATGGGCTATTCTTTGTTGGGTCAAATAGAAGCTGCTCAAGTTACTGTAGTATGAAGGTTTCGTCGAGTGAGGTAGTATGTCCATGTTGGTGGTTTATGGTTGGCATCGCCTCGGTGGGAGTGTAAGAATTTTCAGAGTTGTATATGAGGGTCGGCTGCAACCATGGATTTGGAGATTGGATCTGATGAATCACTCTGTCGCATGCAAGAAATAAATAAATTTTATGCTTTGGAGACATTATGTCAACCAGTAGTATAATCTCCCTTTCTACTAAATGCGCTCCCATGTCTCCAATACCAAATTGCTCGGCTCCTTCATTCTTTCATGTAGTGTGGAAAAGATGACATGTCCTCTGGAGGAGATGAGAATGCTTTCAACATCATCTGAAAAAGGTGACATTTTTTTTTGTCGTATGAAAGGGATTGAAATTCACACGTGTCGTCTGGAGAAGATAATCATCCACTCATGTCATCTGGAGTAGATGAAATTCCATCGATGTGGAATGGAGAAAATGATAATCTTATTATGTTATCCATAAGTGGTGATAATCCATCTATGCCATTTGGATTTGATGCCATTAATCTTGTCGTATGGACAATATGACAATCTTCACATGTAGTGAGAGGTTGATGATGATCCTTATACGTAGTCTGTGGGAGATTATCATTTTACATGTCGCTTGGAAAAGACGGTCCTCTGATTGTGGATTTTCACTGGACATATTGTTGACTGCTTTTAAGAGATTTGCTTGATAAGATAGTTGGAAAGAGTTGTAGCCTCACGCCTTTGAGTGGCCGAAGAATGAATTATGTTCCAGATACTATTGGAGATTAGTACTGGAGTTTTACATGGATCAATTTTCATCTTACATTGATCGTAACTGTTTTGTAGAGTGGCTGATTATGCCACTATGGGATCTGATGTTTGTTTGTAAGGATTGTAGACTGGATGGTCTTTGCTTGCTATGAATCGCTAAGGCCCCACGGTGGGCGCCAAATTGTGGATGCTGGATTTCGCCCGAGGTTCACAATCAGAATTTGTAGGTTGGGGGCATTAGCGATCCTGCAAGACAAAGGTAGAGTGAGCGGGAGTAGACTGCCCACCGGTGTGGTGGGTGCCGGGGGCACTCCGACGCTCAAGTCAGTAGTATGAAATGAGCAGTAAATATGTAAAATGTGAAAGCAAGGTTTGATGTTACCTTGAACTTTTTGGGTGGCCGTGAGGGCGGTGGAAAGTGTTTAAAGGGATGGAGAGCTCAAGGAGCTTTGTGTCAAAGAGAGCAGAAGCATGTAAGAGAGAAGTGAAGCTTGGATTGGAGAACTCTGACCTCCTCTATGTACTGAGTTACGTCTCTTTTTATAGATTGAAGGAATCATCCTTGTAGCTGTCAGATGAGCTGCATATAGGACCCACAACGTGCTGTGATTTCTGGCAATGAGGCCTCGCACATGTTTGATGTTTCTGCTTTCGGCGGAGAGGATAAAGTGCATGTGGAAATATATTCTTTGTTTGGAAAAGAGAGAAACGATCGGTGAATAATTAAGGGGGTTTGTCCTTAAACTATTGGATTTGTTTTTATAAATGATTTAACGTTTAATGGGCTGGGTTATTGCTTTGGGCCTCACCTGGTATTGGGTTCGAAGTGAAAGACGGTTTTGCCCTTGGCCCAAATTTGGCACGTACAATATATTGTTTGTTTCATTTTTTAGGGTTTCATAAGTTTCAAATACACAAAAATAACACAAAAGAAGTTGAGAGCAAGCTTGAAGGACAAAAGGAAAAAGGCATGGAAAACCTTGTTTTTGTAAGTATTTTCTTTAAGTCTTCAATATGAAAATTGTTTCTAACATGCTTAGCATCATTTTATGTTGCTTGGATGTTCTCTCTTTTCTTATGGTTTGTGTTTATTTGTTGGAGAACTTGGATGAAAGATTCATGTATGTAAGTAGCCTTGAAATGGTTTCAAAGGCTTACTTTTGATTCTTTGAAAATTAAAGTTTACATTCTAGAGTTAGTAAGCCACTCATTGGTGACCTAGAATTGTTCTGGAGTTGTTTCAAAGTGGTGAGGCTAGATTGGTGAAGTATTGAATGGATTAAAGTGTTGGATTTTGTAAATTTTGTGAAATTGGACAAATTGATGAAATTGAAAAATTAGGGTTCATAACCCACTCCAAATTTGGTGCTTTTCATAAATGTGATGTATTATGGTATGAATATGATGCATGTAAATTTTTGGGTTGATTGGATTTGATCTTAGCATGTTTTGAAGAAAAAGGACCAAAATGCAATAACTTGAAAATTTGGGGTGCTCACGGCAATTACTCAAAAATTGGGGATTTATGTTAAATCTGATTTTGATGCATTAGATGTGTTGAATAATATTTTAGAAATGATTTAGAATCATCCAAAATTATATTTGATAATTTTTGGGCTAAAATAATCAATTTATAAAGTTTTGGGGCAATTCGGTAATTACCAAAAAATTTGATCTCTTGTGTAATTTTTCAGAATTTGATAATTGGATGATTAAATAAATAAGTTTATTTAATTGATTCGAGAAAAATTTTGAAATCGGAAAATTTTGAATTTCCACTATTCCGCTGCGTTACCGATATTCTCCTTAAAACCCCATCAGAAAAGACCAAGAAATGGCATGATCGAAAAATAGTGCGCAAATAATTGGAACCAAGGCAGCGGGTATTGTTATACAACTTAAGATTGAAACTCTTCCATAGGAAGCTAAAATCACGGTGGTCAGGTCCATTTTTAATCACCCAAATTTTACTATACGGAGCTGTTGAGTTACATGATCCCAACTCCAATGATACATTCAAAGTTTACAGCTAGCGTGTCAAACACTACTGGGAAGAATCATTTGAGCAACAAAAATAAAGTCTCACCTTGGCAGATCCAGCCTAACGTTCGAGCAGTCATGTCTAGCTAACGACTTTAAATTTAGCGCTAGCAGAGAGGCAATCCATGCAATTTGTGTATATAAATTCAGATTTGGTGTGTTTTATTTTTGTGTGTTTAATTTTTGTAGGTAAAATCACCGACATGATGAAAGACGTTCTCGTAAATCTCCACAAGTAATTTCCTTCTCTCCCTCAAAACTCTCTGATGAAAGTCTACAAAGCTCGCATGGAACGAATGAGACTTCTGATTATTAAATGTATTTCTAATGACATTTGTTGGATTATTGAAGCACGAGTCTGATTGGCAAGTGAGTCCTCTGACTCTTTTATTTCATTTCTGTCTGGTTCAGGAACAAACACCTATGCTAAGAAAAGAAGAGCTAAAAAATTAGGTGTTTGCTATAAATGTGCACGCATGACATGTAATACTCATTGTCGTTTTTTAGGAATGGTGTCTGATAACCGCGAAGATAAAATTAAATTCATTAGGGATGACATGAGTAAGGAGTATTTGGATGGCATATCATTGACTCTTGAGACGCATCCCAGTGGATATGTATATCACGCAATTCACATGTTACATGCATAATTTCAAAAAGAAAGACAACAATTAAGTCTCGGGAATCTGACTTTAAAAGACCCTGTTTGCCAACTTATAAGAAAATTGGATGAGAAGCTTTTCCCTGACGCATAGACGTCATTCAAGCCGTTACTTCTTGTAAATATTATTATCTATTTGTCTTTAACTAATAATTGTGATTTGTTTTGTTATTTTCTTTTATTTTCTCCGACAGGGTATAGACTTTTTGACTTTCATGATTTATTTTACTATTTAGCTAATATTGTCATTTGGCAGGTACTGGTGCTATTATTACTCACCTTTTTTCAGGTTCTATAAATTCATCTCGTCATTGCACTCTTGAAGACATCCAGATTCGAGAAAGAAATATATTAAAAAGGAAAAAAAATAGAAGCAACTTCAAGAAGACGAGTTGTTAACATCTGTGTATTTTGCGGTACTAGTTTTGGTTCTAAACCAGAATATGCTGAGGCAGCACAGGAATTGGGTAGAGTTATAGCTAAAAGGAATATACACTTAGTATATGGCAGTGACAATCTTGGACTAATGGGGTACGTTTCAAGGGCCGTACAGGAAGGAGGAAGTCAAGTTTTGGGAATCATCCCAAAACTTTTAGCAGAGGCGAATCTTATAGAATAATCAAACGGAGATGAATGCATCGTGCCAGGTATGTCCGAATGACTTATTGAAATGATTAACCGTGCTGATGCTTTTATTGCTATGCCAGGTGGCTTGGGCACGATGGAGGAAATTTCTATAGTGCTATCTTGGGCGAACTTGAACATACACCGGAAACTAATTGGATTGTTTAATGTTGATGGATTTTTTGAATTTATTTGTGTGTTTCTTGATGATGCTCGGAGAAATGGGTTCCTTTCAAAACATGTAAAGATATCCTCTTCACTGCCAGAACAGCCCATGATTTAATTGACCAACTTTTAGCCTTTGAATCACAAATTGACCCTATCATTTCTAAGATAAACTGGTCCGATAATTATCATGTTGTAACATCCCGCCTGAGCCAGGATGTTACTGGCAGGAGACAGGCTAATCCTGCCTCCATAAGCCTCTAGTTCTGACAAAATTTCGGCATGATGTATGCAGAACATCATGCAACCTGGCTTATAGCCAGCACCCTGAGATAACCTTCTCATGCAAACTCAACATATACAACCGTCAACTTGGCCTCAGGCCAGAACTCAATGATCAAAGTGTAAATACTTGGCCTCCGGCCAGAATTCAAAATAAACTACGCTATTACATAACTCTTACATATGAGATACAAAAGCAAATACAAATACAAGGGCCGTGAGGACCCATAACTCGACCCATGACTCAAAGACTCTCTTGACTGCAATTGGGGCGATCCACTATCTTCAAGGTCTTCACTGACATCCTGCTGGCTCAGTCTGACTGCTACTGACCTGCAAAACTAACAAACTGTTGTGGTGCGAGTCTTAAGACTCAGTAAGTAACCATGCTCATAATTTGAGCGTCAAACACACACAAAGTCTGAATTCCATTTTTGAATTTACTTGAATTGTCTATATGCCCAAGCAAACTAAGTATTAGGTTTGAGCTAACTATCTAGGTCTTACCCATTTACAAACATATTACTTGTTACTGATTCTTTTATCTGATTACTCACATACTTTAAATTTTGTTTATCGTTTATAGTTTAAACATCTTAATATATATACACATATATATCAAATTTGCATATCACTGACAACCATGTCATTTATAAAAACTCTTTCTTGTCTGATCACAATTATCTCAGGTTCTGTTCACTAGTTATATTTCCATACATCCATATTATACGTGTCAAGTCTCTATATCAATAACAACCTTATCAAAACTCTTCACGCTTTTATTGCGCTACTCAGCTATCTTTCAATTATCCTATTCATTCTTTGTCAGTTAGGTAGGGACACTTAATATAGTCATCTTTCTCTTATTTCATTGAAATATCATCAAATCGGTAATATAAAATATCATTTCTATTCACAAACTATTATCAATCACGTACTTATATATATATATATAGTCATGTTATCATGCCTCAAGGCTCTCTGAAATACTCATTTTATGCAGACATGCAATACATATAAACATCAGTCATATACTTACATAAATGTGATCACGCTATCATGCATTAACATCAACTATATGCATCTCAGATGAATTACTAGAATACATGATTTATATGCATGATCTGTAAACCATACTCT
Organism: Zanthoxylum bungeanum; assembly: GCA_019454045.1. NCBI lineage: Eukaryota > Viridiplantae > Streptophyta > Magnoliopsida > Sapindales > Rutaceae > Zanthoxylum > Zanthoxylum bungeanum. The sequence continues at coordinate 87,418 of SKCR01005149.1, read as the reverse complement.
ACTCTAACATGTTATGCTTATAGAAAATACTTTTTGAAAACCCTTTTTGAAGAATTCTTTGCTGAAAACTTCACTTGAAAACTAGTTTCTGCTTAAAATCATGCATCTCTTATAAAAATATTGTTTTTGAAAACTTTCTTTTCCAAAAAGCTATTTCTGAAAAATTATAACTGAAAACTGAAATCTGAAAAACTGTTTACTATAATTTGATTTCTGAAATCTAGGCACTGAAAATCTGAAAACCGTGTACTGAAAATCTGAAATATGAAAACTGCTCTACGTCCAGGACCATAACTCAACTGGGTGTGCTCTATGCCCAGGACCATAACTCAACTTGGCATCTCTGAAACTGGTAGTGCTCTACGTCCAAGACAACAACTATACTGCAACGTAGAGCCCTACACCCAGGACAACAACTCAGCTGGATGTAGTCACGTCCAGGACAACAGCTCAACTGCAACGTAACCACCACTAGAACTGGGGGAGCGGATCAATGCTACCTCCCAAGCTCTATACTAGGGACCAGGTACACGATCCTAAGCTGCCATCTTGACCCTACATGTGCACATGTTCTCTGTATCCGTCAATTCCAACTGTAATAGTTACATACTGGGGTGAGGTTTTACCTCATGCCCCGAAAAACATAAAACTTCTGTTTAAATCTCAAAACTGTAAGAAAATATTTTATGAAATACTTTTCTTTTGAAACGTTTGAAACTTTTCTTTAAAACCCTTTTTGAGTTTCAAAAACATTCATATCTCAACTTACTTCTGAAAATCAAAACATATAAATATGCATATGCATCTCTTATACTATCAAATATGTACATGTATTAAGTCATGTATATCCATAGTACACTGAAATTATTCATATACATGCACTTCTCTAAGCATACACAAAACTTATCTTTACATTATATATACTTATCTATCATGCTTAAACTCATTACATACATGCATCGTTTTAACATATTATATCACATCCAATTCATTTCATGTCAATTCACTCCACTACGGAACTACTAGAAGCATCCGAATATATAACGATAAACTTTAAAATAACACATTTTTAACGGAGATTCGTACCGAAATTCTGAGGCCATATTCAGACTCCCAACAGCCATACGAACACGCTGGTATCGTCGGAATTCCGATCGGAGCTACTGTTTACCATAGGTCACTATTCATTCGAATCTTCCTTCTTTTTTTTGCGTGCCACCAAGCACGGATCGGAAAAACCGTCACCACAATCTCGTAGTACTCGTCGAAGGCTTCGATTTAGCGGGTGGCTCGGGCCGTGAAATGAAACGACGAGCCGGGATCGAAATACCCATAACCGCGCACTTCCTCTATCTTCCTGCCGTTCGACGGTGATCCGGGGCTGCCGCCGGCCACCCCTCCCCTCTGTCCTGTCGACCAAAAACGTGAAAAAAGAGACGGGGGTTCATATGTGTGTGTGTGAAGAATTTTGCCATTTTTACAAAATGCTGAAACTATGGGGTTTATATAGGTAAGTTTCTGAAAATTACAAACTGACCACGGAAAATTTCATTTAGGCCCCTATCATGGAGCTTTGTAGAATTTCGCATTTTTGAAGCTCTTCTGACGCGATTTTCGAAAAATGTTCAACATAAAAGTTGTTCATCTCGGAAAAACGAGTCCGATGGTTTAAGAATCAACTCAATAAAAGTTCGTTTGCAATTTTCGTGATCGAAACAGAAAACTTTACGCGTTTTACAAAAATCGCGTAACTGACTTTTGATCCCACGTGTTTTCCAACGCGATGAATATTCATAATATATTATTCCAACCCATATTCCATCACTTAAACAGTTATTCTTCATTATCATCATGTTCCTGAGATTGTAACTCCAGTCCGGAAACCTTCCAGAACTGTCCCGAAAATACGGGATGTTACACGTGTTAAGAAGCATCGGATAAATCTGGATCTTAACCTTTAATTTTCTTTTTAAGATGTAGAATTCCAGTTAACCATGTAATTTTTTCTAAACTCTTCCTCTTCTTTTTAGACATTGGGGACAACGTCTCAATTAGGTTTGGGGGAGGGGAATAATTGACTAGTATCTTGTTTTTATTTTTCGTTATGCTGTTTTTGCTTGGTTTTTAGTCAAAAATTTTCAATTTTTTTTTTTTAATTTTTTTAAAAAAAAAATAAAAAAATAATATTTTGTTTTTGTGTTTTTAACTTGACTAACTTGGTGGAATGGTGTTTGAGATAGCTGTGTAAGGAATTTCAACTCTTGAGACGTATCTCAACCTATTTCGTAACAAGTTAATTTTTGTTTATTTCCTTTTGAATTATTTCATTTGTGAATTCTCCATAATATTGACTAAATTGGATCTTCACATGCTCAGTTGAAAGGAATTATCAATATGCATGGTAACATACAGACATGAGTTGTAATGAAAAGTTTATAATATTCAGTGCTCTAGTTTATTGGAGGAAACATCTCAAAGTGATAGAATATAAAAAAAAATTATGTATATAAATAATTAACCATGCTTTTACTTAGTAATCGGGCGTCTTGCCTCAGTAAGTAGAGATTGTTCGCGTCAAACAGTAAAAGCTTGAGTTAATAATAATAAAGTTTCTACTTAGTAATCAGACGTCTTGCCTCAGTAAGCAGAGATTGTTCGCATCAAACGGTAGAACCTTTAAACATCTGAGATCCGAGTAATTAAGTCCATAGGGGTGTCTTAACACCTAGTGCCCTAAAGCCAACTGGTTTGGGAGTCACTGGCCCAAAGCTCTCTACATGGATTAAAGATGTTATAAAAAAAATCCATTGCTAAAAAGGTTTGAATTCTAATATAACTTTAAGACAAAAATATTACTCTCTTTTCAACTATACTTATGAATATTGTGGGCACAATGATTTGATTAATACTTGTAGATTGTGTATATGGACAATGGTAAAAATAATCGGAGAATTTACTTATTTGGTAATTACTAAAGAAAGAAAACAACTATTAACTTGGATAAGAGTTTCACTTGTTTAGTCACTAGTTTGTTTGATCTTTTTGCTTTTGTGTGCATTTGACGTTTGTGGGTATCGTCTCTATAAGCCCTCATGAGATTATAACTCGTCCACTAGGGACACCTAGGGGTTTAAAGGCTTGTTGCATAAGCTAAATGCAACCGTGATCCCTACGAAAGTGGCTTAGATTAATTTTATTTTAAATTTATTTATTGTATTTTATTTTGTTGTTTTACTCGACGACTAGTAAAATGTTAGGTTTGTGGGTGTGATAAGAGGAAAATATATCAATATTTACCGTCCCTTTTACTTAATATTTTGTATAGTTTCTCGAGTTTTATGAACGTTTTGAAGTGTTTTAGTTTATTTTGCAGATAAAATAAATCGGGACTTAATGCAATCAATCAGGATGAAATGTGGAACAAATAAAGGCAAAAACTGGACTTAACATTTTGATTTTAGAGATTGGAAACTTGAAATGACCGTTCTAACGAAGTACAATTTTGGAAATTTTAGCTTTGCGCAATTGTCGTATTTTGGCCATAAATTCTTATTACGATATCGGATTGAGGTGATTTAAGTTCCAGATTAAAGAAGACTCAAAGATCGACAACCTTAAAGTTCATAAGATTTTTGAATTCTGAAATTTTCATTGCCGAAATTGATGAAAAATACTAAATTGTGTTATAAGTAATTAATAAAGTCATTATCAAAAATTAAAAAAAATAATATAAAATGACAATTTACAATTGTCAAACTTCCACCAAACATGCTTGCATGTTTGGTGGAGAATTTGGTGCCATATTTGGTGGAGAAATTGGTGGAAGCCTTTATATTTGCCTATAAATACCAAGCCAAACTTTGTAAATTTTTCATACTTTCTTTGGGGGATTTCTCCATGAAAACCTAAAAGAAAGTGTCTTGCATGTTTATTTAAGTTTTCTTGTATTTTCTATTTATTTATTTAATAAATTTTTGTGTGTTTTTAATTACATTATGAGTAGGTAATCTCTTTTTGCCGGAGTCTGGGGTGAAATTTTTACTATAATAATTTATATTTACTCCCTTAATTTAAATAAGTAAATTGAATTAATTATTTACCGCATATATGACCGGTTTTACATTATTGGACTTAGTTTCCGCCTATATGGTCGGTTTAGGTGCTAACCTTGTTACCGCCTACATGGTCGATTTATATGACTTTGTTACCGCCTATATGGTCGGTTGGACTTTTGAGAAATGACATTCACCGCCTAAATGGTTGGTTTTAATATAATTAATTCAAGAAATGATTAATTGATAAGGGAGTAATCTATATTTGAAGTATTAAAAGTGAAACCCCCAGCTCCAGTATTTTCTTTTATTGTTGTAATTTTCTTTACTTTTTAATTTTCTATTATGTTATTTTGTTTAACTATGTATTTTGTAATTTTAGGTATGTTTTGTAACTTAATATATTATCTAGGGTTATGATGAATTCTACTATCACTGGTTTATAAGTTGTTTATTTTATGCCTTGGGTAATATATTGGTTTATTTATCGTGTCTTAGTCTTAATACTTATTGTTAACTGGCCACTAATAAGATTGATATGATAAACTTAAAATGAACTTGACGAAGAGATTTTAGGTTTCGGCCTTAAACTAAATAGCTCACGATCTCACCTTAGGATAGATATCTCGAAGGTAGATTTCCTTTCAGGATAGACATATACCTGTCAGGCGGAGGTAGCCACAATTGGAATTTAATCTTAATGAATTCATGTAATTTAGTTAACATAGACATATGATTAATTCGATAACTTTGGGTATTTGCATCTGACAATCGACAAAGACTTTTGCATATTTTCGTGTTCCAGGTTAATAAACTGATATATTGCACAAACATAAGATAATCACTATAAAAGATATTGGAAGGATTCACAATCCTAAATAGTTTTATAATATTTATTTTTCCTTTAATTTACATTCGCACTATTTTAATTACTTGTCTTTAGTTTAAGATCACTATCCAATCAACAATCAATCTATTAGTTACTTGTAAACATTTAGCTTCATAAATTGACCGCCTAAATATTAAGTCCTATTGGGATCGATACATTTTATACTACTTAAGTGATATGTGCGCTTGCATTACGTGTGTGTTTATACACTGATCAGCTGGTTGCATGTTTATTATTTGCATGAGTATTCACGCAGGTGTTAGAGCAACCCACGCAGCCCGCACAACTAAAGTCTCACTAGCAGGAACCTGATCAACTTCATGCCTGGTAGTGTTATTCCTCACTTTTTTTTTTATATTTATCTTACATTGAGGACAATGCAAGTTTTAAGTGTAAGGTGTATGCATGTAGTGATAATACCTGTTATAAAAAAAATTTGTTAGTTTTTAGTCTTTAATAGTAAAGCATGAATTCAATGATGAGTATTGTTTGCTTTAGAATGAAATCTTAGAAACGATAAGTTCTTTAATGTACTTTCATCTGATGCATTGAGTAGTTGATCTAGGTTAGACTCGTAAGCACTTAACTATATGTTTTTAGCAGTGAAAACTTAGGTAGTTGGTAAAGTCACTAGTTGAAGAAATTATATGTCGATGAATGACCGTTTGCTTATATGTCTATCTTGATTTGCTAGTGCTATGATATATGGTATGATTAAAAATAAAAACAGAAAGAAGAAAGAAGAAAGAAGAAAGAAAAAGAAAAAGAAGAAGAAGAAATTAAACCACCTATAACTGATAAACGTGAAACTACCCATGGGCGAGTGTTAGGACCACCATGAGGAGAAATGCTATCTTAAAGGGTAGGTGTGTTGAAAGAAAAAAAAGAAGAAAAGATTTTGAATGAAGAAAAAGAAAAATCATACCATACTGAGCACCGAAAGGCAATTACATAGCACAATTGAGATATCTAGGTTGGTTTGACCCATCAGATCCTAATTTTTAAACGAAATCCTTGAGTTGGCTTACCAGGAGTCGAGCTATGAATGAACCTTTACACACACACACACTGTGACTCTGGCTTAGATGATTTATTCAAGGACTTGGATTTGAGTTGCTTTGAGTACTTTGAAGATTCTCTGTAACATCCCAGATTTTCGGGACTGTTCTAGAGGATTCCCAGACCGATGTTATAGTCTCGGATCATGATGATAATGGAGAATAAGAGATCAAGTGATTCCATATGGGTCGGAATAATATGTAGTGATGAGTTATAGCATTAGAAGAAGCGTCGTCTCAAGAATCAGTTACGCGATATTTAATATACGCGTAAAGTTTACAGTTTTGGTCACGAAAATAGTAAATGAACTCTGATTGATTGGATTCTTGAACCATCAGACTCGTTTTTCCGAGACGAACAACTTTCGTGTTGAACACTTTTTGAAATTTGCACCAGAAGGGCCTCAAAATCTGAAATTACCGAAGAAACCCCAAGTTAGGGACTAAACAGCAAATATGAGGGGACCTTTTTGATATTTTCCAAGAAACTATATAAAGCCTCAAGGTTTTAGCAAAATCACAAAAATGGCAAAATTCTTCACACACACACACACGACCCCCCGCCCCATTCTTCACGTTTTTGGTTCCCTTGTCGCGCCGGCGGCCTGCCGGCCGGCGTGACAGGGCAGATGGGTGCGCCGGCCACCCCTCCACCTTGTGGTGGCCGGCGTCAGCCCCGGATCGCCGTCGAACGGCAGAAAGAGAGAGGAACGCGCGCGGCTTTGGTTGTCCCGATCCCGGCTCGTCGCTTCGTTTCACGACCCGAGCCACCCGTCAAATCGAAGCTCTCAGAGAATACTACAAGTTAGCGGTGACAGATTTTCTGTTCCGTGCACAGTTACACGCGAAACGAGGAAGAAAGATTCAGATGAATAGTGACCTATGATGAACAGTAACTCCGATCGGAATTCCGAAAACACCAGCGCGTTCGTATGGCCGTTGACAGTCCGAATATGGCCTCAGAATTTCGGTACGACTCTCCGTTTAAAATTTGTTATTTTAAAGTTTACAGTTTTATATTCGGATGTTTCTAGTAGTTCCGTAGCGTAGCGAATTAGCATGAAATGAATTGGGCATTATTTAATATGTTAAAACGATAAATGTGGTAGAATCCGGGGAGAAACAGATTAGATTTGATCGATCCGGTAGAATTAGCGAGTTTCCGGTAAAACGGAGTTTCTCGCGCGATTGAGCGTAGATGACCGTAATCATGACGATGATATAAATATGACATTGCGAGGGTAATTGAGTAATTCCGGATTAGTTCGGAGGGTTCGAGACCCTTCTGTGACGTTTGCGGAAACTTTTCCGCAAGTTTTGCCGCAAACTCGTAAAATTAGAATCTGAACCATCTAGCTAGTTTAGAATAGTATATAAGCATGTATTAGAATAAGGAAGTTTGAACCGTAGTATCAGAGAGGTTTCGTGTATTCCGGAAAGGTTCAGAAGTTTTTATAGATGAGTTGAAAGTTCCGCCAAATAGCGATTCTAATTGCGTTTTATGATTTGTTTTGACAGATCGGACCGGGATTAGGAGTGTCCGCCTAGCCAGGTAAGTATCTCATGCTGTGAGCACTTGATAGATTTAACAATGTTCGAAATTAGTAATATAATAAAGTTGTATATAGTTATATCCATGAAACATAAATATATAAAGATGAATGAAGAAGAAATAAGCAGGTGTATTTATATACACATACAGATAAGAACAAGCAATTATAAGCAGATGTATGAGCAAAGATAAGCATGAGCATATGAAAGTAAAGAGATGATGTTTTGTGTATAAGTATCTTGATATAGATTTTAAATAAACATAGAGTGTATGTGTATATTAATATATAAATGATATATAATGAGATTCTTGAGCACATGTTGATATTCGAGAATGGTTAGATAAGCTTAAGAACTGAGAATTCAGAGTTTGTATTTGTATGGAGTTTGATATAGTAGAATAGCTATGATTGCATGTGTGTATGCATAATTATGGAATTTGTGATATTGGTTTTATGTTTGAATAGTTTGAGAGTGTTTGAGCACAGGTTGAACGTAAAATTATGTTGATATGATAATATGGTCGAAAGTTAATACAAATTAACTTGAGCATGAATCTATAATAGTATGTGTGTAAATGCTTATCAAAGTTTTTGAATTTATAAGGTTATGACAGCTTATCAGGTAAATGAGCTTGTATGATGAGAATAGAAAAGGATAAAAGCATGTAAGGAATATAATGCATATGTCGTTAGTTTAAAGAAGTGCATGATCATATCCATGTACATATATGATAAAACGAGAAGGGTTTTGAAATTCAAAAGGTTTTTAAAGAAAAGTGACAGAGACTTTTTAAAAGAGAGTTTTTAGAAAAGTTTATATGGTTTTGAGATCCATATTATGGTTTTATGTTTCGAGTTATGAGGTAAAACCCCACCCCAGTATGTAACTTGAGATACAGTTGGAATTGACGGATACATAGAACATGTGCACATGTAGGGCCAGGATGGCGGCTTAGGATCGTGTACCTGGTCCCTAGTGGTGGTTACACTGCCAGTTGAGTTATTGTCCTGGGTGTAGAGCTCTACGTTGCCAGTTGAGCTGTTGTCCTGGACGTATAGCACCACCAGTTCTGAGATGCCCAATTGAGTTATGGTCCTGGGTGTAGAGAGACGTCCAGTTGAGTTATGGTCATGGACGTATAGTAGTTTTTAGATTTCAGATTTTTAGTACACAGTTTTCAGATCATCGGTATGTAGTTTTCAAAAGTCAGATTTTAGTAAACAGTTTTCAGAAAATAGATTTTAAAACTAGTTTCCAGAAACATCAGTTTTATAAGAAATTCAGAATTTTAAAGTAGAAACCGGTTTCCAAGTAAAGTTTTCAGCAAAAAGTTTTCAGAAAGAAATTTTCAGAAAACAGAGTTTCAGAAAACAGACTTTCAGAAAAAGTTTTCATGAAATATTTTCTTAAATAGTATGATATGTTAAAGTTGAAAATAAATCACCAGCTATGCATATGAATCATATATTCTAGTTATCATTTGGAAGCATATTGTTGGCATTAAAATATGATGACATGTTTGCATCAGATTGCGCATATGGATAACTTCATGTATATCATGTTCATATACAAGTAGCATTTTGCAAAGTACTAGTGCATGATAGCATGATTTTATTTAAGGTATATATGTGCTAACGATAATTGTTTGAGTTGTATATTTGCCTAGAAAAAACATATTGTAAAGATGCTAGAGCATAATGATACGAAAACTAATGTATGGTTATACTTGGTTGGTGATAGTGGATTAATGTTTAATAGAAATAGAATTTTAATATGACCGATTTGATGATATTTCAAGGTAGTGAAAGAAAGAAAGCTATTATGATTGTCAAATCTAGATTAGCTCAGAGCATACAGAAAGATAAAGAGAAAAATCAGAGTAGCATAGCAGAAGTGTGATGGATCCTAATCTGTTAGTTAGTAAAGTAAAACTTAATATATTTAATAAGAAGGAATAATACAGACGTAATTAATAGAAGTTAATGTACGTAGGTGTGTGTTCAGATGAAAAGACTAATGGCAAGTAATGTGGGAATAAATGGATTTAAGTTATAAAGTTAAATTAGATTTGTTAATGTTTGCATGATTACTTACTGAGTCATTACGACTCACACCACAACAGTTTGTTAGTTTTGCAGGTCAGTAGTTGACATACTTGGCCAACATGTTTTCAGTGAAGACTTTGAAGACAGTGAATCGCCCCAATTGCAGTCAAGAAAGTTTTTGAGTCTTGGGTTGAGTTATGGGTCCTCACGACCTTTGTATATGTTTTTGCATTTGTGTCTCATATGTAAAAGTTATGTAATAGCATAGTTTTATTTCGAGTTCTGGCCGGAGGCTAAGTATTTACATTTTGTTCATTGAGTTCAGGCCTGAGGCCTTGATGATGATTGCATGAATGTTGAGTTGCATTAACAGGTTGTCTCATGGTGCTGGCTATAAGCCAGGTTACATGATGTTATACATACATCATGCCGAAATTTCGTTAGAATCAGAGGCTTATGGAGATGGGTTTTCCTGTCTCATGCCGGTAGCATCCTGGCCTAGGCGGGATGTTACATTCTATGATTTCATTACTAGGCATTCTTTGAGGATGATAATATGTGTATCTATTTGGACTATTTCATTTTGTTATTTTTGCATGATTGTATATGTTTTAAATGACGTTTGTGGGTATCGTCGCTGTAAGCCCTCACGAGACTATAACTCGTCCACTAGGGCCACCTAGTGGTTTAAAGGCTTGTTGCACACGCTAAATGCTATCGTGATCCCTACGAAAGTGGCTTAGATAACTTTTTTTTAATTTAGTTTAGTTCTTATTTTCTTTTTCGCTCGAATTGCTAGGGACTAGCAATAAGCTGGTTGAAGGTTGTGATAAGTGTATGAATATGTACTTTGAACATCGCTAATTCGGCTTGATTATCCTGTACTTAATCTTAATTATAGTTTATTTTATATTTTGTTATTAGGAAACAATGGAACATGGATATTGGAGCAATTATATATGTTTCGGGACCTTGCGGACGCATTGGAAGCACGCGGGAAGAGCGAAAATGAAGAAAACACGAAACCAGAATTTTCAACTGGCGTCGCGACGCCGTTCCAGCATTGCCTCCATACATTTTGCAGCAAGTTTGGCGCCGCAGCTCCCCGGAAGACCCCATAAACTTAGTTTAGTCATGTTTTATGCGCATAAGAACTCTGAGACTTCCCTATATAAATCCAAGTTCGTCCAAAACCCTAAGCGATGATAAAAATATAGAGAAAACACACAAAAAATAGTTCAAGATTCATATTGGAGAGAGAAGAACAAGGAACCTTCATGCCAGACAGGATGCTCCTCCGATCTATCAAGGCTATGTCACTTTTCTGTATGGAGAACTAATCTCCTGGGCAAAGCTAAGGATGGACTATTGTAATTAAGTTCTTTTATTCATGTTTTTGATTCTTGAATACTCTTCAACATTTAATATGATTGATGGTTTGTTATTCTTTATTATCTTTTGATTATGAATCCAGAGATTGTGATTTACCAACTTGCATATAGAAATAGTCATGCTTCTTTTATGTGTGATTAGGGAACCCAATTGTGACTGGTAATATTGTTTTATGAGTTGATCTTCTGCTGCAGTATTGTCTGAGGGTATATTGTCGACGTTAGATAGGTTATAACGATAACATTGTGTGCTGTTAACATAGAGAAAATAATTCACCGATTACTTTAGAATTTAATATGCTTTTGATTGAAATATCTTCCGATTGTTGGTTTGGGATGTGAAACCGTCAATTGAGTAATAAAAGGAATCAATCAATGAATATAAGGATTTGATATAAGAGGGATTCCTGACGTTTTGCTACTTTTCTCTAGTGATAACTCTTATGATGTGTTTACTTGAGAGTAATGGGAATGAAGGAATGTGAATCATTTCCATTAAGGTTGTTTACTTCCTAAAATTAAATAAAAATGAGAATGTGAATAAGAGTGGGGCCCACAAATTTGGGAATGAGGAATGAGAATCTCATTCCCACCACCACCCATGGGAATGAGATTCTCATTCCCATTATTAATGGAAAATTATAATATTATCCCTACGATAATTAATTAATATTAATTTATAAATAATTAATAAAATGTATTAATAATTAATAAATAATATTAACTATATTAATAAAATAATAATTAATAAAAGAATATATTAATATTTACTTATTTAATACATTAATAATTAATTAATAAAGTAATACTTAATTAATACTTAATTTATAAATAATAAATAAAATTCATAATAAAATAATATTTAACTTTTTAATAAAATAATAATTTAATATTTAGTAATTTAATACATTAATAATTAATTAATAAGTAATAATTAATTAATACTTAAATAATAAAAAATATTAATCAATAATTAATAATAAAATAATATTTAATATTTTAATAAAAGAATAATTTAACTTTGAGTAATTTAATACATCAAAAATTAATAATAATTAATAAATAATAAATTAATATATAATTATAACTAATGATATTTTTGTAACTTTTTAACAATTCATTCTGATTACTGGACAAGGTAAACACATCAATGGTAATACTGCTTCATTCCGATTTCGATTCCTACAGTTAAGTGAACAACTTATTCTGATTCCGATTTACTATTCCGATTCCAGCTCATTCCGATTCCATCTCATTCCGATTACGAGTACGTAAACGCACCATTAAGTATTTTTCATAGTTTACAAATTCAATCCATATCTTTAATTAAGTTATTGCTAACGTTTTCATTAAGTGAATTAGTTCCTTATAACCATCTCTCTGAGAATCGACACCACAACTATACTGCAATAACTGCAAGTACTTTTTGGGCATAATCATTAAATATTAGCCAATTATGTGATAAATAATATAAAGTTGAATTTGATGCATCTATATGTAGGATTGTTGATCGAAAATCACATGATACATTGTTCATAGGTTATAGAGATCAAAATATTTATTTATTTGACATTGGACATGGCTATACATCATGAGAAATGTTTGAGTGTATTTGTAATAATCCAAATTTTTAATAAGGGTATTATTATCTTTTCCTTAAAAGTCTTTGGTAAAGGTTTGAATTTTTGATTTTGGGATTTGAATGATAAATTTTCACAAGTTTTATTTAAATTTTGTTTAATCCAAATTGTAGGGATTTTACTGATAATTTCCTTTTAATATATAAAGTTTATTCTTCTTTCTCTTCCTCCCCAAAAACGTGATGCCTCTTCTCTTTCTTCTTCTTCTTCTTCTTCCATTTTCTTCTACTCTTCAAACGCATGAGAGAGAGAGATTTCGCGGCGGTAGTTGCTGTTTTTCGACCATCAGAGCTAAGGAAATCATAGAGCAGGTCGTGAGGAGCAGTTTGGTGGCGGCCATGTCGCCGATGGTGGTCATTTTCCGGTGAAGGAGAAGCTTGACGATTCCAATTTTTGGTGATTTCATGGCAAACTAGAGCTCCGTTGAACGAGTGACTACCACCATTGGACTCAGGCCGACGGCGTACATCTTCTGGTGATGGCGGCTTAGCGGTGCACCGGCAAGTGGGCCCCACGCGCTGATGCGTGTGGCAGCGCGTGAAGGCCACGTGCCATCGTGTGTGACACAACTTGCTGATTTCGACGTCCCCGTCGTGTTGGCTTGATCTTTTCGTGTATTGAACCCGAACTCTAATTTCAATGTATTTATCGTATTTTTATAACACATTTTATTTACCGATTTTGGATTAGTTGTTTTGATAATTAAGTTTTGAGTTTTGAATTATTATTTTCGGATTGTGGCCTTTATTATGAAGTGTGGTTGGGTGGATGGGCATTTGTGGTATTGGATTGTAAATGAAAAGCTCATGTTTTAAACGAAACCATGTCGTTTTTCTGTTAAATTTATGCGAGAGTTTGTTTCAGTGCATTTTACATCTCAAGTTTCAAGACGTCGCTTTTGGGTGATCTTTGGGCGGTCACTGGTTAGCGATACTCGTGTGCCTCGTAGAGCGTGTCAGGTGAGCCCGAAGAGAGTTTTGTAGCTGTTAAACCAACGGTATGGTCCGAGCGTGTTGAGCCTCGTTGTGAGATCGATTTCATGCTTCTAGCATGGGGTTGAGGTAGGGATTTGGTATTCATTTTAATTGTGATTTTAAATTTTATATTATATATATATATATATATATCATAATTTTATGCCTATGAAAATAATGTGAAATGTATATTAATATTAGCAATGTTTTATGGAAATGTGAAATGGCGCATTGGGCGGCACGACATGACCATAATGAGTTTTATTATTTTATTTTTATAAATATCTGGATGGTAGTGTAAATATAAATTGGATCAGACTTAGAACGGTAAAAATATTAAAAATTGTATATATATTAAAATTGGTATATATGGAGCCCCGTTGTGGCCCACATCTTGGTTATTATATTGGCCCGTTATGGCATTTGCTTGTGTGGAGCCCTTTTTTGGCCCACCATATAGACCCCAATTGACCTTTTGTGACAACTGTTACGTGGCCTTGAGTGGATCTATTTGGACGGTAATGTCTTTTGGAGTTACTCTAATAATATTATCATACATTTTTTTTTGGTTTTTTTTTTTTTAATTTTTTTCAGGGGAAGGAGAATTGGAGAAGTTTGTTTTACATAGTGGTATGCTGAATTTCAGTTTCAGTTCTTTCATTGGTTAATTTGAATCCCTTGACCTATTTTAACACTTTAATCCTTGCTTGTTGGGAAAACCCAAAAATTCCATTCGACAAGAATTTGGGTTATTACATCATAATTTACACTTTTAAACAATTATTTTTGGGTCTCTCACACATTTGACACACTAGTGTATCTAAGCATGTGAATTTTCCATAGAATTTACATTGTTGCCTATGCAACAATGATTTTCATATAAGATATAACACTTGGTACAACGTGTTGTACAACTAGATGTATTTGAAAATAAATTTATTTCAATTTTTATTTTTTGTATTTTTTCAAATATATTTAATTGTACAAAATATTTTACAAAGTATTATATGAATATCATTATTTTTATCCAAAATTCGAATAATTAGTCAATGAGTAGAAAGTTATGAGATTCCTTGAAACCTCCCAACTCATTGAATTTTTTGGCCCCTTATTATTTCCACTTTTGAACTATTATTTTTTGGGGCTCTCTCACAAATAAATATGAATTTGTACAAACTTGTTGCATATATATAATGTTTTGTTTCACATTTACAAGACCTTACAATTTATTATTATATATATATATATATATATATATATATATATTTTAAAAAAAACCCTACATTTTACAACAGTCACAAAAAGTAACACTAATATTTTTTTTACCTGTTTATTATTTTTTTAATATTATTTGTAATAAAATATAATTTTATATAAAGATATAATAGTAAAATATCATACCCCAATACTTCTTATACTAATTTGTTACTTCTAATGTTTAAAATATAAAATGATAAAAATCACCAATTAGTTAAATATCCTTCAAATGGTTTAAATTTAATTAAATTATAGCAAAAGTATATTTAACATGTTATTTCGTTTTTCTTTTTTTGAAGGTGGTAGTAAAACTACTTCCTCAAGCTAACTTGACCCAAGTTTCAACTCGAGTTGATTCAATTTAAAATAAATATTTTTTTTTAAAAAATACTTATAAACTATTTCGCAAAGCTTTCTCAGTCATATGAAGGTTCATTGTAAAGTCCGGAAGTCATCGGTCAACGCCGTGGGTTGATTTCATTCATATACATGACATTGTTTACTTTGGTAGTTAATTATTTCTGCAATTAAAGCAGTTGAATCAATTAATGGCGCTCAAAGCAATAACTAATAATAATCACACTCTTTTGAGCATCATTTCGTTCTTAATACTGTTGCCAGGGTTTTCGTATTGCCAGACAGACAAATTACTACAAGGGCAAGTCCTGAAAGATGGGGAAGAGCTTGTTTCAGCTTTTGGCAACTTCAGGTTCGGATTCTTTACCCCTTACCGCGGCAAAACAACCGTCCGTTACTTAGCAATATATTACAAGAAGCCTACAGATAGATTTGTCTCCCGACACATTAACACTTTTTCGTCTTGTTGCTATCGAATTCCACCTTGGGCAGTCTCCCTACAAACAGAAAACCGGCAGCCAGTGTGGGTTGCCAACCGCAACACTCCAGTCTTATACAATGAATCGGCTAGTCTTACCATCGACAGCGGCGATGGGAATTTGAAAATTTTGCGAAGAGGTGGTGCTTCTATTGCAGTAAGTAGAGTTCAAACAACGGGTAATACAAGTGCTGTGCTACTGAAAAGTGGCAATTTGGTGCTGTATGAGATGAATTTGGATGGATCTGTAAGGAGGGCGCTGTGGCAGAGCTTTGATTATCCGACTGATACGCTTCTGCCTGGGATGAAATTGGGGATTGACTTGCGAACAGGGCAGCGATGGTTTCTCCAATCAGGGCGTACATCTGGATCTCCTGCCGAAGGTTCATATCTCCTTGGTCTTGGGATGGATCCAAAGCTCAGAAACAAGTTGGTCATTTGGAAAAATAATAAAGTTTTTTGGACTAGTGGGATTTGGCTAAACAAGTCCTTCCATTCCAATTTTGATATATACAACTTCAGCTACACTTCAAATGAACAAGAGAGATACTTAACATATTCTGTAAATGAAGACGTTACATCATTTCCAGTTTTAACTATTGATTCATACGGCGGACTCATGGATGACAGTGGATCAGATATTTCATGCTCTTGTTTTGGAAGATGTGAAGAACAGCCCACTTATTATGGCTCTGGGCCATTGAACGAGGGTAAATCTGCATCAACGTTGAAGTTATTTTTTTATTATTCTTTTTTAAAATCAAATAAAGAAGTGAATCAAAAGGGAATCCGAATCCAGTAGGACCAGTACTGATTTTTTAATATATTTATTGGAAGCTATTCCTTGGCAGGTGAAAAAATGAAGTGGTGGTTCTGGTTAATCATTGCAGTTGCCGTAGCACTAGGGGTATGCCTATTGCTTTACTTAGCCTATCGAATCCGTAGAAAATACTTCAAGGCTCAGGGTATGCAATCTTCTTTCATTAATCGACACTATAATTAACCATCACTGTTGTTAATTAAATGGATTAATTCATTCTTAATTTTCTTTCACGTCAGAGGAGAGCCCGAGGATGTCTTTAGTCATTGTGGTAGGAGTAGCTTCAGTAGTACCTCTGTTGGGCTACATATCATTTTTACTGTTGAAAAAACTTAAGGCTAAAGGTAATCCCTTGGAGTTGGAACAAATATTTTCATTTTTATCGATGGATCAAACAATTACCTGAACTACGGTACATTACTCAATTTGATACTTCTTATGTAGTGGAAAACATGGTTAATCGACAAAAGCTTTTACGAGAACTTGGACATAATGTGTCACTCCCCACCATATTTGGGAACAGAAAAGCACAAGTTAATAAAGATCAAACCATGAAGCGTGACTTGAAGATATTTGATTTTCAAACCATTGCTGCTGCTACTGACAACTTCTCTACTGCTAATAGACTCGGACAGGGTGGTTTTGGTCCTGTTTATAAGGTATTTTTCTTTTCACTTGTATGTTTTATTGTTGTTATAAGTAAGTAATGTTAGACAGAGCCGATATGATATCAGGGAAAGCTACTGGATGGACAAGAAATAGCAATAAAGAGGCTCTCAAAAAGTTCAGGACAAGGAATAGTGGAGTTCAAGAATGAAGCTAAACTCATTGCAAAACTTCAACACACTAATCTTGTCAGGCTTTTTGGATGCTCCCTTCAGGGAGGTGAAAGACTTTTAATTTACGAGTACATGCCTAACAAAAGCTTGGATTTCTTCATCTTTGGTACGTTTGTGTTCAACATATATATATATATATATATATATATATATATATATATTGCAAAAACATTAATTTGTTTCTTATCAACTAGTAATTAATAGAATATTTTGTTTCTAATAATTGTATGAGGAGACAGATTCGAGTAGAAAAAAGTTATTAGATTGGAAGAAGCGTTTCTACATAATTGAAGGAATTGCTCAAGGACTTCTTTATCTTCATAAATATTCAAGATTAAGAGTGATTCATAGGGATTTGAAAGCCGGCAACATCTTACTTGATGATCAAATGAATCCAAAAATTTCTGATTTTGGCATGGCTAGAACTTTTACAGTGAATGAATTAGAAGCTAACACAAATAGAATTGTCGGAACACAGTAAGTACAATTTATATATTCATAAGTGCATGTGAGTGTGTTAAATTATCAATTTCCTATCAAATACTAATGAGTAGTGATGTTCAATTTCTTTCATCAGTGGCTATATGTCTCCAGAATATGTAATGAATGGTATTGTCTCAATGAAATCTGATGTATATAGTTTCGGAGTTTTGGTACTCGAAATTATAAGTAGCAAAAAGAACAATAGTAGTTATGACACTGAGCGCCCCCTCAATCTTGTAGGATATGTAAGTATTCACAAATCCATCTTTCTAAATTAATATAAGTACTTTAGTTTATCTAATTTAAAAATTTCACCTCTTTCTGTCTTTCAGACATGGCAGCAGTGGAATGAGGGTAAAGGTCTAGGGTTAATAGACCCGATATTTTATGAATCATGCTCTCCTGAAGAAGTTTTGAGATGTATTCATGTGGGTCTTTTATGTGTTCAAGACCGAGCAACGGATAGACCAACAATGTCGGATGTTGTTTCTATGCTTACTAACGATACTATGGCTTTGCCTACACCAAAACAACCAGCGTTTTTCATTAATATTGCTTCTGATTATCAAGAGCCAGAGGTTACAGAAATCAAACTAGAAGTGTGTTCTGTGAATGAAGTGACGATTTCAAGGATGGAAGCTAGATAAGTACAATAGTTGTCTAAGAATAATAATAGCAATTTAGTAAGTTACTTTGTTACACCCCTCTCATAATTCACATATAAAGAATAATGTGATACTTATTATTTAGGATTACATGAATGGGGCTATGTACTTTTACTCATATACTCAAATTTTATTATTAAAATGTTGAGACTATATTTTTACTCAAGCTCTATGGTAAATTGTCACTCCTAGAGCAAGCTAGCTTCTAGTGGGATCTGTCACATAGCCCTTTTGACTGGGTTGACTCGATTAGAGCCAGTTAAGGTGTTAATATATATAATATATATTATATATATATATATATATATATATATATATATATGTAACAAAAGACTATTTTATATTTTAATAAAAGGTTGGGTGGACCTCGGCAATAGGCAGGCGAAACGCCTCTCTATTGCCTCCTATGTGTCCAAATGAGCATGATCATTATATTTTGCATACTTCTCGAAATATTTTGAATACTAGGATTAATAAACGTAAATGATCTGAAATAATTAATATTGAACTTTGGCATATGAGGTTAGGTCATATAAGTATGAGACGCCTAACTCAGTTGGTTAGAAATGATTTGATTGAGAATCCTACCATTGAACCCTATCCGACTTGTGAATCTTGCATTCAGGGTAAAATGACCAAAGCCTCATTTTCGGGTGTAGGACATCGTGCTACTGACTTATTGGAACTCATAAATTCTGATGTATATGGTCCCATGAGTCAGACTGCTCATAATGGTTTTTCATACTTTGTTACTTTTACCGATGATGTGTCATAGTACGATTATGTTTATTTGATGAAACATAAATATAAATCGGAAACCTTTGAAAAGTTTAAAGAATTTCGAAAGGAAGTAGAAAAATAAACTTGAAAATATATTAAATATCTTCGATCAGATCGAGGCGGTGAATATATGAGTGGTGAGTTCACTGATTATTTAAATGAGAATGAGATTCTTGATCAATATACTTCTCCGGGGACTCCACAACACAGTAGAGTGAGTGAAATGAGAAATCAGACATTATTGGATATGGTCCGATTTATGTTGAGTTTTACAGACCAACCATATTACTTATGGGGTTATGCTATTTTAACTATCGCTCATCTTTTGAATAAGATTCACTTCTAAAGTTATTTCGACGACTCCGTATGAGATATGGATCGCTAGGAAATCGAATCTTAATCATGTTAAGGTTTGAGGCTGTCCTGCATACGTCGGAATGGCCTGCATACGTCAGAATGGCACAACAAAATAAGCTTTTTACTCGAGGGTAAAAGTTTAGGTTTGTTGGATATCCTTCAAATACGAAAGGATATTTGTTCTATGATACCGAGCATCGAAATGTGTTCGTAGCTCGATTCACAAAATTTCTAGAAATAAAATTTTTGGTTGAATGAGGTAATCATAGACAAGTTGAACTTGATGAAGTTCAACCTAAAAGCGACGAACCACAAAAGAAATATGAAGTTCAAATAGATGAAGAACCTTCATCACACACACTCCGTAGGTCCATTAGGGTATCTAGACATCGTGAGCGTCTGTGTTTGATATAAGAAATGAGTCTTGGTGTTCTACTGATTGAAGAAATTGACCCTTACATCTATAAAGAAGCGATGTTAGACATCAACTCCGTGAAGTGGTAAGAAGCCATGGAATCAGAGTTAAAGACTATGTATCAGAATCAAGTTTGAGACTTGGTTTTGCTGCTTGAATGAATTTTTCCTATCAGTTGTAAATGGATTTACAAAAGGAAGCGAGATCCTGATGGAAAGGTTGAAACCTTTAAGGCCCGATTGGTAGCTAAAGGTTACACGCAACGTAACCTGGTGTGGACTACGATGAATTTTTTTTTTGCCAATAGCGACGCTAAAGTCTATTATGATTTTATTGTCTATTGCTACTTACCATGACTATGAGATTTGACAAATGGATGTCAAAACGACTTTTCTAAATGGATTTCTTGATGAAAAATCTATATGGAATATCCGAAAGGTTTTGTATTCAGCGAAAACTCGGGATGGTATGTAAGCTTAAAAAGTCCATTTATGGACTTAAATAAGCTTCACGTAGTTGGAATCTTTGATTTGATGAGATTATCAAATTTTTTAATTTTCTCAAGAATTCAGAAGAATCTTGTGTGTATAAAAAGGTCAGTGGGAGTATGGTGGTATTTTTAGTACTCTATGTTGAAGACATCCTGATTATTGGGAATGACATCGAGATGATGTAAAACGTAAAAGATTACATCTGTAAAAACTTCTTTATGAAGGATCTGTGAGACGTTTCATATGTCTTAGGCACAAAACTCTATAGAGATAGAGAAATGAAGCTCATTGGGTTATCTCAATCAACGTACATAGATAAGATCTTAGAATAGTACAACTTTGGTAATTGTAAGATAACAAATATACCGTTCAGATATGACATTCATCTTTCGAAGAAGACGTGTCCACAAATAGAAGATGATAAAATTAGAATGTTTAATAAACCTTATGCTTCTTGTTTGGGCAGTATCATGTATGCCATGTTATGTATAAGGTCTGATATCAGTTTCGCAGTTAGTGTAACCAGTAGATATCAGTCCAATCTAGGGAATGATCGTTGGATGACCATTAAACATATCCTAAAATATCTTAAGGGTACTAAGGATAAGTTTTTTATTTATGAAGGAGATGAATTGCAAGTTAATAGGTATACGGATTCAGATTTCCAATCAGATAGAAAGTCTACATCAGGATTCATGTTTACCCTTAACGGATGTGTAGCTAGTTTGAAAAGTTCCAAACAAGGGTCGACAATTGATTCCACCATAGAGGCCGAATATATTGTAGCTTTTGAAGCTGCAAAAGATCCTGTTTGGGTTAGGAACTTTATCACAGAGTTGGTGTTAGTGTCCTACACATGCCCAAGGTCTCTAAACAAGATTTGTGTGTGAATAATTCAAGATACGTTTGTGGAATTAACTTACATTGAGCGGTAGAGAATTTCAAAATTTCTCCAAGGATGTAGAAGCTCCAGGCTTTGTTGAGTGTTTCCAACACTTGGGTGAGTTTCCCTATCACCTAAATAAACTCTTGTAAGTGCTAGCTTTGTAGAATTTTGCAACAAAATTCCAAAGAGAAGAGAAGCAACTCTCGGCCAAGGAGGAACAAAAAAAGATGTGAATAATGGTTGTTTCCAAAACAATTCAATTCTCAAAACTTGGTAGGTGTGTTGATAAATGCTTTGCATTTATTAAGCCCAACTACTCACATCACAGTCAAAATGTTGATGTAAGTGAAGTGGGTCACACCACTTTAAATTCAAAATTTAGTTGGCTTACACAACACACTTTGGGCCCGGGTTCGTTTAATCCGATTAAACGAATTTTCCGTCGCGACGTAATTAAATCCAATTTAATTAAATAATAATGTCTAGCAAAATCGTTACGAAAGTCGCTTATGAATTAATTCAAATTAATTCGTTCGCCCGAATTAAAATCCAATTTTAATGTCCTATTGAAATCCAATTCCAATTTATATATCCGATATATTATTTAATCGATTAATTCTAGATTAATCACATTCTCTCTTATAGAAGAATTTAATCCCAGATAAATTCTTGCCGTAATTAATCCCAGATTTATTTTCTCTCTCATAATTAATCTCATATTAATTCTGTTTGAGCCAAATGTCATCGATGAATCTTTGGGAAACGACCCAAAAGATCCCTGGATATGTTGGCAGTAAATATGGTCATCAGACTATCCAAACACGTGCGTACCCCATACCACGTTCTTACCGATTTACAAGACATGGTTGGCTTCTAGCAAAGCACCGTGCCTACCCAATTCTCCAGAAATATTCAACGAAGAATATATAATTTGTATCAGGCATAGTATATAATGTATTGCGTAATACGGTCCAGTATCAGATGTCACATGCTAGGCCTAGGGCTAGAATTGTGTCTGCCCCGTACGAAGCATATATCAGATCACTAGCAACTAGTATCTGTAATCGGATAATCATGACCTAGTCATACTATCCCAATAGCTGCAGCATTTAAGAGTACTAGTTCCGTATCTTGTGTGATCATCATCTCCATATGACTGAAGTGATACTTCTATCTTGACATCACACCCAATACACTATGATTCTCAGTAAACCCAGAAGAGGCGTACACAGAATCTGTTAAAGCTCCGGACGACCAAAACCAAAGCGTACTGATTGTCGCAAGTATTAGCGATGCAAGTCTCAGGTTAAGACCACATACACCTACCAAGATTCGGATTCCAATAGACATATAGTTATACTACCAATGGGATTCCGATGGGTCTATCCAGAGCGAAGCTGTTCCCGGACCATCGGCTAACAGAACCTCTTATCACACTTGCATAAACATCCAATACTTAAATATATGAGAACTATATCGTTAAACTTCCATAACGCGCACAAGTGTAATACTAGTCTATTTCACATTATCGATGTCCAGTCTCGATAATACTACGACTATGAATATTTAATGATTAAACCGTTCGTGGATTAATACTGTCTCATATCTTATTAATCTGGTACTAATCATATGGACTTTTATCATTTATATATATCCAAGTAATCCAATTACAAAATGATAAAATAGCAATTTCCTTTGTCACATAGTTAATTTGTACAAAAACACCATGTCTTTTACCAATAGTGATGCTATGGGTCATAATTGTCCAACAATCTCCCACTTGGCTCATAGCCAATCACTCAAGTATCTAACATATGAACTGTGTACATGTCGCTCAAACTTTTGCTGAGAAATAGCTTTCGTCACCGGATCTACAATGTTGTCATCTGAAGCGATCTTTTCGATCTTCACATCGCCACGATGTATGATCTCACGAATCAGATGGAAACGTCGAAGTACATGCTTGGATCGTTGATAAGACCGCGGTTTCTTAGCATGTGCTATAGCCCCGTTATTGTCACAGTATAAAGGTAAGGGCTCATCTGCTAACGGAACTACTCCTAATCCAATTAGGAATTTACAGATCCAAACTACTTCTTTTGCTGCCTCAGCTGCAGCAATGTATTCCGCTTCTGTTGTTGAATCGACAACAGTCTCTTGCTTGGAAGATTTCCAACTCACTGCGCCGTTGTTCAAACAAAATATGTACCCTGATTGCGACTTACAGTCGTCTTTATCAGTTTGGAAACTTACATCGGTGTATCCAGTCACCTCAAGTTCTCCTTCTCCATAGACTAAGAAGGCATCCTTAGTTCGTCTAAGATACTTAAAGATGTTCTTAACAGCAATCCAGTGACCATCACCTGGATCGGCTTGATAGCGAATGCACATGCTCAAAGCATATGAGACATCAGGTCGCGTACATATCATGACATACATGATCGATCCGACTGCGGACGCATACGGGATCCGACTCATGGTATCTCTCTCATCTTGTGTTTTAGGACACATGTCCTTAGATAGAGAGACGCCACGTGACACTGGAAGCAGCCCCCTCTTAGACTGATCCATGTTGAATCTCTTCAGCACTTTGTCAATGTATGAGCTTTGGGAGAGTCCAAGCAGCTTTCTAGATCTATCCCAATAGATCCTTATTCCCAGAATAAAGGCTGCTTCTCCTAGGTCTTTCATGGAGAATTTTAATGAAAGCCAAGCTTTCACCGATTGTAGTATAGGAATGTCATTGCCTAAAAGTAATACATCATCAACATATAGGACAACGAATGTCAATGCGCTCCTACTAACCTTCTTATTTACACAAGAATCATCTTCTTTTTGAATGAAACCATATTCTTTTATGATCTCATCAAAACGTTGGTTCCAAGAACGTGATGCTCGCTTCAATCCATAAATGGATCGATTTAACTTGCAAACATTGTTTGTATGTTTTGGCACGACAAAACCATCAGGCTGTTGCATATAAACATCTTCCACAAGGTTTCCGTTAAGGAAAGCGGTTTTGACGTCCATCTATCATAGTTTGTAATCGAAATATGCAGCAACATCAAGCATTATCCGAATGTATTTAATCATGGCAACAAGTGAAAAAGTTTCATCGTAATCGACACCATGTCATTGACGATACCCTTTCGCTACAAGCCTAGTTTTGTATGTTTATATGTTGCCATTCATGTCTGTATTCTTCTTGAAGACCCATTTACAACCAATCGGATTAACGCCTTCTGGTGCATCAACCAGTGTCCAAATTTGGTTGGTATACATGGAATCCATTTCGGACTTCATGGCTTCTTGCCATAAAGTGGAGTCGATACCTTGTATCGCTTCCTCATACGTAGCCGGCTCATTATCCTCAATAAGATTAATATCTACATGAGGTGAGATCAGAAACCCATACCTCTCAGGTTGTTATCTGACTCTCTCCGACCTACGCGGTTCTTGAATGGGTTTTATAGCGGAAATCCAGTAACGCAGCGGAACAGTGGAAAATCAAAATTTTTCGATTTCAAATTTTTTTTTTCGGATTAATTAAATAAACTTATTTATTTAATTACCCAATTATGAAATATTACACAACAAATCATATTTTTATGTAATTACCGAATTACCCCTAAACTTTGCATTTTGTTCATTTTAGTCCGAAATGGTTCGAAACAATTTTGGATGATTCTAAATCATTACATATATGAATTTAACATGTCCTACATATTGAAATTCAAATTGCAACAAAAATTCCCAAAATAATATGCCTTGGTCGAGAGCCTCATTGGAGGGCAAATTGTGCATTTTGCACTTTACATGTTCAAAACACATGAAGATGAAATCCAATCAACTCAATATTTTACTTGCATCATATACACATCCAAATACACCATATAAATGAAAATTCCCAAATTTGGAAGTGGTCTTAAACCCTAATTATTCAATTTCATCAAATTGGACAAATTAAACCAAATTAGCAAAATCCAATACTTCAATCATGTTTCTTCCATTCCAATCAAGCCTCACCACAATGAAACAACTATAGAACAAATCTAGGTCATTTAAGAGTGGGTCAATAACTCTAGATTAGCAACAAGTTTCTAAAAACATCAAAAGAATGCTTGTTAACATATTAGAAGCATTCTTTGATCTTTATACATGCTCAACCCATTCCAAAACTTCCATCCTCCAAAAATACAAAGAATAAAGAATAGAAAAACATAAGAATATCACAAGATGAAGCCCACAACAAGAGGAACATTTTTCTCTCTAATGGAAGATTGGAAATACTTACTTAAATCCAAGCTTTTTCTTTGTTTTTCTTTTCTTTGTCTCAAGCTTCTTTTTCTTTCTTTAATGGAGTTTTTGGTAAAGGTTTTTGACTTCATCAAACCCTAAATGAAAAACAAAACAATATATACCAAAAATAATAACCCTTGGCCGAATTTTAGGTATATAAAATATTTAGATATTTTCCCAATTTTTGTTTCATTTAATTAGCTGTATCAACTTGTTATATTTAATCATTAAAACTTTAATAACTTTATAACAAGTAAACAAAGGCAACTAAAGCCATTAAACAAAATATCACAACTTTAGGATATTTGTATCTTTAATTAATTTAATCATTTAACAATTAAATAATTAAATAATTATTTAAATACAAATATATTAAATATATGTATTATATTTACATTAAATATCAAATATATATATATATTTATGATATAAGTCAAATATCTCAATTTGACAATTAATTAATGTGTATTTGATAAAATCTAACATTAAATGCAAATACATAAAAAATTACGAAATGACTATCGGGTCCCTACACATGTACTTTTGCGTTTAACTTTTAAATGACTAATAAATAATCAATATTATTTATAAATGTTGCCCTAGTAATCTACGAGTATATTTCATTAGTGAGACTATAGATTCAGGCATATCCGTAACGAAATCCAATTTCCTGTCCATAATTTATCCACCCGTAAATTATGACGAACACGGATAAACTCACTGAATCATACAGTTCGAGGTCATGGCAAATGTTGGACAAAATGACCCATAGCGTCACTATTTGCACAGATCATTGTGTTGTTGTAGCAAATTAACTATGTGACAAGGAAATTGCACTCATCATTTGTGATTAGATCACCATAGATATATATATAAATGAAGAGAGGTCCCTATGATTAGTTCCTGGACTGAGAATGATATGAGACAGTATCAGTCCCCGAAGGATTAATCATTAAATATCCCTAGCCGGAGTATTATCGAGACTGGACATCGATAATGCGGAATAGGCTAGTATTGCACTTGTGTGCGTTGTGAGGGCACAACGGCATAGTTCTCATATATATAAGTATTGGATACTTATGCAAGTACGATAGGAGGTCATGTTTCACCGATGGTACGGGAAACAGCTTCGCTCTGGATAGACCCCTCGGAATCCCATTGGTATTATGAATATGTGTCTATGGGAGGCCGAAATCAAGGTAGGTGTGTATAGTCTTAACCTGAGACTTGCATCGCTAATACTTGCGATAATCGGTAGACTTTGGTCTTGGTGGTACAGGGCTTTAACCGGTTCTGCGTACACCACTTCTGGGTTTATCAGAGAGTCGTAGTGTATTGGATGTGATGTCGAGATGGAAGTATCACTTCAGTCATATTGGAGATGATGTCACGCAGGATACGGTACTAGTGCTCTTGAGTGTTGCGCAACCAATCGAGATATTGTGACCAGGTCATGAATATCCGATTATAGAGACTATGTTACCAGACATCCGATATGTGCTTCGGACGGGGCAGACACTTATCCAGCCCCAGCCCTAGCACGTGACTATCCGATACTGGACCGATATGCACAATACAATCGTATACTACGCTTGATAACAGATCTTAATATTCTTAAATGGATATGTCCGGAGAATTGGGTAGACTTGGTGCTTTGCTAGGAGTCGACCTTGTCTCGTAAATCGGTAGAACGTAGTACTTGGTACGTACGTGATTCGGATACTCCGACGACCGTATTTACTGCCAACTTATCCGGGGATCTCATGGGTCGCTTCCCGATAACCCACCGATGACGCACAACTCGCACTCTTGAATAATCTGGGATTATATAGAAGATAGAGAAAATTAATCTAGGATTAATAACGGAGATATTTTATCTAGGATAAAATATCGTCTAGAGAGAGATAACGATTAATTCGGAATTAATCGATAAATTAATATATTCGATATATTAAATGAAATTAGATTTCGACGCGGAATTAAAATTAGATTTTATTTCGGGCGAACGAATTAATTTAGAATTAATTCGTTAGCGACGTGAATAGTGAATTCGCTAGGCGTAATCATTTAATTACGACGCGACGGAAAAATCGTTAATTTGGAATTAACGAACCCGAGCCCGAGTGTGATTGCGAGCGCATTCGTATTTCGAATTCAAGTGCGGCAACGCAAGTCGCATCAAGCGTCAAATCAATCAGTCGCATCAAGCGTCAAATCACTTGTCACTTTGAGTGATGTGACTTGACAACATGTCACTTTAATAAAGTAGATATGACTTGATGGACATGATGTGTACTTGATTGCTTTAATTGTTTGACTTTTTAAAAGCAAATGAAATGCAAATTAAAGCAAATTCATTTGAAATTCTCAAATGTGTATAAGATACACTTGAAATTCAAATGTATATAACATTACACAACTTATTCTCTCTCTTTTTCTCTCTTCTCCTCACGCCCAAACTGAAATATATGGACTGGTTTTGAACCAGAAAAACGTGAGCAATAGGGAAGCCAAGAGTGGTTTTTCATGGTGAGAAATCAAGTGCTAGCACACTTACGAGTCTTGCGAAGGTGGTAGGGAGGTTCACCAATGAGCCGGGATCCGTCGGACGAGGCTTAGAGCTCCGTTTTCTCAGCTCAAAATCTGAAATTGGAGGCAGTGAACTGCTGCAGTGGGCGTGAATGGCAGTGGCTTTTTGGGCTTCAATCGTCTTCAAATCGACTAAACCGATCGATGTGAGTATTCCGCTACCTCCGTTGATGTATTCACGCATTGTTTTCATTGCTTGTTTGATCTTGGGACCTAGATTAAAACCAACAATGGCATCAAGAGCTAGGTTCAAGCATGAAAAATGTAGGGCTTAAAATTGTGTATTTTGTATTTGAGCATGATTTAACAAAATTGGATGATTGAGCATGCTTAGTATATGTAATATTGAAGATTGATTTGATCAATTTCAAGAAAAAGTGTTTAGAACAATTTTCCCCAATTGTATCATGTTGGCCGAATGTGAATATCATTTTGGAATTCTTGGAATTTTTGTTTTTTGATTCATTAGATGAATTGGAATCATGTTGGATGATGTTAATTTGAAGTCAATTAGATTGAATTTTGAATTGAACAAAAATCCCCAATTTGCTTCACTTGGCCGAATGTAACATTGCCCTATAATGTCTTGGTAATTTTGATTTTGTGACATTGGATGTGTATGAAATCAAATTGGATGGTGATTTGATGTCGATTGTGGGTTCGATTGGATTGAAACCAAATCGGACACAAAATCCTTCCTTGGCCGAGAGCATTAAAAACATGTAAATGGGTTTGATTTTTCAATTTGTGTGTTGGACATATAATAATGAAATGAGTATGATTAATTGGACTAATTTAGTGTTTTGGAAATGTTGATTTGGTTGATTAATCATGTAATACACTTTAGTTTAATTGAATATGAAATTGGATTTTGTATATTTAATTAATTGGGCCTATTTTTGATATTGGGCTTCTAATGTTTGTATTGGGCCTATTGGGCTTGATTTTATCAAGTTGGGTTTAGGCCAAATGGATTGGATCCAATTGGGCCCAAACACCTTAACCATAAAGCTCAAATGCGACTAATGAACCTTTAAAGTTCAATTGGGCCTAATGGGCCAAGATTGATTTATGGGCTTATGGGGTAAATCCCGGATTGGACTTTGGTTATCGGTTTGACCCAAGTTGACCAAAAGTCCACGCCTTAAGAAATCAATTAAAAGCCCATTGGACTTTAAATTGAATTGACGTTGGACGTTAATCGGTCTTTGAGACGCGTTACGATTAAATTTGGAATTTAAATCGTAAAAGGTTATTAAATAAAAGTGTAATATTTAATTGGAATTGAATAGTGAATTAGTATTAAATACATGTTAAATTAGATTTAATGATGTAGTTTAATTTAATTCATGAATTCGTACTTTAAGTACTTATTCGCGAAAACGAGTTTGACTCGAACAAAATCAAATCGTTGTTTGAACATTGGATGATCACTTAATTATCAGATTAATTAATTTGATTAGATTGATTGATAGCATGCTTATGTGTGTGAATACGTGGTTGTGTTGATATGAATAATGTATATCGGATGGATATTAGATGGGTGGGCAATTTTAGAAATTGTTGTAATAAATTCGATTTATTAAATTGGACCTGCGTGTCCAGCCTTATCACCTTCATTCTCTTTGTATTCTCTTCTCACCTATTCCCCTCCATGTAAACGAGGTTTCTTTAGAAGTGTAGTGTAACGGGTAGACAGTAATACAAGTGCTAGCTTGAGTGAGAAAGGGAGAGATTTGATCTAGGATCAATGTGTTAAGTACCATCCGCATATCATTATTATTTATTTTCATACTCGCTTTATTATGTATTTAGAATGCATGTTTAAGGGTGTATGATGATGAGACCTTAACAAAGATAATTAAATTGGTAGCCAATTTGCACGCGAAAAACCCTCGTTAAATATCAGCGTTTATTTTCCTTCCATTGAGTGATTCTTACTCAAGATCCGAGATTGGCAGGGGTTGTTGGCCAAAGTCAAGCCCTTGTCCGTCAAAGATGTGTTTTAATCACGAGGCTTTGTTCCATATCGGTGTCGTGTCCAAGTTGTGGTAAGTCAAGACCACTTCTTGTCCATTGACTTTGATTATGAAGCTTCCATGTCAATGGGTCCGCGCTTGACTGGGATCACTAGGTTTGTTGTGCCAAAGCCAAGGCCTAGTTGATTCAGAGGAAAAAGGTTAGGGTATACATTCGATGTATTGGCATATATAAGATATATGTTTGGGACTTGGATGTCCACCTACTGGATCTAGGAGTTGGATGAGATCCAATTGATCTTCGAGATCCACCTATTAATTATCATACAATTTGTTGGCCAAAGTCAAGATTGTGTGATATTTAACGGGATCCTAGCCCACTAGGAAACACGGTTTCCCGAGTACTCGACAGAGGGTTAGAGGCTCGACGAAAAATAGTGGGAGGCAAGTATTAATTTGCAACATTCGTTCGAATACTCGCTAAACGCGCTCATCTATATTTTACTCGTCATATTAATCAAAAGTATTAGTTTGACTAATATTTTATGTTGTTTTAAATATATATATAGTTGGACTATATACAAACTCATTCAATATATAGTTGATTTTATAATTGGATTATAGTAATCAATATAATTGAATTAAAATGATAGTTGATTTTATAATAATTAATAGTAGTAATCAATATTAAAAATTTATAGTTGATTAAAATAATGGATTATTGTAATCATTATAATAAATAGTACCTTATTAAAATTGATTAATTGTTGGACTATTGAAATCAAGAAAGAATTGAAAGGTTGAATATTTAAAATATAATCCTTGGATTAAATGTTTAAATGATTTAATTTTCATTGGGAATTAATAATAGGTTAATTTTTTGATAAAATAACTTATTATGACTAGGCCCATAATTAAGCAAATAAGTAGAGCATAAAATCTTTGGAAGATTTATGTGATGATGACTTTAATGCTTAATTAATATACTTATCATAAATCTATCTTTAGATTTAAAAGTATTAAATTGCAATATAATAATTCTTAGAGAATTGATTTGACTATTCTAGAGTGAAAAGTCAAAGTTTGCAATTGGGCGTGTTGCACAAGTGCACATCGTTTTCGATATTCCGAAACCCAAGGCTTGGCCAAGGTTTGTGAAATATTGAAAAGATAATTGACATATCCCAAAGTGACTACCATTTGGATATGGTAGACACGAAGGAATTAAAGAAAGGGCGAGGCCTCTAACTTTAAATATTTGTCAAAGTTATGTTCACTACTAGTATTTGAAATTGGATTTTAAATACTTAGTGTGGTACATAAAATATATGTATTGATGTTCAGAATCGCTATGAGCTGGATACTGACTTCAAGCCGAGATTTCTCTCCAAATCGGAAACGGACGAAAGTCGTTGTTTCGACCGTAGATACCTAAGTTTAGGAACTAACCTTTGGGTATGTACTTAAATTAGGAACTGTTATAATGTAACTAGTTTGACTAGAGACATTATCTCTATATCGGTGTTTAATCCGTTGCGGATAAACCTTTATATTCTAGAACACTAAAGTGTTTTATTATATAAAGATGATACTGAGAAACACATTAGATGTGAATAACAGAATTTATATTTTGAATATAATTAAAATCTTAAACATATAAAATGACAAATAAATAGCTCAAATTGATTTGATCAATAGAGACTTATTTGTGGCATTGTTGTCTAGGACACAATTTAACGAGACTCGTATATCCACACTTTTGAAGAGTGGGTACTAGGACTGATTTGACTATTCAAATAAAGTCTGCGAATCTAGTTTATTAGGTAAAGTACCTAAAATACTATTTACTTGGTAATAGTATAAGGGCCACCGATCTGTTAGCCCTATCATGGTGAAGTTAGTGGGCCCATACCTAGCTAGGCTAGATGTGAACATGAATATTCCGACCTTAACAGATGTGGCATCACGTTATGGTTATGTGTTTTTCTTTTGAAGAACACAAATCGGAAACTTTAAAGTTTCGACACGAAGTAAATAAACAGATCGGGTATAGTATTATTCCGCCACGGTAAGACCGTAAAGGAAAATACTTAAGCAGTAAGTTTCATACGTACATGAAAGAGTACGGTATTCTCTCATATGAGGACTCCTCCCGAGACACGTCAGTTAGACGGTGTGTCCGAACTAAAACCGAATTTTGTTGGACATGATAAGGTTTATCACGAGTCGCTCTGAGCTACTGTTTCCTTCTATAGGATATGTATTAACAGTGCAAAACTTATTTAGAATAAGGTTCCATATATATCTGTTTGACAGATATCATGTAGGATATGAACAGGGAAGAAACGAGGTTTCTCATTCCTGATAATTTGGGTATGCCAGGCATAACGTTTGGATGATACCAAACTAAGAACCCAAATTGGATAAGTGCCAATATAGGTTATCCTAAGGGAAACCATAAGTATAGTACTTATAAATCTCACATGAGAACAATGTGATTGTTGCTCACCATGCGGTTTTTTCCGAGAGGATACTGATATACAGTGGTCAGTGGGAGGATAGTGATACTCGATGAAAATCGGAGTAATACTGTTCAAGGCACGAAGTCCTTAATGGAACACAAATAGTTCATCTATGATGAATCTATAACATTAATCTTCAAATACACAGAACTTCGTAGATCGGATAGAGTCAGAAAACAACCTAGGGTATGGGTTTCTGATATAACCTCATACAGATGTCAATCTTATGAAGGTATATCCACCGACTACGTTTTGAGGAGTGATACGAGGTATCAACTCCCTGTTATGGCAAAGTGCCATGAGTCCGGAATGGATTCCATGTATAACAACTATTTTGGATACTAGTTGTTGTACCACAAGGCATAGTGTCTATTGGTACATTAAACGTCTTCAAGGAAGACATACATGGAAGGCAACATACCAACGTACAAAGCTGGGCTTTTGACGGAAAGGTATCGTTATCAACATTGTGTTAATAACGATTCAACCTTTTACCTGTTGCCATGGTAAATCCATTTTGAAGATGCTTGTAGATAACTATATATTTCATTTATGAAATGTGTCAGTTATAGATCAAAATCGCTTTCCTGAAAAGGAAACCTTTTGGAGGATGTTTACAACATCCTGACGATTTTGTATAACCGACAAACAAGGTTTGCGGGTTATTCGATCCATGTTTGGATTGAAGCAAGCATAAGGTTCTTGGAACTGTCATTTTGAAATAATCATAATGATTTATGATTTGACTCAAAACGAAATAATTCTTGTGTATATAAGGAGGTTAGTGGGAGAGCGCACTGACAATGAAATTCCCAATAAAGCAATTGGTGAAAGCTTGGCTTTCATAGATATTCTTTCAATAGAAATTCTCCGTAGAATTCTGGGGAGTAACAACCTTTATTCAAGGAATAAAGATCTACTGGGATAGATTTGGAGTTGGTTAACACTCTCTGGAAATTGTACATTTAAAATGTACTTGTATTGGTGTCTCATACGCTTCGAGCATATGGAGTCACAATCAGGTCAATCCAAGTGATAGTCACTGGATTGAAGTTAAGAACATCTGTTAGTATCTCAGAGAACTAAAGATGTTGTCTTAAACTATGGAGAAGGAGAACTTGAAGTGACTGGGATCACTGCTGCAAGTTTCCAAACAATTAAATACTACGGTACTATAAAAGTTTGAATAACGGGACAGTGAGCTGGAAATATTCCGAGCAAGATAACTATTGCTGAATAAACAACAAATGCGGATTATTGCTGCAGCTGAGGCAGCAAAAGAAGCCATTTGGATCGAACATAAATCTTATTAGATTAGATATAGTTCTGTTATCAGCTGAGCTAGGCGTCAGCACAGGCTAAGGAATTGAAGGTCTCATCGACGATCCAGATATATACTTCTATATCATCTGATTCGTTCGGATCATACATCGTGGCGATGTGATGATCGTATAAATCGCGTCAAACGATAATAAAAAAAAATCCGCTGACGAAAACCTTTCCTCAGCAATTTGAGCGAACCGTACATAGTTCGGGTGTTAGACACTCGAGTGACTGGCTATGTGCCAAGTGGGAGATTGTTGGACAAAATGACCCATAGCGTCACTATTTGCACAGATCATTGTGGTGTTGTAGCAAATTAACTATGTGACAAGGAAATTGCACTCTCATCATTTGTGATTAGATCACCATAGATATATATATAAATGAGAGAGGTCCCTATGATTAGTTCCTGGACTGAGAATGATATGAGACAGTATCAGTCCCCGAAGGATTAATCATTAAATATCCCTAGCCGGAGTATTATCGAGACTGGACATCGATAATGCGGAATAGGCTAGTATTGCACTTGTGTGCGTTGTGAGGGCACAACGACATAGTTCTCATATATATAAGTATTGGATACTTATGCAAGTGCGATAGGAGGTCGTGTTTCACCGATGGTACGGGAAACAGCTTCGCTCTGGATAGACCCCTCAGAATCCCATTGGTATTATGAATATGTGTCTATGGGAGGCCGAAATCAAGGTAGGTGTGTATAGTCTTAACCTGAGACTTGCATCGCTAATACTTGCGATAATCGGTAGACTTTGGTCTTGGTGGTACAGGGCTTTAACCGGTTCTGCGTACACCACTTCTGGGTTTATCAGAGAGTCGTAGTGTATTGGATGTGATGTCGAGATGGAAGTATCACTTCAGTCATATTGGAGATGATGTCAAGCAGGATACGGTACTAGTGCTCTTGAGTGTTGCGCAACCAATCGAGATATTGTGACAAGGTCATGAATATCCGATTATAGAGACTATGTTACCAGACATCCGATATGTGCTTCGGACGGGGCAGACACTTATCCAGCCACAGCCCTAGCACATGACTATCCGATACTGGACCGATATGCACAATACAATCGTATACTACGCTTGATAACAGATCTTAATATTCTTAAATGGATATGTCCGGAGAATTGGGTAGACTTGGTGCTTTGCTAGGAGTCGACCTTTTCTCGTAAATCGGTAGAACGTAGTACTTGGTACGTACGCGATTCGGATACTCCGACGACCGTATTTACTGCCAACTTATCCGGGGATCTCATGGGTCGCTTCCCGATAACCCCCGATGACGCACAACTCGCACTCTTGAATAATCTGGGATTATATAGAAGATAGAGAAAATTAATCTAGGATTAATAACGGAGATATTTTATCTAGGATAAAATATCGTCTAGAGAGAGATAACGATTAATTTGGAATTAATCGATAATTAATATATTCGATATATTAAATGAAATTAGATTTCGACGCGGAATTAAAATTAGATTTTAATTCGGGCGAACGAATTAATTTAGAATTAATTCGTTAGCGACGTGAATAGTGAATTCGCTAGGCGTAATCATTTAATTACGACGCGACAGAAAAATCGTTAATTTGGAATTAACGAACCCGAGCCCGAGTGTGATTGCGAGCGCATTCGTATTTCGAATTCGAGTGCGGCAACGCAAGTCGCATCAAGCGTCAAATCAATCAGTCGCATCAAGCGTCAAATCACTTGTCACTTTGAGTGATGTGACTTGACAACATGTCACTTTAATAAAGTAGATATGACTTGATGGACATGATGTGTACTTGATTGCTTTAATTGTTTGACTTTTTAAAAGCAAATGAAATGCAAATTAAAGCAAATTCATTTGAAATTCTCAAATGTGTATAAGATACACTTGAAATTCAAATGTAAATATAACATTACACAACTTCTTCTCTCTCTTTTTCTCTCTTCTTCTCACGCCCAAACTAAAATATATGGACTGGTTTTGAACCATAAAAACGTGAGCAATAGGGAAGCCAAGAGTGGTTTTTCATGGTGAGAAATCAAGTGCTAGCACACTTACGAGTCTTGCGAAGGTGGTAGGGAGGTTCACCCATGAGCCGGGATCCGTCGGACGAGGCTTGGAGCTCCGTTTTCTCAGCTCAAAATCTGAAATTGGAGGCAGTGAACTGCTGCAGTGGGCGTGAATGGCAGTGGCTTTTTGGGCTTCAATCGTCTTCAAATCGACTCAACCGATCGATGTGAGTATTCCGCTACCTCCGTTGATGTATTCACGCATTGTTTTCATTGCTTGTTTGATCTTGGGACCTAGATTAAAACCAACAGCAACTGTATAATTCCTCTTCACATGTATCCGGATATATCCCAGAGATATAGATGTAAACGTCAAATCTCTATAGGGATTATCCCGTCGACGTCTCTATTAGCAATCTCAAAAAGAACATTTAGAACTGGCTTCTAAATTGTACCACGGGCCCATGGTTTTTATCTGATTGCTAATCATATGGACTACTTACGCTCTGATACATAGGACACCCTGAGTATCTATCCACACCCAACGAACAGACGAAGGTCTGATCTAAATAGATCGGTGACGTGACTGCCATCTAAGTGTAGAAGATATCTCATGTGCCCACAGTGGCATCTCAAGTATAAGAATCACAAGTGCTACTCAACTCGATAAGATTCTTATTGACGTTGGTGTACCATCCATTAAGAATCTTCGGTGAGTCGTTCAGTATTTATCCGCTATAAACACCTACACGTCTATACTAGTCTCCAAGACTTATGGTTCATTGAGAAACCATTGGAATCATATATTCCAGTATACGACATGTACCGGTCTCAACATGTTTACTATACTGACCAAGTAGTGTAAACCTTGACCAGGAACTGTCTGAGACTGACAACGTCATGATGCTACTCAATGTCAGTTGTGACGCTTTTGCAACAACACCATGACTAGTCATTCTAAGGTCATTACATCTTTACCATGTTAAAAGATATATTATATTATAGAAACTGCATATATTATTCATAATAATAACGTTTTACAGAAGTATTCATAAAGAAATACAACCGGGAATTGGCGCTCTGAGCACCAACCCCAACAGTTCTTGTGTATTAGAAGATTGTGGAATAGTCTCATCCCTGATGGACTGTTCGTGTTCCAAGAGGGGGTCGGTGCCAGGAACAGTATCACTCTAATTTTCATCGAGTTCTACTTTCCTCCCACTTATCACTGCATCTATGAGTTCCTTTTCAAGGAAAACTGCATGAAGAGCAACAAATATTTTGTTCTCTTGTAGGTTGTAGAAGTAATATCCTTTGGTTTCCCTAGGATAACCTACAAATAGGCACTTATCCGATTTGGGTTCTAGTTTGGTACCATCCAAACGTTTAACGTATGCCCATCATCCCCAAATCTTCAGGAATGAGAAACCTGGTTTCTTTCCTGTCCATATTTCATATGGAGTCTGTCCAACAGACTTTGACGGAACCTTATTCAAAATAAGTATTGCACTGTTCAATACGTATCCCCAGAAGGAAATTGGTAGCTCAGTGTGACTCATCATTGACCTTACCATGTCCAATAAAGTTTGGTTTCTCCGTTCGGACACACCGTTCAATTGAGGTGTTCCAGGAGGAGTCCATTGTGAAAGAATACCATACTCTTTCAAGTAATCTAAAACTCATTGCTTAAGTATTCTCCACCACGGTCCGACCGTAATATTTTAATACTTTTACCGGTCTATTTTTCTACTTCGTGTCGAAACTCTTTGAATTTCTCAAAAGTTTCCGATTTATGTCTCATAAGATACACATAACCATAACGTGATGCATCATTCGTAAAGGTTACGAAGTATTCATATCCACCTCTAGCCTGGCTAGACATGGGCCCGCATACGTCACTATGAACGAGGGCTAATAGTTCGATGACACATACACCTTTACCGTTAAAAGATGTTTTAGGCATTTTGACTAATAAACAGGATTCGCAGACGTCATATGAATTAGGATAAAATCCGTCCAAGTATCCATTCTTCGAAAGAGTGGATATACGAGTCTTGTTAATGTGTCCCAGACGACAATGTCACAGATAAGTTTCATATGTGTTACTCAATTTGAGCCTTTTATTTGTCATGTTATATGTTTGAGATTCATTTATATTCAAAATATAAAGACCATTATTAACATCTGCTGTACATATCAAAATGTCATATTTATATACAAAACACCCATTGTTCCGGAATACAAAGGTATACCGCATCAGGTTAAACTAGATACAGAGATTATATTTCTAGTCAAATTAGGTACATAATAACAGTCACCTAATGTAATTACATGCCCCGAGGGAAAATTCAAAACATAGGTCCCTACAGCCAAAACAGTGACTCTCGTCCCATTTTCGACTCGCAGGTCGATCTCTTCTGAAGTCAGTCTCCTGCTAATCTACAGATCCTGCATATCAGTACATATGTGAGTACCACATCCAGAATCAAAAATCCAATTTTTAAAAACAGTAGTGGACATGTTTATTTAAATAAAAAACATACCTGAAGCCGGAGCCTTGCCCGCCCTCGCTTCCTTCAACTCCGCCTTGTACTCACGGTAGTCACGCTTCTAGTGACCCTGTTTGCCACAGTGTAGGCAGACGTCTTGAGATTTCTCCTTAGTCTTCCCAGAAGACTTTGATGATTTTGCCTTGCCATTTTTCTTCTTTTTCTTCACACCTCCAGAAGCCTTCGTCCAAGCCTTGGCCTTCTGAGATGTCGAAGTAAGATGTGCCTCTCGCTTCTTGCCCTTCAGAAGCTCTGGCTCTACTTCTTTCAGCACCGCCATCAACTCTCCAAGAGTCTTTTCTTGGTTCATCATATTGTAGTTTATGATGAACCCACCCTAGTAGTCGGGCAGAGACTGTAAGATTAAATCTATAGAAGTCTCGGCCTCAAATTTTATGCCCAACTGACCTAGCTGTTCAATGTCAGCAATCATCTACGACATATAGTGCTCGACAGACGTACGCTCTGACATACACGAGTGAAAGAGCTTCTATAACATCATGTTATAAGAATCCAATCCTTTATTCTGACGATGAAACTGAGGTGTCATTGCGGCAAGTATTACAGATTGAGCTGTAAAGTTATCATCTCGAAGAGTCTTCCAAAGCTCATGATCAACTGGTCGTTCAAGTCTGGGCTGAGACCCGATAGGGTTGTCTATAACATAGAGTAACTTCTCGGCTCCCAGGACTATCCTGAGATTCATCTCCCAATTTGGAAAATTGGCGCCGTTAAAAATATTGTCACCCATGATGATGTCCCTAACGTTAATCTTTCCATCCATCTCGATTGCAATAGTCCAACTATCCAATCAACGATATCGGGTACACTCAAAATGTAATGGTTACTATAGTCCAACTATATAACCAATTACATGTGGAATAGTGTCTTGTACAGTCTAACTGTTCAAAGAAAGCAATAAAAAATATTATTCCAACTAATATATATTTATAACAACGATAAATAAAATAAAATAGCGCGAATTAGCGAGTATTAAATGAAATTGGAAATTTAATACTGGCCTCCCACTATTTTTCGGCGAGCCTCTAACCCTCTATTGAGTACTCGGGAAACCCAGTTTCCTAGTGGGCTAGGATCCCGTTAAATAACACACAACCTTGACTTTGGCCAACAAGCTGTATGAAACTTAACTAGGTAGATCTCTAAGATCAATTGGATCCCATCCAATTCCTAGATCCGGTAAGTGGACCTCCAAGTCTATAACATATATCCAATATATCATCCTAACATTTTCCTCTGAATCAACTAAGCCTTGGCTTTGGCTCAACAAGCTTAATGATTCCAGTTAAGCACGACCCATTGATAGTGGGAAAGCTTCGTAATCCACGTCGATGTTCAGAAGTGACCTTGACTTTGGCCAACATGTCACAACTACCAAAGACATGCGATATATAACAAAGCTTTCGTGGTTCAAACACATCCGTGATGGACAATGATCTTGACATTGGCCTACAAATCAAAGTCAATATTGGATCTTGAGAGAGAACCACTCAATGGAAGGAAAACGCTTAATATTAAAGTGAGGGTTTTTCGCGTAAATTGGCAACCAATTTATTATCTCTGATCAGGTCTCATCATACACCCTTAAACATACATTCTAAAAGCATAATAAGACGAGATAAAATTTAACAATGATATGCGGATGAATATATAATACAATTTGTTCCTAGAACAAATCTCTCTCTTTCCTCTCTCCCGCTAGCACTTTACATTCTTCTACCCAATTACATAATACATAAAGAAACCTCATTTACATTGAGGGGAATTAATGAGAAGATAAATATAATGAGATAAGAAGGTGAAAGGCTGGACACGCAGGTCCAATTTGATAAATTCCAAATTTACAATAATTTCCAAAATTGCCCCCACCCAACTAATATCCATCTGATATATATTATTTATATAAATACATCCAAGTATTCACACAAAGCATGTTGTCAATCAATCTAATCCAATTAATTAATCTTTGATTAATGACCATCCAATGTTCATACAACGATTTGATTTGCGCGGGTCTAACTCGTTTAAGAATAAATACTCAAAGTACGTATTCTTGAATTATATCGAACTATAATTTTAAATCCAATTTAAATTGTATCCAATACTAATTCATGTTTAATTCCAAATTAAACAATTACACTTTTAGTAGTGCCTTTTAGACTTGGATTCCAAATCCAATCCAATTGGGTCTTAAAGGCCTAATTAGCATCCAATGTCAATTCAATTAAAGTCGAACGAGCTTTCAATTAATTCTTTAGGCATGGACTTTGGCCATTATGGATCCAACCCAATATGCCAAGGCCTAATTAGGAATCACCCTATGCTACAAAATCAATTTTGGCCCATTAGGCTCAATTAAATTTTTAAAGGCCCATTAGTCATATTTGGACTTTATGGAAATGGTTTTAGGCTTAGTTGGATCAAACCCAATTGTCCAAAACCATAATTGGCCCAACCAAGCCCATTAGCCCAAACACAACAAATTAAATTAATATATTATTCCAAATTACATATTAATCTAATTAAAGTGCAATTAACACAATTAATCAATTAATCTAATATTTCCAAAATACTAATTAATCTAATTAATCATGCTAAACATTTCAATTCATGTCCAACACAAATTGAAGCAAAATCAATTCATTCCAACATGCTCAACTCAAGGCAATCACATGAAACAATATTCAATTTTTGATTTCAATCCAATTAAACCAACAATTAACATTCATTTCATGCCTTAAACTCATCCAATAGTCTAATTTCAAAAAATCACCATGAGAGGTCCTAGGGTTCAATTCGGCCATGACATGGATTTTGGGGAAAATTAATCTAATCAATTTTTCTTAAATCTAATGATGCAAAAATGTAATTTATCATCATCTAAGCACAAAAAAATAATCAATTTAGACATTTACAAGCTCCAACCAAAATCCCTAAATTAAAGTTAAGAACCCTAAAATTCAAATCAAGTTTAAATAGGCTCTTGATACCATTGTTAGTGTTCTACGCATGCCCAAGGTCTCTAAACAAGATTTGTGTGTGAATAATTCAAGATAAGTTTGCGGAAT
This sequence comes from Zanthoxylum bungeanum, assembly GCA_019454045.1. Taxonomy (NCBI): domain Eukaryota; kingdom Viridiplantae; phylum Streptophyta; class Magnoliopsida; order Sapindales; family Rutaceae; genus Zanthoxylum; species Zanthoxylum bungeanum. Next base: position 45,623 of record SKCR01005149.1, on the reverse strand, counting down.
TAACTTACATTGAGCGGTTGAGAATTTCAAAATCTCTCCAAGGATGTAGAAGCTCCAAGCTTTGTTGAGTGTTTTCAACACTTGGGTGAGTTTCCCTATCACCTAAATCAGCTCTTGTAAGTGCTAGCTTTGTAGAATTTTGCAATAAAATTCCAAGGAGAAGAGAAGCAACTCTAGGCCAATGAGGGAAAAAAAAGAGAGAGATATGTGAATAGTGGTTGTTTCCAAAACAATTCAATTCTCAAAACTTGGTAGGTGTGTTGATAAATGCTTTGCATTTATTAAGCCCAACTACTCACATCACATGTCAAAATGTTGATGTAAGTAAAGTGGGTCGCACCACTTTAAATTCAAAATTTAGTTGGCTTACTTAACACACTTTGGGCCCGGGTTCGTTTAATCCGATTAAACGAATTTTCCGTCGCGACGTAATTAAATCCAATTTAATTAAATAATAATGCCTAGCAAAATCGTTACGAAAGTCGCTTACGAATTAATTTCAAATTAATTCGTTCGCCCGAATTAAAATCCAATTTTAATTTCCTATTGAAATCCAATTCCAATTTATATATCCGATATATTATTTAATCGATTAATTCTAGATTAATCACATTCTCTCTTCTAGACGAATGTAATCCCAGATAAATTCTTCCCGCAATTAATCCCAGATTAATTATCTCTCTCATTATTAATCTCGGATTAATTATGTTCGAGTCAAATGTCATCAGTGAATTTTTGGGAAGCGACCCAAGTGGTCCATGGATATGTTGGCAGTAAATACGGTTTACCTCCCCGTCAATATTAGCTCCCCCTCAACATGTGATTGCCTTCAATATAGTACAAATTTTCTCCCCTTCAACACTAGAGTCAGGGTCGCATAAGTTTCACAAGTTCTATCTCATTTATATGATTTCTCTCATTTCCATTACCAAAAAGAAAGGAGAATTAAAGATTAAGCACTAAGAGATATAAACCAATATGTGCACAAAACATAATAATAAAGTTCATAAACATGCACAACTAACAATTTCTCCCATTTTGCCATAGAATCTAATATTCATGCATAGATAATCAAAATCAGTCAAGTTATACCAATATCTATACATTTCATTTTCAACCAAGAAAAACCAATGGCAAGACATATCGAAAAAGTATTTAAAATAATCATATATGTCAATATCAAGAAAAATATTTTCAATATCAATCTCCCATTTGCCAAAAATATTCAAAAGATGCAATACTCATGTATTTCATATCATTATCCAAATCATCCAAAAGGATCATAAATGACAAATATGTGGAATAAAATTAATGTGATACCAATTGTGATTATAAATATAATCAAATCATATAATGAAAGCGAATATTATAATTTTGCCTCATTCAATTCTTGAACATTCATAATGATTCAAACAAGTTTATCAATTAACTTGAAGAGTTTCATCAATACTCAAATCAAATATTTTAGCTCAAAATGCCCAATCAATAGCATGTTTCACAATTACGTCTAATCCATGTCAAAAATTTAAGCATACTCAAGTAAGGTGGAGAAAATAGTACCAATATTTTCGTAAGCATGAATTTTATATTTTACCGTTGTCACCAAGTGACAAATCCACCATTCATAAAACTTGGTCATTTTTGTGGTTGCATTTAATATTCTTCTTATTAAGATAATTCCTCACTTGTGTTAAGTCTTTGGGATCATTTGCATTTCTCATTAATTATTTCCCAAAGGTTCACCTACAAAATCATTCAAATAAATTTTGATACCCAAAATTTCTTGGGTCTATAGGAGTTAGTCCTTGTTCCTTTTGGAACCCATACAACATTCATATTTTTCTTATTGTTTATGTAATCATAAATATTATGTCATTTTCTATTGCATGCATGATATATGATATTTGCATCACTGGTAACATGTGTATAAGATGTGGATGCCTTTACAAATGATTTTTTAAATAAGTTCTTTTGTTGTAAGACATATATCCCAAACTCTCTTTATTGAATACACATATTTGGGAACCAAATAACATTTTGATTTTTTTCTCTCCCAAAATGAGTTTTGTTACTATCGAGAACAAATTAATAACCTTTTTTATTTAATGCAATATTTTCATCTTTTAAGGTGTTGCACCACATATGCTATATGAGATAGATGACATGTTTGACATGCTCTTTTCAAGTTTTAACTTCTCATCTTTTAAGCATATAATTTCTTTTTCATACATTTTATTCCTTTCAACAATTGATACATGATCATGTAATAATGATGAATGTTCTTTTTTGAATAATTTATGCTTCTTTATTAATGAGTCATATAATTTATGCATTTCATTAAATGTATCAAGCACTTCATCATATTCGAATGAATCATATACCTTTTCTTCACCGGTTTCATTTATGAGGTCATCATTATCAATAACCATAAGGCAAGATCTCTTGTCCTATCTTCATTTTCTTCCTCGGATGAGCTAGAGTCGTTATCATTCCAAGTTGCTTTCATTGCCTTCTTCTCGAACTTTCCCTTGAATCTCCTCATTGGGCAATTAGCAACTACGTGGCCTGGTTTTTCGCACTCAAAGCAAGTTATTTTATTCTTCTTGTACTTCATTGGCCTATTTTTTCTCTTTCTTCTCATTCATCCAAAATTTTCCTTTAGACTCTTGGATTTGAGGAATATCTTGAAATTCATTGCCAATTTTGCCAATTCTTTATCACTATCATCTTCCTTATCACTTGAGCTTGCACTATCATCTTTTCTTACCAATGATTTAAGGGCTATTCATGGATATTCTCTTTTTATTTTATTTTATTCTTCCTTTAAATTTATCTTGATTTCCATCTCATATTCCAACAATTTACCCACCAAGTCATCCAATTTCAAGGTGTTGATATTATTAGATTCTTTGATGGAGGTGGTGAAAATTCTATATTCCTTAAGAAGAGACCTAAATATATTCTTCATTTGAATTAATATTTTTCCCTAAATCACTTAGTTGATTCACAATCATTGTGAACCTAGAAATCATCATCTCAATGTCTTCATCGTCTTCCATCTTGAAGTTATATAACTCGCAGAACCAGTTGTTCTTTGACTCTTTAACTTGACTAGTGCCCTCATTGAAAATCTCCAATGACTTCTATAACTCATAGACATGGCTAAAATACAGAAGTTTATTGATTTGGCTCCGATCAATTACGCAAAGTAAATATTGAGAGCCCTTACATTGTTAGAGGCTTTCATGTAATCTTCATCGGTCCATTCGGATTTCGATTTTGGAAAATCCACACAGTTGCTATCTTTCTTCATTGGTATTTTACAACATATAGTGATAATTTTCAATGATTTCACATGAACGGCAAGAAGGTTGTTCAACATTCTCATCTTCCAATAATTATAGTCAGATCTGGTATAGAACAAAAGTCTATTTATCGAAAATCCCGCGGCAAGGTTCTTTGACGTATTGCTTGTAGTTGCCATATTATCTCTTATTGGTTGGTCAAATCCTTTGCTAGAAGTCCAAACTCTGATACCAAATGAAATTACCTACAAACACATTTAAACAACAACTATACCCAAGAGGGGGGATGAAAGGTGAATTGGGTATGTGATAAAATAATATGTAATTAAAAATATTATCAATTTTAAGCAACTTAGTTTGTAGTTTTACCAATTAATCTTACTGTGTAATTTTCTCAATCAATATGTTTGACCAAATGCAAGTTTGTAAGTGATATGCAAATATAAAATAAAACTTGTGATAAATAAAATGAGTAAGTGATAGAGAAATTTGACACTGTGATTTATAATAGTTCGGCCAACAATGCCTATGTCCACTCTTCCAAGCCATGCTTGAAGCTTTCCACTATGCAAACATGATTCTACACTTTACACCAAGATTTTTCCGTGGCTCACCCACAAACCAAGAGTTTTGTTCTTAGGTTCACCCCAAACATTTACACAAAGAGTTTTTCACCTAGGTTCACTCTTAAACCTTTACAATGAGAGTTTTGTTCATAAGCTCACTCCAAACTTTTTACAATAAAATCACCATTTTGAGTATTCCCACTCAATAATGGATTTTCAAAACCATAAGTATTTGATATAAAAGAAAGTTTACAACACAACTTGGGTACTCACAAAAGATAATGAAAATTAAGAATGTAAGGTGTTAACTCAAGTAATTTAAAGCTCACTAAATGTGTATGAAGATGTAGCGTGTGAGCTTTGATGATCAAGAGAGTGTATGATAAAGAAGGTTAAAGTAAACTCTATATTTGTTTCTTTGTATAAAATGTATGAAGGTGTTAGGGCTTTACAAAAATGAAATTGGGACTCAATTTATAGTGAAAGTGAAAACTACCATAAATCTTTGTCCTCAGACCGGTATGCCGGTCCTGAAATTCAAACAGCTATATTCAAAATATGACCGTTTAGTATAAAATGCATGACATGTCGGATTACTAACTGGTATGGAGACCAGTATGGACTGCATCGGTTCTAGTAGCTATGCAAACTCCGGACTGACCGGTATGGTAGACCGATATAGAGTAGCTCGGTTCTAGAGAGCGTGTAAAAATATCCAAAGTAGAGCAGGGACACCGGTATACCGGTTCAGGGGTTGATGTGCCGGTCACAGTACATAAATTCAGGTTTTGAAGATTAAAACATTATGCACATGACCCAAATGTATTTTATGAATGTGAATGAGTCCTATGAGTATAGAATACTTAAATTATCAACTCATTGAGTCATATGAGCTTAGAATACTTAAATTATCAACTCACATACATTGAGAGTCCTAACTTATAAGACTTCACTTGATTTCTTCATTTAGCGCTTGAGTTTTCATATCCAATATGCTTCGACATCTTTTTGTAATGCTCGCGAATGCACGTCGAAGTCTTAACGTTGCATCATCAAAATATTTCATCGAGTGTAATGACGCTTACAATATGGATGATGATGGTGATGCTGATGCGAACTTAACTTGTAGTTCAAATCAAGATGAAGGAGGTAAAAATTAAATCTAGTTGCAAGTAATAATGATCAGATGTATACTGTTTAATTTAGTGAACAAATACATAAAATAGATATATTAGGTTAGTTAAAATGTAACCTTGAAGGTTATGTAACATATAACCCTCTGTCTAATAATATAATAAACATTCAAACATTTTTGAATTGGAAAAAGATAAGCTTTTATATTCAGTTTCAGTCCTGACTCCTGAGATTTGAGTGACTTTCGGTGAGTGTCTGAAAATGAGAACATAAGTTAAATCAAAATTATTATTTAATAATAATATTTAAAGGATTTGGGGTCATAAATTTTTTTTTATCATATTTTAGTTTTGGTTACTAAATAATAAAGAGAAATGATAGTCAAACTCAATTTTACACTCACATAATTAACGAACGCAGAGATGCCTGTCGTTTTGAGCAAAAATTAAAAAACAAGAATGAACTTAGTTGAGTTGCCAAACACCATTTCACAAATATTAACCCTCATCCCCAAATCAATTCAAATTCTTCAGACAAACACAATCAACCACCAATTTTACCTTCATACTAACGGCAGGCCTGTTAACCCTAATCCCCAAATCAATTTACCAACTTCAGACAAACAAAATCAACCACCAAATTCGTCCTCCATACTAACGGCAACCCTCCTCACCAATTCGTCCTCCACCGTCGCGGGCGACCAAGTGCCACGTCATCTCAGGCAAGTTCTTGTATTTGAATTGCTCTTGCTCTGGATTTTGTGTTTTGCTTTTGTTACTGTTGAATTCGTCCCATGCTCTTCTTTGGTTTGACAAAATTTGCTTATAAATTTATATATATTTTTCGTGTATTTTGGTGAATTAACCTGCTCTTGTTTTGTTGCTCTTGAAATCAGCCACGGGAGGATTAATTTGTTGGGTAATTTTGTTGCTCTTGAAATCGCCCTTGGAGGATTAAGATAATGGTCTATTAAATTAGAAACTAATTAATTAATTATTAATTTTAATTAAAGTGTCAGTTACACTGTAACTTAGGTGACTTTTTACAAGGTAATGAAGTTTGATTTTCATTTTTTTTCCGTATGTGGTAGTTTTGTTGGGGGATGCTACTTTTGAAGGAGTTTATATTTTGTTGTAATTGTAATTCATTATCTGGTTGAATTTTATTTGTTTGTTTTTTTTAGTCCACTACCATCCAGTCTACTACAATGATGTTGAATTAAATTTTTAAAACTGTGTAATATATGTGTATTTTTTTCATACAGGCTTCATCCATAATTTGGGAGTGATAGACAATGGAAAATTTAGAATTGGACAGTGAATTCGAACAGGATGACGGTGTAGATCTTCACATTAATGAAATTGATGATAATCACGATGATGATCCAAAGACAGATATGGTTTTTGATAATGCTGATGAGATGTTTAATTTTTACAAAGAATATGATAAATGAAAGGGGTTTCCAGTAATGCGGAGAAGTAGTAGAAATGGAGGTGATGGGAATGTTAGGTACGTGACATTTGCTTGTGGGAGAAGCGGCTTTTCAAAAACAACATCCAGTAATATTTTAAGGCCCCAACCTTTATCAAAAATTGGTTGCAATGCTAAAATTTGTGGATGCGTAGATGAAATTGGAAAATGGAGGGTTCGAACTTTAGTTCTCGAGCACAACCATGATCTATTATCTCCATCGAAGTCGAAGTATTTCAGATGTAACCGTAGCATCAATGTACATGCAAAAAGGAAACTTGAGATAAATGATAGAGCTGGAATAAAAGTTGCCCAAAGTAGCAATTCTATTGTTATTGAAGCTGGTGGGCATGAAAATATTACATTCACGGCAAGTGATTGTAGAAATCATGTTGACAAACAAAGAAGATTACGGCTTGGCGAAGGAGATATTGTTGCTTTACAAAACTAATTGATGAAAATGCAAGTAGAAGACGATAGGTTTTACTTTAGCTTCAACTTGGATGATGAAGGTCGATTAAAAAATATTTTTTGGGCTGATCCAAAGAGTATGGCTGCTTACAAATCTTTTGGTGATGTTGTTACATTTGACACCACATATCTAACAAATAAGTATGACATGCCATTTGCCCCATTTGTGGGAGTTAATCATCACGGTCATTCTATATTGCTAGGATGTGGATTGATTTCACATGAGGACACTGAAACTTTTACCTGGTTATTTAGGACATGGATATCTTGCATGTCGAATGCTGCACCTATTGGAATCATTACTGACCAAGATAAGATAATGAAAAAGGCGATTGAGATTATTTTTCCTACTACTCGACATCGGTGGTGTTTGTGGCATATACTGAAGAAAGTTTCTGAAAAATTAGGATGTTATACGGAATATAATGCAATCACTCAGTTATTACATTCCGCTGTTTATGATTCACAATGTGTTGCTCAATTTGAGGAAACTTGGCATTATATGCTTGTTCAATATGATTTGGGCGGTAATGAATGGCTTACTGGGTTATATCAGGACAGACATCATTGGGTTCCGTGTTTTCTAAAGAATAGTTTTTGGGCAGGCATGTCAACCACTCAACGTAGTGAAAATATGAATGCCTTCTTTGATGGGTATGTTAACTCAAAAACAACATTGAAATAATTGTTGAGTAGTATAACCATGCTTTGCGGAGTAAAGTTTAAAAAGAAGTAAGAGAAGATATGAAATCACTTTCACAGCAACTTCCTTGTGTAACAGAATACAAGATGGAGCAACAAATACATGAAGTTTATACCATTTCAAAGTTCAAGGAATTTCAGCAAGAGTTAAATAGAAAGATGTATTGCGAAGTTGTCAATTCAATGGGATCAGAACATGTAGTAAGAGAAGATGTGAAAGTTGGTGAGGGGAAAAAAGAACTTTCTTTAAAGTTTACTTTGAAAAAGAGAAAGGAGAAATTACTTATAGTTGCTCAAGGTTTCAGTTTAGAGGAATTCTCTGCAGGCATGCTGTTACAACCATGATCCGTAATGACGTAGAAGTATTGCCAGAAAAATATATCCTCGAACGATGGCGAAAAGATATTCGACGATGTCATAGTAGGGTGAAAATTAGCTATGATATATGGAGTTCTACAGATGAACAAGTGAGATATGACAAATTATGTGCTAAGTTTGCAGATATGGTTGCAGGAGATATTGAAAGTTCTAATTATGTGTTAGATTGCATTGATAATTTGTGTAAAGAATTACCGAAACAAAATTTTGGTGTTGAAAAAAGGTGTTGTAATACTGTTGGGAGCTCAGAGACTGTAGTTGAAAAGATTCGTGATCCAGAGGTTACTCATGCTAAAGGTCGTCCTCGCACTCGAAGGCTACAGTCCATAAAATTTAAGAAACATAGAAAGAAAAAACATCAGGTGTGTATGAGGCTAGTGTAAATTTGTTAAGTCAATTAACTTCAATAAAGTAACTAACATCTCATTTTCATTCTACTTCATTTACAGGATGTACATATGCACGAGAAATCACATTCTATTCAAAACCCAACTGAAGATAGCAACGTGGTAAGTATAAATTGGTTTTGTTAACTTTTTTTTTATATATATATATAACATATTTTACTGTATTAGCAACTGTAGTTACCTTTCATTTGATTTTGCATGCCACTGCACCATATGTTCCTGATTCATTTGGAGGATTTCAGCAATTATTATGCAAGCGTACGTATCGTTCAAGTAGTATAAAAATATCGATCCCACGATGACTTAATTCCTACTGTTGTTATTTAATTATTGAATCTATTTATTTACAGGTAGCTAGTTATAGGGAGGAAGGGAATTGATTGCTTTGGTGGTTGAATGTGGAATTGCTTAATAAAAATAAAATAAACAAAAGAAAATACTAAGGAAAATAAATAAAAAGACTCAAAAGATCTAGGGTCGTGGCTCCACACAATACTGTTAAAAGGATGAATTGATTCTCTTATTTATATGTAATAAATTAATTTGTTAACCTGGAACACGAAAATATGCAAAAGCCTCTGTCGATGGTCAGACGCAAATACCCAGTTTACCCAATTGAACCATATGTCTATGTCAACCAAATTACCTGGATTCATTAAGATTAAGTTCCAATTATGGCTACCCATGCCCGACAGGTATATTCCTATCCTGTAAGGAAATCTATTAAAGGGTTATCTATCCTCAAGGAAGATCGTGAGCTATTGAATATAAGGCTGAAACCTAAAATCCCTATGTCTAGGTCATTTTAAGTTTACCATATCAATCTTATTGGTGATCAGACAACTAGAAGCATTAAGCTTAAGACTCAATAAACAAACTAAAGAATTACCCATAAAAAGAAAATCAATTATAAGTGTGGATATTGTGTTTCATCACTTCCCTAGAATAAAATAAAATGCTGGGGTTAGAGGATCCACAATTAATATTTCTTATCTAGGAATCTCACTTATTATAATATATAAATTATTTTATTTTTGCTTTCTCAGGAATTAATAATATTAAACATTCAAAACCAGCCATATAGGCGGTAATCCATTTAGTCCAATTACACCAGCCATATAGGCGGTAATTATCTGTCACATAAAAACCAGCCATATAGGCGGTAAGGTATTTATATTTAAAACCAGCTATATAGGCGGTAATAAAGTCTGACATTAATTAATTCGGTTAAATTATAATTTAAATATTATAATTAAGTGAGATTTACCTAAATAATTATATTAAAGGTTTCACCTTTTACCCCAGCAGAAAATTAACTACTAAACATTAAAAAGAAAGGTAGAAGAAGAGAACTATTATTACTGAAAATTAAAAGACATAAATTAAAAATAAAATTTATATATACAAAAATAGATGCTTCCTATAAAATCAGAGAGAATTCTCCAAGGAAAGCATGAAGAAATGAGCTTCTGAAGACTTGCTTTTATAGGCAGATTCGGACCCAGCGTCGCGACTCTGGAAATGCACTAGCGTCGCGACGCTGGCAACAGTCCACGCGGGTTGACCACGCGTCTGTCGGCATCAATAATTGAGCCACGTGTCACGATGTGGTTGGCTGGCGATGTGGTCGAATAGCAGGGCGACACGTGGCAGGCGCTGATAGGTGGGAATTTTGGTCCAATAGTGGCTTGACACGTGGTACGCGCTTGGTTTGGTCCAATGAGATGTTGACACGTGGCGGCCGGCGCTTCTTAGCAGAACCGTTGTGATGGTGACACGTGGTACGGCGCACGTTAGCATGATCGGCGCACGTTAGCAAATTTTGACCAATCAGATTTCGACACGTGGCACACGGCGCAAGTTAGCAAGTCTGGCGCATGCTGGGCGTCGCGACGCGAAGGGCTTAAGCGTCGCGACGCGGTAAAGACGAAAATATCCATGTTGACGCATTTTTGTCTGTTTTTGCCCCAAATTGCCTCCAATGCTTTCCAAACTTTATTTATCTGTAAAATAACAACAAAACACATCAAAACGTTCACAAAACTCGAGAAACTATACGAAATATTAGGTCAAATGAGTCAGAATAAGTGATATAAATACCACTCATCAGGAAACCAAAAGCAAATTTGGCAAAAGATAAGTAAATTCACCAATCAACAAAGAGATTTAACATGGTTCAGCGGATCAGATCCAACCTACATCCACGGGCACGGAACGGACGATGTTTTATTACCGAAATATGCTTTTTCTGGTCTGTCTTGTGTTTACAAGCCTAATCACAATTCTCTCTTGTTCTCTTCTTAATTCTACCTTACAAGCACGTTTTCCTCTCCTATTTATAATAGCAAAGAAACAGTTTTCCTTTTCCCATAAGAATTCTTAGTCGAAACTACCTTCACTTCCTTTATCCTATTAGGACACTGACTTATCAATCTTTCCCAATGAAAGTAGGATAACTTATCTTCTTGTAAAAATAGGATGTCTGTAGGCATTGCATTTTTGCATATTAGCCCGATGATGAGTCTCGTATGGAGACACTACCTCTTTAGTTGTGAAAGTCGCGAGAAACGGACGTTGGAAGGATAAAGTTGGAAATTAGTATTTTGTCAGATTTAACTCGCTTGTTTCGCTTCGGGTTCGCTTGTTGGACCTCTGTTTTAAAACACACCAAACTCATTAAATCACAATCCCAAACTAAATAAAACCAATTAAATTAAATTAAAACACATGTCACAAATTAAATAAATCCAATTAAATTAAATTAAAACACATGTCACAAATTAAATTCCTTTCCCAAATTAAAAGATTCAAATTAAATTCCATAAATAACATTCCTAATTAAAATAAATCACATTCCTAATTTAATTAAATCACCTACCAATTTAAAAAAAACATATCCTTAATTAAAAATAACAAATCAAATCATTTCCCCTAATTAAAGATTTTCCCTATCACATAATAATTAAAAATATCTCCCAATTAATACACAAATCTTTCTCCTTCCCAAACAAGGTAAACCCCCTCTCTTGGCCTATAAAAAGAACCTTCAACCCCACTTTTCAAACCCTGGCTGGCTCATTCACACAATATTCATACAAGAAACAATCTAAAGCCACGCCCAAAAATTAACCACAAACCTTGCACTCACAAAAGCACCCAGCCACTGCACTGCCTCATTGGCCTTCACCCGTACTTCCTTCACCCACACATTGCCCTTGACTCACCCTTTCACGGACCAACAACAGCCCTCCAACTAGCCTGTCCCACATTGACCAAAGTGCCAACTTCACACAAATCATCACTCAAACAGTACACACTCACATTACACTCACGTGATTCAAATTAGCCCACGCCACACACCAACACAGCTTCACGCCTCAACACACCAACACAACTTCACGCCTCAATTCACTCAAAACAGCTTCACGCCTCAATTCACTCAACGCAGCCTCACACCACAACAAGCCCACAAAGCCTTCACACAACAACGACAAATATAAACCAAATAGCCCATTGCCTCCACGCCTAGACACCAGCCCACTCAAAAACTGCACACATAAGCCACCTAGCCCACTCACAAATCTGCCTAAAACTGCCGCACCTTAGACCCAAAACTGCCATATATTGGACCCTAAACTGCACGCCTATTTACCCCACTGTACATAATAAAAACTGCCCAAAACAATCCCTTAAACAAACAAAAATAGTTGTCTAAAAACAGCAGTGAAACAGAGTAAAAACAGCAGCCTGAGCAGTAAAACAGCGAGGAAAAACGTTGAGTTAGTAAATCAGAAAGGTTGCGGATCATTCACCCTTCCAACAGACGTGTAACGCCCTTTCGTGAGACGAAAAAAGAGGTTAGACCTGAGGGCACTTTGTTACTTACTATCTTTCATTTATTTTGTGTATTTTAAAAATATTACTGCATGAGAGTCGTTTGAGGCATGATGTGATTGTTGGATAAGCGGGATGTGTGTTCCCTTTTGTGGTGTATCGGATGGAAACCCAGATGTAAATTCCGTAGACGATTCCGAATGGACGGTATTGCGGTCCGCACTCGGGATACAACGCCACGTACCGCCTAAAAGACACGTATTTCGTCTCATCCAAACTTGTGTTTGAGCATGATGTAGTTCGTAGATTATTATTTAAAGCATGATGTAGTCTAGTTTATTGTTTATTTTCAAGCATGATTATGTTATTTTATGCATGGTATTTTGTTTAGTTTATGGTTATGTTTAAATAGTTATTTGTTTATTTTGGTTTAATGGTTCAATGTGCTCATTGTGTGATTCTATGTGTTTGCCGTTTAAAGACTTATTTTCAAGCATGCAAACTTAGATTAAGAGTTATTTTGATGAATGCATACTAGACGTAGATTACCCATTGAGCATGAATGTTGAATAGATTCGGTTAGTTTATTGCACAAATCATATCATCACAAGTGACATAAGTAAGGGACTATTCCGAACCCAATGGTTTGAGGTATTCCCTTGCGAGGGGTGAGTGCGACCTTAAATCTTTTTCCTGGTTCACACCGGGTGGCGACTCCATGTTATTTCGTACTCCCAATTAGGCCGTGAGCCTAGAACAGCGTCGTCAAGTTCTGTGTCCTACAGTCTGGCGACTCCAATGGGGATTTAGAGAATTGTCCTCGAAATCATGTCTTGTGATGTGTATGATTTGCGCTTTAGTTGACCGTTTCTATAGTGGGTTGAGGGGGTTTTAACCAAAGGCACTGTTAAAGCTAGGTGATGACTTGGTGTTTTCCTTCATTCACTACCCTTCGGGGAAAAGCTATGAAAGCACCTAGATAATCATTATCTGTAGCTCGTTGTGATGGACTAATCTGGAGGACTCGTTGTTTATTCCTGACACCAAGCGATAAGAGCCTAAGGGGCTTGGGTACTTAAGAGAGCCTCGCTCCACCCTCCCTCTGGGGAATCTACAATGGGAAATCTATTTGACAGTCAGTCATACACCATAACTCGTTGGCACGTACCTTTAGGTGTAAAAAAGGTGCGCTCACTTGGTCGCTCGGACCCTTGAGTGGGGAGACCTAGTTGTGGGCAATCTTTCGTCGATGGGAGCTTTTGTCTATACCCCTGTAAACCCACGTATGAACTATAGTCGTAGGATCAGTTGAGACTATTCCTTTATGTTTTGGACCATTGTCATTTGGATTCAGTTGGACTTGTTGTCATGAAGTATGGGCTTGTTGGGCCATTTAAACTGGGACGAGTCTGTGCTTTATGGCAATCGGGCCAAAAGTTTCTAAAATGCTGATGGGCCAACTAGTGTAAAATTCTTATGACTTATATATTCCATACATCGCATGCATCTCATGCATCTCATGCATACATGCATCATGTTAACCCCCGTGTCTTAAAAGCCATCATAGATATCCGTTGGGTTAGGAAAAAGAAGACTTGTCAAAGAAGAGATTAGCAAACATGGATAACATGGAAAAGGAAGTCGAGAAACAGAAAATTTTACGGCAAGGATAGAAAGACCATGGTGGGCCCAAAAAAAAAAGAAAAAAAAAAGAAAAAGAAAAAAAGAGAAAAAAAAAAGAAAAAGAAAAAAAAAAGAAAAAAAATTGTTTGTTTTTAGTCCTTGATAGTTAGACATAAGTCCGATGATGAAACTGATTGACTTAGGGTGAAACCTTAGAAACAATAAACCTTTGACGTGCTTTTATCTGATAATTTGAGTAATTGATCTATGTTAGACTCGTAAGCACTTGATTATGGTTCTTAGCAGTGAAAACCTGAGTAGTTAGCACAGTGACTAGTTGATGAAATTGTAGGTCGGTGAATGACCATTTGCTTAGATGTCTATCCTAATTTTCTTATGTTATGATGTGTGGTATGGTTGAAAATCAAAGAAAAGTCTCTAAAGAAAAGAATTGAACCACCTATAACCGATAAGCGTGAAGCTACCCATGGGCGAGTATTAGGACCACCATGAGGAGAAATGCTACCTTAAAGGGTAGGTGTGTTGAAAAAAGAGAAAGAATGAAAAAAAAAGAGAAAAGAAAAAAAAAAGTTCAAAATGAAAAGAAAAAAGATAGAGACAATAAAAGAAAAAAAAAACCATACCACATTGAGCACAGAAAAGCAACTGCAGACATAATTGAGATATCTAGGTTGGTCTGACCCATCGATCCCAATTTTTGAAACGAAATCATCGAGTTAGCTTACCTAAGGATTAAGCTGTGAAAGAACATTTGCACACACACACTTTGAGTCTAGCATAGATCATTTGTTCAAAGACTTGGATTTGAGTTGCATCGAATGTTTTGAAGGTTCTCTGGTTTCATTACTGAGCATTCTTTGAGGACAATGATATGTATGACTATTGGGACTATTTCGTAGCATGTGGTATATCATGATGATATGGAAGGCCCCACCATATGGTTCATCTTGACCAAGTACAAACAGCGGAGAGCAGAAAGATAACCCAAGACTGGGGGCAACCAGTCAACCACACCGTGAGTCAAGGACATAACAAGATATTGAGTCATGAAACCAGAGAGAAGACTGAGCAATCACCTAGAGAACTGGCGGAAGACCTAACCCAACGGAATAAGAAATCCATTCATGCATGCATGCATACACGCAACATATTTTGCATTCTTTTTTGTGTTTGTTTTGTTTTGTATTCACAGGTTTCAAAGAAGAAAAAAAGAAAGTGGCAAAGACAAGCCAACCAGAATCAGCCACATATGAGTAGTAGTTTTGGGGGATGAGTCCCAGGGTTGAGGCCCATATCAGTTTCAGTTTTGGGGATGAGTCCCAAGGCGAGGCCCACGTCAGTATCAGTCTGGGGGCGAGGCCCACATCAGTGTCTGTATGGGGGCTAGGCCCACATCAGTTTCAGTTTGGGGTCAAGGCCCATATCAGTATTCGTTTGGGGATGAGTCCCGGGGTTGAGGCCCACATCAGTATCAGTTTGGGGCGAGGCCCACATCAGTTTGGGGTAAGGCCCACGTCAGTATCAGTTTTGGGGCAAGACCCACATCAGTTTCAGTCTGGGGGCGAGGCCCACATCAATATCAGATTGGGGCGAAGCCCAAATCAGTATCAACTCAGGGTCGAGGCCTACATTATCAGCAGCATCGGGAATGAATCCCAGGGTCGAGGCCCATATTGTCAGTAGTTTTGGGAATGAATCCCAAGGCCGAGGCCCACGTCGTCAAAATTTAGAATGAATCCATGAATGAATCCTAGGGTCGAGGCCCACATCGTCAGAATGTTGGAATGAATCTGGGAATGAATCCCAGGGTCGAGGCCCATATCAACAGAGTTTTGGAATGAATCCGAGAATGAATCCCAAGGTCGAGGCATGCATTATCATCAAGTTTCAGGAATGAATCCCACGGGGCGAGGCCTGTATTATAAGTAGTTTTCGAGAATGAATCCCAAAGGGTCGAGGCCCATATTATCATCAGTTTTTGGGATGAGTCCCAGGGTCGAGGCCCACATAAGTATCAGTCTGGGGGCGAGCCCCACATCAGTATCAGTTTGGGGCGAGGCCCACATCAGTATCAGTTTTGGGGATGAGTCCCAGGGGCGAAGCCCACAACAGTATCAGTTTGAGGATGGAGCCAGGGCCAAGGCCCACATTAGTATCAGCTCGGGAATGAGTCCCAAGGTCGAGGCCCACATCAGTGTCAGTCTGGGGCGAGGCCCACATCAGTTTGGGGGCGAGGCCCACGTCAGCATCAATTTGTGGCGAGGCCCACATTAGTGTCGGTTTGGGGTGAGGCCCACATTAGTATCAGTTTGGGGCGAAACCCATATCAGTTTGGGGCGAGGCCCACATCAGTACCAGTCTGGGGGTGAGGCCCACATCAGTATCAGTTTGGGGGCGAGGCCCACATCAGCATCAGTCTGGGGGCGAGGCCCACATCAGAATCAGTTTTGAGGTCGAGGCCCACATCAGTACCATTTTAGGGTCGAAGACCCACTACATCATCAGTTTGAGGGCGAGGCCCACATTGTCAGCGGTATTAGGATACATCCAATGGTCGAGGGCCCTCATTGTAGGTTGTAGTTCCGGGATGCTTCTAAGGGTCGAGGGCCCACTGCATCAACAGTTGTGGTTCCGAGATGCGTCCCAGGGTCGAGGGCCCACTGCATCATCAGTACTCTGGGTATGGAGACACACATCATCAGCAACGGTTCAGAAATGGGCCACTCTCACATCAGTAATGGTTCGGAAATGAACTATCTCTCATCAGTAACAATTCAGAAATGGACCACTCTCACATCAGCAATGGTTCGGAAATGGACTATCTCTCATCAGCAACAGTTCGGAAATGGACCACTCTCACATAAGCAATGGTTCAGAAATGGACTATCTCTCATCAGCAACGGTTCGGAAATGGACCGCTCTCACATCAGCAATGGTTCGGAAATAGACCACTCTCACATCAGAAATGGTTCGGAAATGGACTATCTCTCATCAGCAACGGTTCGGAAATGGACCGCTCTCACATCAGCAATGGTTCGGAAATGGACCACTCTCAAATCAGTAATGGTTCGGAAATGGACTATCTCTCATCAGTAACGGTTTAGAAATGGACCGCTCTCACATCAGCAATGGTTCGAAAATGGACCACCCTCACATCAGCAATGGTTCGGAAATGGACTGTCTCTCACCAACAATGGTTCAGAAATGGACCACTCTCACATCAGCATGGTTCGAAAATGGACCACAATCACATCAGCTCGCAGAAAATGGCACTCCGAAAATGGAGCACAGTTCAGAAATGGACCAGTATCTCATCAGACGTAGAAAATGGCACTCCGAAAATGGAGCATGGTTCGGAAATTGACCACAATCATATCAGCTTACCGAAAATGGCACTCCAAAAATGGAGCACGGTTCGGAAATGGACCAGTATCTCATCAGACGCCGAAAATGGCACTCCGAAAATGGAGCATGGTTCGGAAATGGACCACAATCATATCAGCTCGCCGAAAATGGCACTCCGAAAATGGAGCACGGTTTGGAAATGGACCACTATCACATCCGCGACGCCTGAGAAATGAGGTTTAGCATGCCGAAAATGGCACTCCGGAAATGGAGCACGGTTCGGAAGGGGACCGAAACTATCACAACAGCGACGCCTCAGAAATGAGGTTTAGCATGCCGAAAATGGCACTCCGGAAATGGAGCAAGGTTCGGAAGGGGACCACAACTATCACAACTGCGACGCCTCGGGAATGAGGTTTAGCATGCCGAAAATGGCGGTCCGGAAATGAGGTAAGGTTCAGAAGGGGACAAACTCTCATCAGTTAAGTTCGGTAGTGATTCCTAGAGATCGCAGCATCTTGCGGGGTTGAACCTCAGGGGTCGAAGCACCTCACCACCAGATCAACTAAGTTCGAAACAACAGGCAAGTCAAGCGGCGACTGGCGAGCCAGGTAAGTGAAAATGCATTGCACGTACTTTGATAGGATTGTCATTGTCACACACTGCACAAGTCCTATCAAAGTGGGGGCGACTGTAAGCATTGCATTTTTGCATATTAGCCCGATGATGAGTCTCGTATGGAGACACTACCTCTTTAGTTGTGAAATCCGCGAGAAACGGACGTTGGAAGGATAAAGTTGGAAATTAGTATTTTGTCAGATTTAACTCGCTTGTTTTGCTTCGGGTTCGCTTGTTGGACCTCTGTTTTAAAACACACCAAACCCATTAAATCACATTCCCAAACTAAATAAATCCAATTAAATTAAATTAAAATACATGTCACAAATTAAATAAATCCAATTAAATTAAATTAAAACACATGTCACAAATTAAATTCCTTTCCCAAATTAAAAGATTCAAATTAAATTCCATAAATAACATTCCTAATTAAAATAAATCACATTCCTAATTTAATTAAATCACCTACCAATTTAAAAAAATCATATCCTTAATTAAAAATAACAAATCAAATCAATTCCTCTAATTAAAGATTTTTCCTATCACATAATAATTAAAAATATCTCCCAATTAATACACAAATCCTTCTCCTTCCCAAACAAGGTAAACCCCCTCTCTTGGCCTATAAAAAGAACCCTCAACCCCACTTTTCAAACCCTGGCTGGCTCATTCACACAATATTCATACAAGAAACAATCTAAAGCCACGCCCAAAAATTGTCCACAAACCTTGCACTCACAAAAGCACCCAGCCACTGCACTGCCTCATTGGCCCTCACCCGTACGTCCTTCGCCCACACATTGCCCTTGACTCACCCCTTCACGGACCAACAACAGCCCTCAAACTAGCCTATCCCACATCGACAAAATTGCCAACTTCACACAAATCATCACTCAAACAGCACACACTCACATTACACTCACGTGATTCAAATCAGCCCACGCCACACACCAACACGCTTCACGCCTCAACACACACCCACACAGCTTCACGCCTCAATTCACTCAACACAGCTTAACGCCTCAATTCACTCAACGCAGCCTCACACCACAACAAGCCCACAAAGCCTTCACACAGCAACGACAAACATAAACCAAATAGCCCATTGCCTCCACACCTAGACACCAGCCCACTCAAAAACTGCACACATAAGCCACCTAGCCCACTCACAAATCTGCCTAAAACTGCCGCACCTTGGACCCAAAACTGCCATATATTGGACCCTAAACTGCACGCCTATTTACGCCACTGCACACACTAAAAACTGCCCAAAACAATCCCTTAAACAAACAAAAATAGTGGTCTAAAAACAGCAGTAAAACAGCAGTGAAACGGAGTAAAAACAGCAGCCCGAGCAGTAAAACAGCGAGGAAAAACGTTGAGTTAGTAAATCAGAAAGGTTGCAGATCATTCACCCTTCCAACAGACGTGTAACGCCCTTTCGTGAGACGACAAAAGAGGTTAGACCTGAGGGCACTTTGTTACTTACTATCTTTCATTTATTTTGTGTATTTTAAAAATATTATTGCATGAGAGTCGTTTGAGGCATGATGTGATTGTTGGATGAGCGGGATGTGTGTTCCCTTTTGTGGTGTATCGGATGGAAACCCGGACGTAAATTCCGTAGCCGATTCCGAATGGACGGTATTGCGGTCTGCACTCGGGATACAACGCCACATACCGCCTAAGAGACACGTATTTCGTCTCATCCAAACTTGTGTTTGAGCATGATGTAGTTCGTAGATTATTATTTAAAGCATGATGTAGTCTAGTTTATTGTTTATTTTCAAGCATGATTATGTTATTTTATGCATGGTATTTTGTTTAGTTTATGGTTATGTTTAAATAGTTATTTGTTTATTTTGGTTTAATGGTTCAATGTGCTCATTGTGTGATTCTATGTGTTTTCCGTTTAAAGACTTATTTTCAAGCATGCAAACTTAGATTAAGAGTTATTTTGATGAATGCATACTAGACGTAGATTACCCATTGAGCATGAATGTTGAATAGATTCGGTTAGTTTATTGCACAAATCATATCATCACATGTGACATAAGTAAGAGACTATTCCGAACCCAACGGTTTGAGGTCTTCCCTTGCGAGGGGTGAGTGCAGCCTTAAATCTTTGTCCCGATTCACACCGGGTGGCGACTCCATGTTATTTCGTACTCCCAACTAGGCCGTGAGCCTAGAACAGTGTCGTCAAGTTCTATGTCCTACAGTCTGGCGACTCCACTGGGGATTTAGAGAATTGGCCTCGAAATCATGTCTTGTGATGTGTATGATTTGCGCTTTAGTTGACCATTTCTATAGTGGGTTGAGGGGGTTTTAACCAAAGGCACTGTTAAAGCTAGGTGATGACTTGGTGTTTTCCTTCATTCACTACCATTGACGTGCTTTTATCTGATAATTTGAGTAATTGATCTATGTTAGACTCGTAAGCACTTGATTATGGTTCTTAGCAGTGAAAACCTGAGTAGTTAGCACAGTGACTAGTTGATGAAATTGTAGGTCGCTGAATGACCGTTTGCTTAGATGTCTATCCTAATTTGCTTATGTTATGATGTGTGGTATGGTTGAAAATGAAAGAGAAGTCTCTAAAGAAAAGAATTGAACCATCTATAGCCGATAAACGTGAAGCTATCCATGGGCGAGTATTAGGACCACCATGAGGAGAAATGCTACCTTAAAGGGTAGGTGTGTTGAAAAAAGAGAAAGAATGAAAAAAAAAGAGAAAAGAAAAAAAAAAGAAGTTCAAAATGAAAAGAAAAAAGATAGAGAAAAAAAAAAGAAAAAAAACCATACCACATTGAGCACAGAAAAGCAACTGCAGGCATAATTGAGATATCTAGGTTGGTCTGACCCATCGATCCCGATTTTTGAAACGAAATCATCGAGTTAGCTTACCTAAGGATTAAGCTGTGAAAGAACATTTGCACACACACACTTTGAGTCTGACATAGATCATTTGTTCAAAGACTTGGATTTGAGTTGCATCGAATGTTTTGAAGGTTCTCTGGTTTCATTACTGAGCATTCTTTGAGGACAATGATATGTATGACTATTGGGACTATTTCGTAGCATGTGGTATATCATGATGATATGGAAGGCCCCACCATATGGTTCATCTTGACCAAGTACAAACAGCGGAGAACAGAAAGCTAACCCAAGACTGGGGGCGACCAGTCAACCACACAGTGAGTCAAGGACATAACAAGATATTGAGTCATGAAACCAGAGAGAAGACTGAGCAATCACCTAGAGAACTGGCGGAAGACCTAACCCAACGGAATAAGAAATCCATTCATGCATGCATGTATACACGCAACATATTTTGCATTCTTTTTTGTGTTTGTTTTGTTTTGTATTCACAGGTTTCAAAGAAGAAAAAAAGAAAGTGGCAAAGACAAGCCAACAAAAATCAGCCAAATATGAGTAGTAGTTTTGGGGATGAGTCCCAGGGTTGAGGCCCATATCAGTTTCAGTTTTAGGGATGAGTCCCTGGGCGAGGCCCACGTCGGTATCAGTCTGGGGGCGAAGCCCACATTAGTGTCTGTATGGGGGCTAGGCCCACATCAGTTTTAGTTTGGGGTCGAGGCCTATATCAGTATTCGTTTGGGGATGAGTCCCGAGGTTGAGGCCCACATCAGTATCAATTTGGGGCGAGGCCCACATCAGTTTGGGGCAAGGCCCACGTCAGTATCAGTTTTGGGGCGAGGCCCACATCAGTATAAACTCAGGGTCGAGGCCTACATTATCAGTAGCATCGGGAATGAATCCCAGGGTCGAGGCCCATATTGTCAGTAGTTTTGGGAATGAATCCCAGGGCCGAGGCCCACGTCGTCAGAATTTAGAATGAATCCAGGAATGAATCCTAGGGTCGAGGCCCACATCGTCAGAGTGTTGGAATGAATCCGGGAATGAATCCCAGGGTCGAGGCCCATATCAACAGAGTTTTGGAATGAATCCGAGAATGAATCCCAAGGTCGAGGCCTGCATTATCATCAAGTTTCAGGAATGAATCCCACAGGGCGAGGCCTGTATTATAAGTAGTTTTCGAGAATGAATCCCAGAGGGTCGAGGCCCATATTATCATCAGTTTTGAGGATGAGTCCCAGGGTCGAGGCCCACATAAGTATCAGTCTGGGGGCTCGCCCCACATCATATCAGTTTGGGGCGAGGCCCACATCAGTATCAGTTTTGGGGATGAGTCCCAGGGGCGAAGCCCACAACAGTATCAGTTTGAGGATGGAGCCAGGGCCAAGGCCACATTAGTATCAGCTCGGGAATGAGTCCCAAGGTCGAGGCCCACATCAGTGTCAGTCTGGGGGCGAGGCTCACATCAGTTTGGGGGCGAGGCCCACGTCAGCATCAATTTGTGGCGAGGCCCACATTAGTGTCGGTTTGGGGTGAGGCCCACATTAGTATCAGTTTGGGGCGAAACCCATATCAGTTTGGGGCGAGGCCCACATCAGTACCAGTCTGGGGGTGAGGCCCACATCAGTATCAGTTTGGGGGCGAGGCCCACATCAGCATCAGTCTGGGGGCGAGGCCCACATCAGAATCAGTTTTGAGGTCGAGGCCCACATCAGTACCATTTTAGGGTCGAAGACCCACTACATCATCAGTTTGAGGGCGAGGCCCACATTGTCAGCGGTATTAGGATACATCCAATGGTCGAGGGCCCTCATTGTAGGTTGTAGTTCCGGGATGCTTCTAAGGGTCGAGGGCCCACTGCATCAACAGTTGTGGTTCCGAGATGCGTCCCAGGGTCGAGGGCCCACTGCATCATCAGTACTCTGGTATGGAGACACACATCATCAGCAACGGTTCAGAAATGGGCCACTCTCACATCAGTAATGGTTCGGAAATGAACTATCTCTCATCAGTAACAATTCAGAAATGGACCACTCTCACATCAGCAATGGTTCGGAAATGGACTATCTCTCATCAGCAACATTCGGAAATGGACCACTCTCACATAAGCAATGGTTCAGAAATGGACTATCTCTCATCAGCAACGGTTCGGAAATGGACCGCTCTCACATCAGCAATGGTTCGGAAATGGACCACTCTCACATCAGTAATGGTTCGGAAATGGACTATCTCTCATCAGCAACGGTTCGGAAATGGACCGCTCTCACATCAGCAATGGTTCGGAAATGGACCACTCTCACATCAGTAATAGTTCGGAAATGGACTATCTCTCATCAGTAACGGTTCAGAAATGGACCGCTCTCACATCAGCAATGGTTCGAAAATGGACCACCCTCACATCAGCAATGGTTCGGAAATGGACTGTCTCTCACCAACAATGGTTCAGAAATGGACCACTCTCACATCAGCATGGTTCGAAAATGGACCACAATCACATCAGCTCGCCGAAAATGGAGCACAGTTCGGAAATGGACCAGTATCTCATCAGACACCGAAAATGGCACTCCGAAAATGGAGCATGGTTCGGAAATGGACCACAATCATATCAGCTTACCGAAAATGGCACTCCAAAAATGGAGCACGGTTCGGAAATGGACCAGTATCTCATCAGACGCCGAAAATGGCACTCCGAAAATGGAGCATGGTTCGGAAATGGACCACAATCATATCAGCTCGTCGACAATGGCACTCCAAAAATGGAGCACGGTTCGGAAATGGACCAGTATCTCATCAGACGCCGAAAATGGCACTCCGAAAATGGAGTATGGTTCAGAAATGGACCACTATCACATCCGCGACGCCTGAGAAATGAGGTTTAGCATGCCAAAATGGCACTCCGGAAATGGAGCACGGTTCGGAAGGGGACCGACCGAAACTATCACAACCGCGACGCCTCGGAAATGAGGTTTAGCATGCCGAAAATGGCACTCCGAAAATGGAGCAAGGTTCGGAAGGGGACCACAACTATCACAACCGCGACGCCTCGGGAATGAGGTTTAGCATGCCGAAAATGGCGCTCCGGAAATGGGGCAAGGTTCGGAAGGGGACCAACTCTCATCAGTTAAGTTCGGTAGTGATTCCTAGAGATCGCAGCATCTTGCGGGGTTGAACCTCAGGGGTCGAAGCACCTCACCACCAGATCAACTAAGTTCGAAACAACAGGCAAGTCAAGCGGCGACTGGCGAGCCAGGTAAGTGAAAATGCATTGCACGTACTTTGATAGGATTGTCATTGTCACACACTGCACAAGTCCTATCAAAGTGGGGGCGACTGTAAGCATTGCATTTTTGCATATTAGCCCGATGATGAGTCTCGTATGGAGACACTACCTCTTTAGTTGTGAAATCCGCGAGAAACGGACGTTGGAAGGATAAAGTTGGAAATTAGTATTTTGTCAGATTTAACTCGCTTGTTTTGCTTCGGGTTCGCTTGTTGGACCTCTGTTTTAAAACACACCAAACCCATTAAATCACATTCCCAAACTAAATAAATCCAATTAAATTAAATTAAAATACATGTCACAAATTAAATAAATCCAATTAAATTAAATTAAAACACATGTCACAAATTAAATTCCTTTCCCAAATTAAAAGATTCAAATTAAATTCCATAAATAACATTCCTAATTAAAATAAATCACATTCCTAATTTAATTAAATCACCTACCAATTTAAAAAAATCATATCCTTAATTAAAAATAACAAATCAAATCAATTCCTCTAATTAAAGATTTTTCCTATCACATAATAATTAAAAATATCTCCCAATTAATACACAAATCCTTCTCCTTCCCAAACAAGGTAAACCCCCTCTCTTGGCCTATAAAAAGAACCCTCAACCCCACTTTTCAAACCCTGGCTGGCTCATTGACACAATATTCATACAAGAAACAATCTAAAGCCACGCCAAAAAATTGTCCACAAACCTTGCACTCACAAAAGCACCCAGCCACTGCACTGCCTCATTGGCCCTCACCCGTACGTCCTTCGCCCACACATTGCCCTTGACTCACCCCTTCACGGACCAATAACAGCCCTCCAACTAGCATGTCCCACATCGACCAAATTGCCAACTTCACACAAATCATCACTCAAACAACACACACTCACATTACACTCAAGTGATTCAAATCAGCCCACGCCACACACCAACACAGCTTCACGCCTCAACACACCAACACAGCTTCATGCCTCAATTCACTCAACACAGCTTCACGCCTCAATTCACTCAACGCAGCCTCACACTACAACAAGCCCACAAAGCCTTCACACAACAACGACAAACATAAACCAAATAGCCCATTGCCTCCACGCCTAGACACCAGCCCACTTAAAAAATGCACACTTAAGCCACCTAGCCCACTCACAAATCTGCCTAAAACTGCCGCACCTTGGACCCAAAACTGCCATATATTGGACCCTAAACTGCACGCCTATTTACCCCACTGCACACACTAAAAACTGCCCAAAACAGTCCCTTAAACAAACAAAAATAGTGGTCTAAAAACAACAGTGAAACGGAGTAAAAACAGCAGCTCGAGCATTAAAACAACGAGGAAAAATGTTGAGTTAGTAAATCAGAAAGGTTGCGGATCATTCACCCTTCCAATAGACGTGAAACGCCCTTTCATAAGACGACAAAAGAGGTTAGACCTGAGGGCAATTAGTTACTTACTATCTTTCATTTATTTTGTGTATTTTAAAAATATTATTGCAGGAGAGTCGTTTGAGGCATGATGTGATTGTTGGATGAGCGGGATGTGTGTTCCCTTTTGTGGTGTATCGGATGGAAACCCGGACGTAAATTCCGTAGACGATTCCGAATGGACGGTATTGTGGTCTACACTCGGGATACAACGCCACGTGCCACCTAAGAGACACGTATTTCGTCTCATCCAAACTTGTGTTTGAGCATGATGTAGTTCGTAGATTATTATTTAAAACATAATGTAGTCTAGTTTATTGTTTATTTTCAAGCATGATTATGTTATTTTATGCATGGTATTTTGTTTAGTTTATGGTTATGTTTAAATAGTTATTTGTTTATTTTTGTTTAATGGTTCAATGTGCTCATTGTGTGATTCTATGTGTTTGCCGTTTAAAGACTTATTTTCAAGCATGCAAACTTAGATTATGAGTTATTTT
The DNA here is from genome assembly GCA_019454045.1 of Zanthoxylum bungeanum. Classification (NCBI taxonomy): domain Eukaryota; kingdom Viridiplantae; phylum Streptophyta; class Magnoliopsida; order Sapindales; family Rutaceae; genus Zanthoxylum; species Zanthoxylum bungeanum. Next base: position 19,668 of record SKCR01005149.1, on the reverse strand, counting down.
GATGAATGCATACTAGACGTAGATTACCCATTGAGCATGAATGTTGAATTGATTCGGTTAGTTTATTGCACAAATCATATCATCACAAGTGACATAAGTAAGGGACTATTCCGAACCCAACGGTTTGAGGTCTTCCATTGCGAGGGGTGAGTGTGGCCTTAAATCTTTGTCCCGGTTCACACCGGGTGGCGACTCCATGTTATTTCGTACTCCCAACTAGGCCGTGAGTCTAGAACAACGTCGTCAAGTTCTGTGTCCTACAATGTCTTATCTTCTGGAGCATATCTCGCCATATTCTCGGTCTTCATGAGGTCGGTCATAATGGTCTTTTGAACTGAGAATGCTGCTATCGATCTGATAATGTCCGACTATCCGGTCTGGAGTGGTCGGTTACCGATCATAAAGTGCTCGGCCCCTTACTGTTGGCTTTTAGTGGTCGGGTCGGCATTAATGATATTGACCAAGAAGGGAATTACCTTTTTACCCATGCCGTACTACTTAAATATCATAGGGCCTGAAAATACCGCCAACATATGTCCCCTAGTTCTCGGTTCCAACGAGTATACAAGTTGGTGACGGGAACTATATAAAAAGAATAGTACTCCTGATGGAGTGACTGTTAGCCTTTGTGAGGAGAAGTTTATTGGCCTGTCACCACCATGTCCTCGGTACGATTGAGATGCTCGGTCTGACTTCTTTTTCCGCCAGAAGCAAAATCCCTTTATTGCCCTTTTTTAAACCGTCCCTCAAGACGCGCAACCGTCACATCCTTTTAAATGCCCATCAGATCACTTCTAGGGCTTAACGGGAGCCTGCCACTTGTCAATCATCCGTCGTCCTCCCGCCAAGAAGTAAGCAATCCGACCGCCATCGCCAACTTAAAAGACGCCTAATCTCAGCCGTCCATCCAACTCTGAAAGATCATTTTAAAAAAAATGACATGTGGCGTACATCTGACGCCCTCGTTCGATCCAACAGCCACAAATGCACCGAACAGATTATAAGAAAATGGAGTAATACACTGTTGCCTTCTTTTACGAACGCTTCGAATTTTCCCAACCGCGAGAACTCCTCTCTCCCAACTGTGCTCAGTGAAATCAAAGAACGACCAGACCGCACCGTGTAATATGCAGTCCTTTCAATAGAACCAAGTAAGTGTTCTGAACGACCTCCCTGCTTTGCTTTTCATGAGTTGAGAATCATGTTGTTTCTTTTTTTTTTGTGGAGCATGTCCGGACTTTTGGGATTAGGGACACTTAGGTTTGCACTGGGTTCTGTGTTTTGGCTTTATGTTGCTAAAGAGAGATTTATGGCTTGATTGATGTTGTTAGGGCATTTAGAACCCACATGTTTAGTTTTTTCCGAAATATCAGGGTAACTGTGAAATCCCTGGCCATTTTAGAAATTAGCTATAGACTGGCCTCTGCCCCCTCTTTTTATTTCACAGATGTCAGAGATGTCTGACAACAGGTTTTCCTCTGTAAACTCTGCTAGACCTTCGAGCCCCCTGTTGAAGAGCTCTCCTCGGGCTCGGGGGCACCAAGCATAGAGGACCTCGATACTACCCCCACCCCTTCCGAGGTTGAACAAGATACTTACCATCAGAGAATTCCTCGGAAGGATCCAGAGCCCGGTGATTTTGACTGCTCGGCTTTGGACATGGATCGGCCATCCAAAATAACTGAAGACGATTTAGCACTGCTCCGGCAGCAATATGATATTCCGATAGATATTGCTCTTGAAGTCCCCGGCCCATTGGATCGTGCTAGTCAACCCGATGAGGGTTCAGTGGCTCTTCTCCCGGTTTTCTTTGAGTGTGGACTCCGGTTGCCACTTCAACGTTATTTCGCCTGGATGCTGGCCGAGATGGAGATCGCCCCTTGTCAATTAAGCCTGAATAATTGGAGGATTTTGGCAGGGCTACATGTGATTTGGCATCGGGCGATACTCGGCGAACCCTCTTTTGAAGAAGTGAAGAGGTTTTATCGATTGAAGGCCAACCCAAGAACGCAACATGGTTGGTACTACCTTTCTGCTTACGCTGATTTGTCAAACATCGTTGGTAAACTCCCCGACTCCAAAAAAAACTTCAAAGATTTATGGTTTTGGGCCACATGAGATTAGGGACGGGTCCTGAGATCGTACGAAGATGAGGTTTCAGTCTCAGATATCTTTAGAGCGGGAGGTTAGGAATCTAACCCTTAGTGTTCCTGTTCTTGACTTTATGATAGGATTCTAACTCTTTTGACTCTTCCCAGCTTGCTGGAGGGACGCTCCCAAGGTCTCCCATCAGGTCCGGGTGCGGGTACGCCGACCATTGGAAGAAGTTGGTTAATGATGAGGCCTTTGTCGAGTCGGGCCTCATTCAGACTGCTCCTCTGAAGGTCCCAGGGCGGATAGGTAGATTCTTACTAATCCTCTTACCGATCCCATTGTCTACTTAGCATGATAATGATTTGAATTTATTTAGATTCTCGACAGACCACTTCTCTGCCTTTGTCTTTGCAGGAATGTCGAGGAGGCCAAAATACCTTGATCAGCTGTCCGGTGCAACAAAAAAAACCGGCCATGTTGGAGCCGGACCTTCTCGAAAACGGCCAGCAATTGCCGATGCCAGAAAAGTGACTGAAGAGGCAGCCCCATCAGCTACTCAAGGCTTATCTCCCTCTTCAAGGGCATCGCCAATAGTCTCCACCCGACCTGTCAGCCCGTCCAAACCTACTAAAAAAAGGAGGCGTCTGTTAGGGGCAGAGGAAGCCGAGCTGACTCGGGAGGCGGAGGAGGAACATGTCATGAGTAAGAGACAGTCAGTTTGGAAGAAGAAGAAAGTGCTGGAGGGTTCTTCCAAAAAGCAGAAAGGCCCCGTGATTCTTGGCGTAGAAGATCTTGGTCAGGACATCAGGGAGGCCACTTCTCATCTGGTGTCGGCAATCAATGAACTGGCTGAAACGGTTCCTCCGGCGATGATTCCGAGATACGAAGATCTCTCTCCCGAGGATGTGGTTACATTGTTGTGCTCCCATATGGCCAAGGTAGCCACACTTTCTTTATTCTCATTACGAGTCCATGACTTAGTTTAATTTCTATTTTTCTGTTTCTTCTCGGCAGACGACCTATCTGGCGGCCAAGAACAAGGATCTCCTCTTGAGCCTTTTATCCGAGGGTGGCCAGGCCCAGAGGCTCCAGAACCGACTTACTGAAATAGAGGCCGAGCTGGCCCGTAAAGAAGAGAACATAAAAAATCTGGAGCTGGCTGCCGTTGAGGCCCATACAATAAATAAAGCTCTCAGGGTAGCCGCCTCTCTAGAGACGAAAAACGCTGATGCTGCCAAGAAGGATTTGGAGGCTTCTCAGGCCGACAACAAGATCCTACAGGTGGAAGTGCGCAGCGTTGAATCCAAATTGAGGGCCAAAGATGAAGAACTGGTACGGGCCCGTGACGATCTTAAGGGGAAGAAGGCTGAATTAGAGGCCGAGAGAGATGCAATCCGTCTTGAGAGGGTCATGGATTGTGCTGAGATTATCCCCATGGTGTTGCCCGACCTGGATATGGGGCCTATCCATGCGGCCATTCGCTTCTGCAAATGGGAAATTTCAGAGGAGGAGTTTCAAAGATGGCTACCCCTTCTCCCGAAGAGGTGATGGATCCCGACCCCATTTCGATTGCCCCGGTACCCCCAGCCCCTGAAGAAGATCGACCTGAGGCTTCTGCTCCTGAAGAGAACCGTCTGGAGGCTACTGCTCCCGCCCCTGAAGCTGTAATTGTCGAGGCCTCTCAGGCCGTCAATGTGGAAGCCACTGTCCCTCTTCCCGAGGTCGAGCCTATCCATTTGCCATCCGAGCCTATCGAGGAAGAAACAACTGCTCCTACGCGGGCCGATCTTTAGGGGGTAACCCGAATGGGGCCCCGTGTAAATCTGAACATATTTTACTTTCTTTTGTAATAACTTCTTTCCACTATATTTGTTATATATTTTATTTACATGTATCTACTCTATATCTTGTATTTCATACTTGCTCCGAATGCTTTCCTGCAAACAATCAGTCGCAGCCCGACCAACCCGAGCCAAGAATATGATCTTGTGGTGAGATGAAACCCACCTCCGAGCTGAGAGAAACACTTGGCACTGGGGGGAAATGTTATGTCCCCAGTCCAACAAGACAGACTCAGTGGGACGTACGTAACCCGACCCCGAGCTGAGAGAAACAAAAAATGGCCTCGGCGGAGCGAATCCAACCCCGAGCCGAATAACCAAGTGGCCTCGGCGGAATGAATCCAGCCCTGAGTCGATTACTCAAGCATTGGCCTCGGCGGAACGAATCCAGCCCCGAGCCGATTTATCCTTGGGACTTATTCGGAAGGGAAGTGAATCAACCTTTGAAGCCCTATCGAATTTGGCATGGGCGTCATGACCGACGTAAACACACACGTATAACGCAAGCATACGTATCGTTCAAGTAGTATAAAAAGTATCGATCCCACGAGGACTTAATACCTAAGTTATTAATTTTATGAGGTTAAATGATTACTAGTATCTAACAGGTTGTTTAATTGATTTGAAATAGCGACGATTCTAAATTTAAAGACAAGTAAATAAAATTTTTTGAAGATAGATTTTAAGAAAATTCAATATTAAAAACTATCTAGGGTTGTGATTTATTCCAATATTATTTAAAGATGAAGTGGTTATCTTATAGTTGGGTAATATATTGATTTATTAACCTGGAACACTAATTTATGTAAAAGCCTCTTCCGATGGTCAATTACAAATACCTAGTATAATCCAATTGAACCATATGTCTATGTCAACCAAATTACCTAGTTTCATTAAGATTAAGTTCCAATTATGGCTACCCCCGCCCGACATGTATATTCCTATCCTGTAAGGAAATCTATTAAAGGGTTATCTATCCTCAAGGAAGATCGTGGGTTATTGAGTCTGAGGTCTTAAACTTAAAATCCCTATGTCTAGTTAATTTTAAGTTTACCTAGTCAAATTAATTAATGGCCAGTTAATTAAAAAGTATTAAGATTATGACTCAATAAATAAATCTTTATATTACCCAAACTATAATCTAACCCATTATAAACCGGTGATATTGAAATACATCACAACCCCAGATAACTAATTTAGTTACAACACATAACTAGGGCTAATAAAAACTTAAAAGACATAAAATGAAAATGCTGAAAAGTAACTGCAGAGAGTAAAATGCTGAAAAGTAAATTACAAATGAAATAAAATGCTAAGGTAAAAGGAATTACTTTTACTATTAGTAATTTAGATATCTCCCATAAAATAATATATAAACTTGTGATAATATTTTACCAACTGACCAATCTGGCGGTATCCTGATTAAGTCAAATTAAGTCCAACCAGCCATATAGGTGGTAATATCTGTCCATAATCCAGCCATAAAGGCGGTACCAAAATAAATTTACCAACCGACCAATCTGGCGATATCCTTGATTAATCAGGTTCAAACCAACATAAAATAAATTTACCAACCGACCAATATAGCGGTATCCTTGATTAGTCAGATTTAAACCAGATTAAATTGAATTTCCAACCGACCAATATAGCGGTATCCTTTATTAATCAGTATTTTAAATAGTGAATATATTATTTTTAAGGGAGATTAATCTAAATAGTAACAGTAAAAGAATTACCTTTCACCCTAGCTAGGGAAATTACCTCCTTATGGTAAATAGTAAAAACTGTAAAAGTAAAGAAAGTAAACTATTATTATTACAAAAAGTAATTAAAATTAAATTACAAAAGTAAAAAAATTAAAAAACTAAAAGAAACTAGAGAGAGAAACTCTCTTTACACGGAATAGGAGAGAGAGAATGGTGTGCAAAATCTGAAATTTCGCGCTGAATTTATAGAAAAATTTGGTTACAGCGTCGCGACGCTGGAACAGTTGGCGTGGCTCACTGAGGTGGCGACACGTGGCAAGGCGGCTGACTGTTCACGCGACACGTGGCAAGGCGGCTAAGACTCAATTATTGTGATGACGTCATTGATGACGTCATGCTGACGTGGCGATGACGCGGCGTTGCATTTGTCGGCACAATAGGATTGCGACACGTGGTGACACGTGTTACGCTGTGATTAGCTGATGCTGACGTGGCAAGTTGACTTGGTTGACCTTGTGACGTGGCTGATGACGTGGTATGACACATGGCGAAGTTGACTCTTTGACTGCTGACATGGCTGATGACGAGGCGACACGTGTCAATTCTGAGTGTCGGCAGCATATGATGATGACACGTGGCACGACGCACGTTAGCAGATTGGATGTGATGGTGACACGTGGCACGGCGCACGTTAGCAAAGTCAAACTTCTCAAATTCTGATCCGTTGACCCGGCGCACGTTAGTAGATTCGGCGCATGTTGGGCGTCGCGACGCTGAAGGTTCGGGCGTCGCGACGCGGAAAAGACAAAAATATCCCTGTCGACCCATTTTTGTCCGGTTTTGCCCTAAATTACCTCCAGTGCTATCCAAACTTTATTTATCTGCAAAATAACAACAAAACACATCAAAACGTTCATAAATCTCGAGAAACAATACAAAACATTAGGTCAAATGAGTGAGAAATAGTGATATAAATATCACTCATCACACCCCCAAACCTAACATTTTGCTAGTCCTCGAGCAAAATACAATATAACATAATAAAATTAACTAAGCCATTTTCGTAGGGATCACGGTTGCATTTAGCATATGCAACAAGCCTTTAAACCCCTAGGTGTCCCTAGTGGACGGGTTGTAGTCTCGTGAGGGTTTACAGCAATGATACCCACAAACATTTTACAAAAGTAAGAAGGTATTAAAACTAATGCACACAAAAGCAAAAAGACAAGCGAAAAGAGAATAAAGAAGTTAGTGACTAATCAGGTGAAACTTCTACTCCAAGTTACTAGTTGTTTTGTTTCATTCTAAATTACCGAATAAGTAAATTCTCCGATTATTTTTACCATTCTCCATATACACAGCCAACACAATATTAAACAACTCATTTTTTCCCACAACAGTCATAAGTGCAGTTGATAAGAGAGTAATATTTTTGTCCTAAAGTTTTATCAGATTTCACACCTTTTTGTAACAATGGAATAATTTTTCTGATTTTTTCTTTGATTTTTCTGAATTTTGACTTTTTATTTATATACAATACCTTCCGTCTATGTAGCGAGCTTTGGGTCGGTGGCTCCCAAACCAGTTGGCTTTAGGGCACCAGGTGTTAAGACACCCCTACGGACTTAATTACCCAGACTTCAGATATATATATATATATATATATATATATATATATATATATATATATATATATACATATATATATATATTTGTAGCATCTTCGATCCATGTAGCGAGCTTTGGGCCAGTGACTCCCAAACTAGTTGGTTTTAGGGCACTAGGTGTTAAAACACCCTTACAGACTTAATAACCCGGATCTTAGATACTTTATTTTTGTACATCAGAATATATTTTTTTTTTACTCCATCACTAATTATAGATGCTTCCTCCAATTAAACTAGAGCACGGAATATTACAAACTTTTCAACTACAGCTCATGTCTGTATGTTACTATGTATGTTGATAATACCTGTCAACTGAGCATATGAAGATCCATTTTAGTCAGTATTATGGAGAATTCACAAATTAAATAATTCAAAAGGAAATAAACAAAAATTAACTTATTTCAAAATAGGCTTGAGATACGTCTCAAGAGTGGAAACTCCTTACTCGGCTATCTCTTACCAATTTCACATTTTTAGTCAAAATAAAAATACAAAAACGCAAAATATTTTTGTAATTTTTGAAAATTTTTCAATTTTTTTTTATTTTTCGAAAAATTTTGGACTAAAAATAAAATTATCACACAAACTAAAAACAAGGTACTAAAAACAAACTAAAAACAAGGTACTAATCAACTAACTCCCTCCCCCAAACCTAAATGAGACATTGTCCCCAATGTCTTAAACAATAGAAGAAGAGTTTAGAAAATAATACCTGGTTAGCTGAAAATTTACAGGAAATTAAAGGTTAAGATCCATATTAATCCGACGTCTCTTACCACGATCGTCCTCAGACCAATTTATCTTTGAAATGATAGGGTCAACTTTTGGTTCATAGGCTATTAGTTGGTCAATTAGATCTGGAGCAGTTCTGGCAGTAAATAGGAGTTCTTTTAAAGGTTTTGATATGGACCCATTTCTCCGAGCATCATCAAGAAACACACAAAGAAAATCATAAAACCCATCAACGTTGTACAGCCCAATTGGTTTCTGGTGTATGTTCAGGTTCGCCCAAGATAACACAATAAACATTTCCTCCAATGTACCCAAGCCACCTGGCAAAGCAATAAAAGCATCAGCACGGTTAATCATTTCCACTAGTCGTTCAGACATACCTGATACGATCAGTTCTTTTCCGTTTGATGGTTCAATAAGATTTGCCTCTGCCAAGGGTTTTGGGATGATTCCCAAAACGTGACTACCTCCTTCCTGTGCGGCCTTTGAAACGATCCCCATTACTCCAAGATTTCCTCCGCCATATATTAAGTGCATATTCCTTGCAGCTAAGACTCGACCCAATTCCTGTGCTGCTTCTATGTATTGCGGTTTAGTACCAACAGTACTACCGCAAAACACACAAATGTTTTCAACTCGTCTTCTTGAAGTGGTTTCCATGTTTTATTCTGGATATCTTCAAAAGTGCAATGATGAGTTGAATTTATAATACCTGAAAAGGGTGAGTATAAATAGCACAAGTATCTTCCAAATGACGATTAGTAGCAAAATAGTAAAATAGATCGTGATAGTCAACAAGATCTGGATCCTGTCGGAGAAAATAAAAGAAAACAACAAAACAAATTACAATTATTAGGAAAAGACAAAGAGATATAATGTGTACAAGAATTTACAGCTTGATTGACGTCTATACGTCAGGGACAAGCTTCCCATCCAATTTTTTTATAAATTGGCAAACAGGGTCTTTTTGAGTCAGATTCCCAAGACTTAACTGTGTCTTTCTTTTTGAAATTGTGTATGTAATCTGTGAAAGTCTATGTGAACATATCCACTGGAATGCGTCTCAAGAGTCGAAGATATATCATCTAAAGACTCCTTACTCAAGCCATTCCTAATGAATTTAATTTTGTCTTCGCGATTAACAGACACCATTCCTAAAGAACGACAACGAGTATTGCAATTCCATCGTGCACATTTGAAACAAACACCCATTTGCTTAGCTCTACGTTTCTTTGGCATAAGTGCTTCTTCCAAAACCAGACAGATGTGAAATAAAAGAGTCAGAAGACTCACCTGCCAATCGGACTCGTGCTTCAATTACCCAACGAATGTCATTGGGCACACCATGGATTGTCAGTAGTCTCATTCGTTCCAAGCGAGCTTTGTAAACTTTCATTAGAGATTTTTGAGGGAGAGAAGGAAATTGCTTGTGAAGATTTGCGAGAGCTTCTTCCATCTTAAAATGACTTAATCTGCAAAAACTAAACACACAAAATTAAATCACACCAATCACAATATATACAAAAATTGCATGGGTTGCCTCCCTGCGAGCGCTAAGTTTTAAAGTCGTCAGCTAGACTTTTACTTCTTGAACGTTAGGCTGGATCTGAAAGTGTGACACTTTCTTTTGTCGCTCAAATGATTCTCCCCAGTAGTGCTTGACACGCTGACTGTTAACCTTGAATGTGTTGTTGGTATTGGGATCCAATAACTCAACAGCTCCATATGGTAAAACCTGAGTGATCACAAATGGACCTGACCACCTAGATTTCAACTTTCCAGGGAAAAGTTTTAACCTCGAGTTGAACAACAACACCTGCTGCCTTGGTTCCAACTGTCTGTGCACTATTTTTCGGTCATGCCATTTTTTGGTCTTTTCCTTGTACAATTTGGCACTTTCATAAGCCTGTAGACGAAACTCCTCCAATTCGTTGAGTTGGTGCAGTCTTTTCTCTCCTGCAGCTTGTGAATCAAAATTCAACTTCTTCAGTGCCCAGTACGCCTTGTGTTCAAGCTCAACTGGTAGATGGCACGCTTTCCCAAACACCAATCGATATGGGGACATACCAATGGGTGTCTTGTAAGCTGTCTTGTAGGCCCATAATGCATCATCTAGTTTTGTTGACCAGTCTCTCCTTGTTGATCCAACGGTTCTTTCTAGGATTCTTTTGATTTCCCTGTTTGAAACCTCAACCTGTCCATTTGACTGTGGATGGTAAGCAGTGGCAATTTTGTGAGTAACTCCGTATTTGGATAGGAGTGCATCGAAGTATCTGTTGCAGAAATGAGAGCCACCATCACTGATAATTGCCCGCGGTGTTCCGAACCGAGTGAAAATATTCTTTTTTAGGAATTTGATCATGACTTTTGAATCATTGGATGGCAGTACAATTGCTTCGACCCATTTGGAGACGTAGTCTACAGCAACCAGGATGTACAAATTTCCGAATGATGGAACAAAGGGTCCCATGAAATCAATACCCCATACATCGAATATTTCCACTTCTAGAATGTTTTGCAATGGTCCTTCGTTTCTCCTGGAAATATTTCCCATTCTCTGGCACCTGTCACATTGAAAAGCAAAAAGATAAGCATCTTTAAAAAGAGTGGGCCAGAACAAACCTGATTGTAGGACTTTGGCTGCAGTTTTGTTTCCGCTGAAGTGTCCGCCATATGGTGATGAATGACAGTGTTGCAAAACACTGTTGATTTCCTCATGTGGAACACATCGTCTCAGTAGTTGATCAGCACACCGTTTGAACAGGTACGGTTCATCCCAGACATAATGTTTGACTTATTTGAAGAACTTTTTCCGTTGCTGAGTTGTCCATTCCAACGGCCATTTTCCTATCACAATGTAGTTGACATAGTCAGCATACCAAGGGACTTCCTGTTGTTTTATGGCAAAAAGCTATTCATCTGGAAAAGTTTCTTTGATTGACAATTCTTTGCTAGCTGTTTCTCCATTTTCGAGCCTCGATAGATGATCTGCCACCTGATTCTCTATCCATTTCCTGTATCGAATCTCCACGTCGAATTCTTGCAAAAGAAGTATCCAACGGATCAATCTGGGTTTGGCATCTTTCTTTGTGATCAGATATTTGATTGCTGAATGATCTGTGTAGACCACTACTTTGGGACCCAACAGATAAGAGCGGAATTTGTCAAAAGCGTACACAACTGCGAGAAACTCCTTTTCGGTGGTTGTGTAGTTGAGTTGAGCTTCATTCAAAGTTCTGCTGGAGTAGTAAATGGTGTGGAAAACCTTTGCTTTGCGTTGTCCCAAAACTGCACCTACAGCAAAATCACTAGCATCACACATTACCTCAAATGGAATAGTCCAGTCTGGTGCTACTATGATGGGAGCAGAAACCAGCTTCTGTTTTAAGATTTCAAAGGCGTCCTGGCATTCTGTGGTGAAGTTCAAAGGCACATCTTTCTCCAGAAGATTACAAAGAGGTTTTGCAATCTTGGAAAAGTCTTTGATAAATCTCCTGTAAAAACCTGCATGTCCAAGAAAACTCCGAATCCCTCTTGACAGATATTGGTGGAGGTAGTTTCTCAATTGTCTCGATCTTTGCTTTGTCTACCTCAATCCCTTTTGTGAGATCCGGTGTCCAAGAACAATGCCTTCCTGCACCATAATGGCATTTCTCCCAGTTGAGTACCAGGTTTGTATCTTCGCACCTTTGTAACACCTGTTCCAAATTTTGTAAGCAATGGTCAAAAGAATCTCCAAACACAGAAAAGTCATCCATAAAAACCTCCATACTCTGCTCCAGCATGTCTGAGAAGATGGCCATCATGCAACGCTGAAATGTGGCAGGGGCATATACATAATCCAAATGGCATCCTGCGGAAAGCAAAAGTACCATAGGGACATGTAAATGTAGTTTTCTCCTGGTCTTCTGGTGTGATGGCAATCTGATTGTACCCTGAATATCCGTCCAGAAAGCAATAGAACCTGATGAGTGATAATGTATCACTATTTCCCACTCATTTAACTTAATATTTTGTATAGTTTCTTGAGTTTTGTGAATATTTTGATGTGTTTTGTGTTATTTTGTAGATAAATAAAGTTTCATGACATTCTGGAGGTGATTTGGAGCAAAACTGTGAATTTGGTGAAATTTGGCAAAAGGGTATTTTGGTAATTTTGGACGTCCCGACACAAAGGGTATTTTGGTAATTGTCCCGACACCGAAATAAAATTTCAAGACATTCTGGAGGTGATTTGAGCAAAACTGTGAAATTTGGCAAAAGGGGTATTGGTAATTTTGGACGTCCCGACGCAAAGGGTATTTTGGTAATTTTGGGGCGTCTGCCACGTGTCAAAGATTCAACGAGCCGTCTTTTTTTAGCACACCACGCCACGTGTCGAATTTCAGCGATTCAAGAAATAATAATAATAAAATAATAAAAATTAGAAAAATAATAAAAAATTCAAAAATCAAAAATATAATAAAAAATAGATTTTTTTGCCTATAAATAGATTTCGAATTTTTAGTTTCAAATGTACCTCTTCCTCTGAAATCCTTATAATAAAATAGAGAGTTCTTCTTATTTTCTTCTTTTATTCAGTTTTATTTACGCTTTGTAGTAGTAATAATCTATCCATCCATGAGGGGGTAACTTCTTCATGCTGAGGTAATAAGGTAATTCTTTTACTATTGCTTTTTAGATTAATCTCCCTTAAAATATGATATATAAACTATTTAAAATCAGATTAATAAAGGATACCGCCATTCCGGACGGTTGTTATTTAATTTAATCTGGTTAACCTGACTTAATGAGGATACCGCCACACTGGACGGTTGGTTTAAGTTTATATTTCTGTTCCGCCTTATGGCTGGTATATTTGAATTTGACTTAATCAGGATACCGCCATTCTGGACGGTTGGTTTAAAATATCACAAGTTAATATATTATTATTTTATGGGAGATATCTAAATAGTATATAGTAGAAGTTATTTCCTTTTACCTTAGCATTTCATTTATTTATTTTAATTTCTTTCTGCAATTTCATTTTTTGTCTTTTAAGTTTATATCAGCTTTAGTTATGTGTTGTAACTAAGTTAAATATCTAGGGTTGTGATTAAATCTAATATCACCGGATTTTAAAAGGGTTAGATTATAGTTGGGGTAATTAAAGAGTTATTTGTTGAGTCATAATCTTAATGCTTTTTATTAACCGATCACTAATAAAATTGATTAGGTAAACTTAAAATGAACTAGACATAGGGATTTTAAGTTTAAAACCTTAGTCTCAACAACCCACGATCTTCCTTAAGGATAGATAAACTTTAATAGATTTCCTTACAGGATAGGAATATACCTGTCGGGCGGGGATAGTCTTAATTGGAACTTAACTTAATGAATCTAGGTAATTTAATTGACATAGACATATGGTTCAATTGGATTATACTAGGTATTTGTAAATGATCATTCGGAAGAGGCTTTTACATAATTTAGTGTTCCAGATTAATAATTCAATATTTTACCCAACTATAATATAACTACTTCATCTTTTAATAGATATTAGAAAGATTCACAACCCTAGATCTTTAAGTCTTTTATTTTCTAGTATTTTCTTGTGTCTTTTTATTTTTATTTATTTTGCAACGCCACATTCAACCAAACAAACAACAATCTCTCTATTCTCCATTTAATTAGATATTTGTAAATAAATAGATTCAACAATTAATAACAATAGTAGGAATTAAGTCCTCGTGGGATCGATATTTTTATACTACTTGAACGATACGTGCGCTTGCGTTATACGTGTGTGTTTACGCCGGTCAAGTTTTTGGCGCCGTTGCCGGGGACTTACTTTTCTTGAGTTGTTAATTTTGAAACTATCAAATTTACTTATATCTAATTTTCTTTCTTTTATTTTGTAATTTTTATTTCTTTTGTTTTCAGGTGATTAAAAATGGAACATTACTGGGAGATTGAAAGATCAAGCTTTACAAGAAGATACACCCCAAATCTGGGAGCAACAGTCCAGTTTTCTGAGGCCTGTTGTTCAGCCCAACGAATATCACTGGATGCAGAATCAAGCAATACCACATTTGCTCAACAGAACGAAGTGGGAAGATGTGTAATTTGTGATGGTAACCACCCGAGCGATCAATGTATTTACCTTTCAGAGTGGCAGAATTTTTGGACTCAACCAAGGTACGAAGAATCATCACATTTTCCATCTTATCCACCATCTTCCTTTGATTCTTATCAAGAACCAGAACCATCCGAGGAAGATCAATTGATTCACATGTTCAAAGAACAAAAAGCTCGATTTGATGCACAAATTCAGAGTAACTCAGAATCCATACAGAAAATGACAGATCAGATCAGACAATTAACAGAAAACCAGAACATCATACCTCAAGAATCAGTTTCAGATGACACTGATGAAGCCTTCGAGAACCCAGAAATCCACAATGACACCTTAATAAAAGAGGAGGCTGAGGAGAATCAAGAACCAGAGGTATCAGTTCAGGAACCGAACCGACAAAGTGTCGATTTGATTTTTATTATTCAGATTCTGACGAGGATGAAACTGAGCTGTTTGTACCAACTGCATCAAAAATTGAGGATGAAATTCTGTATCCTCAAAATGAAGATCTTGGAGATTCCATTGCACAAATGTTTGATGAAGATCTACCTGAGCCAATCATTTCAACCAGATCAGAGGATGAAGACCTAAAATCTGACATTCTTTTCATCCTCAGGTTAACAATTTTGAAACATGTATTTCACAGATGACAGATGAAGAGCTGAATGCAGAAAATTTCAAACTCATCTGTGAAGAAAAGGTGGAGCAAGAAATAGAGCAAATGGAGGAGCAAATGTCTGACTTTATTAAAGATCCAGAGCATTCAGGAAAAACATCGCTGTTTTGGGGAGTACAATATAAAGATATCAACCAGAAGCTTGACAGAATGGAACTTCCATTCCAAGTCAAGCACCATACAAGACCTCCTGATTTTCTTTCTTTCTTTTCAGGAACCAATGGAGCAACAAAGATCAAAAAGGTGGCACAAGCACTGAATGAGACAAAACTCTTTTTGCCACTTTACCGTTGAAGAGACCCTTCAAAGCAACGCTCACAGGATTGTCTTTGATCGGACATCCAACACGACGCTGAAACCACCTTGACAGATATATTTCAGTCACGTCTGGCTGAAGACGAAAAATTTAGCGCTAGCTGGGAGGCAACCCATTCAACCAGGTACTATCTTCTAAACTCTTCTTTTACTATTTAAGACATTGGGGACAATGTCTCATTTAGGTTTGGGGGTGAGGAATAGTTAATAGTACTTGTTTGTATTATGTTTAGTTTTAGTCCAAAATTTTTCGAAAAATACAAAAAAAATTAAAAAATAATAAAAACAAAGGGCATATTTAAAGCTAGGTAATGGTTTGGTGTCTTCTCCACTCACTACCTTTTATAAGGAAAAGCTGTGGAGGCACCTAGATAATCATTCACTTGTAGCGTGTTGTGACAGACTAGTTTGGAGGACTCGTTGTTCATTCCTGACAACAAGCGATAAGAGCCTAAGGGGCTTGGGTATTTAAGTGAGCCTCGCTCCACCTTCCCTCTGGGGAATCTACAACGGGAAGTCCATTCGACAGTTAGTCACACACCATAAACTGAGCCTTTGATTAAACTCTTAAAAAAAAAAAATTTGTAAATTATAATTATATGACCAGTAAAAATGTTTTGTTGTTTGTTGACTAAAAAGATGAATTGGTAAGAAATTGCTGTGTAAGGAATTTCCACTCCTAAGACGTATTCAAACCTAATTCAAAACAAGTTAATTTTTGTTTTTCACTTTTGAATTATTAAATCTGTAAATTCTCCATAAAACTGACTAAAATGAATCTTCATATACTTAGTTAGCAGATATTATCAACATACATAGTAACATACAGACATGAGCTGTAATTAAAAAGTTTGTAATATTCCGTGCTCTAGTTTAATTGGAAGAAGCATTTATAATTAGTGATGGAATAAAAAAAAAATAATATAATAATACATCTGAGATCCGAGTATTAAGTTAAGTCTGTAAGGGTATTTTAATACCTAATGCCCTAAAACCAACTGGTTTGGGAGTCATGGCCCAAAGCTCGCTACAGGATCAAAAATGATGAAATAAAAATATATATATATAAATATCTGAAGTCTGAGTAATTAAGTCCATAGGGGTGTTTTAACACCTGATGCCCTAAAGCCAACTGGTTTGGAGTCACCGACCCAAAGCTCGCTACATAGATGGAAGGTATTGTATATAAATAAAAATAGGAAAAAAAAATCAAAGAAAAAAAAATCAGAAAAATCAGAAAATTTATTCCATTACTACAAAAAGATGTGAATCTGATAAAACTTTAGGACAAAAATATTACTCTCTTATCAACTGCACTTATGACCGTTGTGGGCAAAAATGAGTTGTTTAAATACTTGTTAGCTGTGTATATGAAGAATGGTAAAATTATCGGAGAATTTACTTATTTAGTAATTTAGAATGAAACAAAACAACTAATAACTTGGAGTAGAAGTTTCACATGATTAGTCACTAACTTCTTTATTTCTCTTGTCTTTTTGCTTTTGTGTGCATTAGTTTCACTACCTTTTTACTTTTGTAATATGTTTGTGGGTATCATTGCTGTAAACCTTCACGAGACTACAACTCGACCACTAGGGACACCTAGGGGTTTAAAGGCTTGTTGCATATGCTAAATGCAATCGTGATCCCTACGAAAGTGGCTTAGTTAAATTTTATTATGTTATTTTATTTTGTATTTTGCTCGAGGACTAGCAAAATGTTAGGTTTGGGGGTGTGATGAGTGATAAATGTATCACTATTTCCCACTCATTTAACTTAATATTTTGTATAGTTTCTTGAGTTTTGTGAATATTTTGATGTGTTTTGTGTTATTTTGTAGATAAATAAAGTTTCATGACATTCTGGAGGTGATTTGGAGCAAAACTGTGAAATTTGGTGAAATTTGGCAAAAAGGGTATTTTGGTAATTTTGGACGTCCCGACACAAAAGGGTATTTTGGTAATTGTCCCGACACCGAAATAAAATTCAAGACATTCTGGAGGTGATTTGGAGCAAAACTGTGAAATTTGGCAAAAGGGGTATTTTGGTAATTTTGGACGTCCCGACGCAAAGGGTATTTTGGTAATTTGGGCGTCTGCCACGTGTCAAAGATTCAACGAGCCGTCTTTTTTAGCACCACCACGCCACGTGTCGAAATTTCAGCGATTCAAGAATAATAATAATAAAAATAATAAAAATCAGAAAAATAATAAAAAATTCAAAAATCAAAAAATAATAATAAAAAATTAGATTTTTTTGCCTATAAATAGATTTCGAATTTTAGTTTCAAATGTACCTCTTCCTCTGAAATCCTTATAAATAAAATAGAGTTCTTCTTATTTTCTTCTTTTATTCAGTTTTATTTACGCTTTGTAGTAGTAATTCTATCCATCCATGAGGGGGTAACCTCTTCATGCTGAGGTAATAAGGTAATTCTTTTACTATTGCTTTTTAGATTAATCTCCCTTAAAATATGATATATAAACTATTTAAAATCAGATTAATAAAGGATACCGCCATTCCGGACGGTTGGTTATTTAATTTAATCTGGTTAACCTGACTTAATGAGGATACCGCCACACTGGACGGTTGGTTTAAGTTTATATTTCTGTTCCGCCTTATGGCTGGTATATTTGAATTTGACTTAATCAGGATACCGCCATTCTGGACGGTTGGTTTAAAATATCACAAGTTAATATATTATTATTTTATGGGAGATATCTAAATAGTATATAGTAGAAGTTATTTCCTTTTACCTTAGCATTTCATTTATTTATTTTAATTCTTTCTGCAATCATTTTTTGTCTTTTAAGTTTATATCAGCTTTAGTTATGTGTTGTAACTAAGTTAAATATCTAGGGTTGTGATTAAATTAAATATAATTCACCGGATTTAAAAAGGGTTAGATTATAGTTGGGGGGTAATTAAAAGAGTTATTTGTTGAGTCATAATCTTAATGCTTTTTATTAACCGATCACTAATAAAATTGATTAGGTAAACTTAAAATGAACTAGACATAGGGATTTTAAGTTTAAAACCTTAGTCTCAACAACCCACGATCTTCCTTAAGGATAGATAAACCTTTAATAGATTTCCTTACAGGATAGGAATATACCTGTCGGGCGGGGGTAGTCTTAATTGGAACTTAACCTTAATGAATCTAGGTAATTTAATTGACATAGACATATGGTTCAATTGGATTATACTAGGTATTTGTAAATGATCATTCGGAAGAGGCTTTTACATAATTTAGTGTTCCAGATTAATAATTCAATATTTTACCCAACTATAATATAACTACTTCATCTTTTAATAGATATTAGAAAGATTCACAACCCTAGATCTTTAAGTCTTTTATTTTCCTTAGTATTTTCTTGTGTCTTTTTATTTTATTTATTTTGCAACGCCACATTCAACCAAACAAACAAACAATCTCTCTATTCTCCATTTAATTAGATATTTGTAATAAATAGATTCAACATTAATAACAATAGTAGGAATTAAGTCCTCGTGGGATCGATATTTTTATACTACTTGAACGATACGTGCGCTTGCGTTATACGTGTGTGTTTACGCCGGTCAACTCATGTCCTGCCAGTCTGTCTAACATCTGGTCAATGAATGGTAGCGGAAAATGGTCCTTTCTCGTGGCTTTGTTCAGGTTTTCGGTAATCCATGCATACTCTCCATCCAGTCACTGTTTTGTCGGAATCCATTCGTTTTTTCATTGGACCACCGTAGTAATTCCTCTTTCTTTGGTACACACTGCATATTACTCACCAAAACTGCTGTTGAGATGGGGTAAATGATGCCAGCATCCAACCATTTGATGATTTCTTTCTTCACGACTTCCTTCATGATTGGATTGAGTCTCCGTTGATGCTCCACTGTGGGTTTGTACTCATCGTTCATCAAGATTTTGTGCATGCAAAATGATGGACTAATGCCTCGAATTGTCTGCTATAGTCTAGCCAATGGCTTTCTTGTTCTCTCTTAACACTCTCAGCAATTTCTTCCTGCTCCAATGTTAGTGAAGAAGAAATAATAACAGTAATTCAGAGGAGTTTCCAAGAAATGCATACCTGAGATGGCTTGGAAGTAATTTCAAATCCAACTGTGGTGGTTCTTCTATTGAGGGCTTGATTCAATCTTTCTTTGGTAGTTCCAAACTTTCAACCGGTGGTGTTACTTTGAATCGGAATGGTTTGTCAATGTAGTTGATACATTCAAGGATTTCAGCATCTAGCTCGCTGTCAGTCATGTTGATGATGCAAGCTTCAAGTGTATTTGTGGTATTTAGCTCAGTATCTTGAACTATACTGTCAATAACATCAACTCTGAAGCATTCTTCTTCCTTTTCATCGCTTGGGAATTTCATGGCTTTGAAAACATTAAAGGTAACTTCTTGGTCTTGTACTTTCATGGTCAGTTCTCCTTTTGCACGTCAATCACAGTTTTACCTGTAGCCAAGAATGGTCTCCCAAGAATGATAGGTATTTCTTTGTCTTCTTCCATGTCAAGG
>SKCR01005148.1:0-89294 GCA_019454045.1 Zanthoxylum bungeanum | reverse complement strand
AGTTGGGTATCCAAATTACAAAGTGTTGTGACTTTGTCTACAACAGAAGCTGAGTACATGGCAGCTACACAAGCTTGCAAGGAAGCTATTTGGTTTCAAAGGATATTGGAGGTGTTCGGGCACAAATAAGAGAAGTTTCTTTTATTTTGTGACAGTCATAGTGCTTTGTATATTGCAAATAACCCAGTCTTTCATTCAAGAACAAAACATATATGGGTACAATACCACTTTGTTTGTGAAGTAGTAGAATAAGGCAGTGTGGACTTATTGAAGGTACACACCAATAAGAACCTTACATATGTAATGACCAAGCCTATCAATACAGACAAGTTTATATGGTGTAGATCCTCTTATGGCTTAGCAGAAATGTAAGCAGCTTGAAGACGGTAAAGTAAAATGGATGGTGTGGAAACTGATTGGTTCTCAATCAAGTTTCCAAGTGGGAGGATTGTTAATCATTGCACCGAAAGGTGCAATATTTTATATTAAAAAATTAATTAGTTATGTGGGTGGGTCCCACATGTTTAAAAAGAAAATAAAAAAAAAAATATAATTCACTATTTGCAATGTGAATCTCATGCCTATAAATAGAGACTTCATTTCTTTATTTTCTTCATCACATTCTCAACCAAATCATTTGTATTCTAAGAGATAAAATATAGTTTCTTCTTAAGAGTTTGAGAGAAAGTTGTAGTTGTCATATTCTAAGAGAGTGTGAGATTGCTCACTTCTTGTGTTAGAGAGAGGTTGTAAAATTTTTTCTACTATAGTGAAATCCTTCTATTTTTGCTCATGGATGTGAGGATTTTACCACATTAAATATGGGTCTCATTACTTTATTTTATTGTTAAGATTTATGGTAGGCTAAGCCTCCTAATTATTTTTGTACTGTTATATGGTAGATAAAACCTCATTAACTAACATTTATTCTTAATTTCACTTTACTTATGTGTCAGCTTCAGCCCACGATCTCCTAACAGATTCCCCAGATAAGCATACGTATCAGTCCCTCATCTTATCATGAAATAACTCTAACAACTTCTTATTTAATTATGTAAATTACTTTTTAGTTGAGTGGTAGATATTTTATCATCTCATTCAGAGTATCTATATAAATATATATTGAATTTATATAATCAAATTGCGTTATCTTTACATATGGCCCATTTTATTTCATTGTTTTTTTTTTCTATGGCAACTTTTTTTTTCCTTGCTAAGAAATGACAATTTTTTTAAAATTTTTGTTTTCAATATCAAAAATGAAATACGTAAGGTTACATTTAAGACAATCTTGCAAAGATCATAGCCATAGCTTAGGTGGAATTTTCAGCAATGAAGTGTTTGATGATTTGCATCAAGTGGTTGGCAGCTTCAGAGTTAGGATCAATGGTGAAAAATCCATGCTGCTTTCCTTCAAATTCAACATATTCAATCTTCTTCCCAAAATTTTTAAGTGCCTTGGCATAATCTTCAGCTCGGTCTTTGAGCAAATCGCTTCCCCCAACAACTACTAAAATTGGATCAAGATCCATTGCTTCAAGATTTGGGCTCAATGGCCCAAATGGGTTCACTAATGGATGATCTGTTGTCTCTCCAATTGGTATTGATAACCTCCAGAACCTACAACCATTATACCAAATTTTCAAAAAGCTTCATCACACAAGCTAAAACATTCAATAATATTTGGTAAGCAAAACATTTATATATATATATATATATATATATATATATATATATAATAATGATTTAATAGGTAACGTTGTTAACAAAATGATGAGCGATACGGCCACAGGATGCTGTAATTAATCCACAACACGTGTCCAATATGGTGGGAAAGTTATTTTTGACATTTCTTTTCATTCTAAGTGTGTTTACTTGTAAAATTTTACAAGTTGGATAACCTGATAAAATTTAAATAAAATTGTTTGAGCTTTAAAAGAAAGGAATAATATGAGTGTGGGAGTGAGATAAAGCAGTAGCAAAAGTTTTTAAAACAAATCCCATGTCAAAGTTTGCTTGCACAAACCTATCAATGAGTTCCCAATTGAGGAAAGCTCCTTTAGGTCCCTCAGCTTCTGACTTGCTCCTCGCTGTCCCACCAAAAAAGGGCGCCAGAAAAACATAACCCTTCACCTGAACCGGAGCTAATTCCGGCGAACGAGCCCCAAGCCGAATCGCCAAGTTATGAGCAATGTTTCCACCTGCAGAATCACCAGATATGAACACTTTTCCAAAATCAGCAACTTCAGTCAACCAAGTATCAGGCTCATCTGCCACTGCTTGAGCCTGAAGCCATTTCACAGCCAAGTAACCATCTTCAATGGCAGCCGGGAGTCGATTCTCTGGAGCCAACCGGTAGTCCGGGGAGATGATCACAGCTTGGAGGTCTGAGGCCAGCTTGAAGCAATAGTTTTGACAGTTTGGCCAAGTGCGTGAACCAATGCAAAAACCTCCGCCGTGGATGTAGTAAAAGATTGGTAGCTTGGTGGAGACGGGTGAAGCTGGCTTGTATAGCCGGAGAGAAAGGTCATGAACAGAGTCGAACACTACATCTTTCCAAACAACGGAACCATCATCATGTACAGGGACATCGAAGCTTGGTTTGGGCAAGCGTACAATGGATCCATCGCTGTACAAGAAAAGGACTCCACGGCATTCGTCAACAACAGAAGCAGTGCTAGTGTTTGACATTTCTTTCTTCCAGGGAGGGAAGATGAGAAAAATGGAGATTAAAAAGAAGGGAGAATGAAGAGAGAGAGAGAACAAACAACAGAGAAAGAGTTAAAAAGGGAGGTGGCCTTTGGCTTGAGTTTTGGAATATCTAAAACAGCTCCTACCAGGTTGCTTGTCTTTTTCTGAGTTTGGTAGATAATGACAGACACTATGAGATGACTCAGTATAGTTCTCATCAATCTTGTGAGGTACTGCTTAGAAACAGCATCAATCTAAACAAAACTTAGTGCGAACCAGCAAATTCTTACCACTCTAATTTTCATGGGATTAAAAGTTTATCTAATCTAAAAGCCCCCAGATAGTACATGCATAAACATATTTAGAAAAAAAAAAATAATAATAATTGCATCACTCCACAAAGCAACAAAAATATTGCATCAATTACTTAATACCATAGCCTGAAACCCCAAGTGTCCAAGAGTAATAGATACCTACATATCAGATAGCTGCCACACACAATAAATAGCTGCAATTGCGAGATACATCTGGAATATATAACTAGGGAGTTTAGGGAAATATTCCCGATATTGTGTTTCAAAAGCGAATAGGAGCAATTTCTTTTCTTAACAATTCTCTCTCTCTATATATAAAAACATTAAGCTAACTGACTAATGGTTCACATCCTTGATCTAGCTTTTGGAAAGGACTCTATAGGCTTCAAAGTGTTGTTCCACGCTGATGAGTGGAAAATATATCACTATTTATCGTCTCTTTAAGTTAACATTTTGTATGGTTTCTCGGGTTTTATGCATGTTTTGATATGTTTTGTGTTATTTTGCAGATAAATAAAGTTTTGAGACTCAATGGAATCAAATCAGGGCCAAAACAGCGAAAAACTGGCAAAATGGCAAAATTGTCATTTTCGCGTCGCGACGCGCTGCGGTTACTATGCTGCCGACACTCATCATCTCCACGTAAGCGCCATGTCAGCACCTGCGTCATCATGACGTCAGCACAATCATTCACTCAGCTGACACGCGTCATTGCTAACGTCAGCATAACGTCAGTGTCGCGACGCGCAAGCCTGCAAGCACATCATTGATGGGAATGTGGTTTTCCTTGTGTTATACATCGATGATATTTTACTCATTGGGAATGATGTAAAGATATTATCGGACTTGAAAATCTGGCTAGCTAACCAATTCCAAATGAAAGATTTGGGAGAGGCAAGTTATGTACTTGGGATCCAAATCATTCGGGATCGCAAGAAACGACTGTTAGCAATGTTTCAAGCAACCTATATCGACAAGATTCTTGTACGATTTGGTATGCAGAATTCCAAGAAAGGTAATTTACCTTTCATGCATGGAATTCATTTGTCTAAGGAGCAGTCTCTTAAGACACCTCAAGGAGTTGAGGAGATGAGACATATACCATATGCTTCAGAAGTTGAAAGTCTTATGTATGTTATGTTATGCACGAGACCGGACATCTGTTTTATAGTGGGAATAGTCAGTAGGTTTCAATCCAACCCAGGATTAGATCATTGGGTAGCGGTGAAACATATTCTCAAGTATCTTCGGAGAACGAGAAATTATATGCTTGTATATACAAGTCAGGATATGATTCTGAGAGGATATACAGACTCTGATTTTCAGACGGATGTCGATTCTAGGAAATCAACATCTGGATTAGTGTTCACCCTAGGTGATGGGGCTATAGTATGTAGGAGCATAAAGCAATCTTGTATTGCTGACTCCACCATGGAGGCTGAATATGTAGCAGCTTGAAAAGAAGCTAAGGAAGTAGTCTGGCTCCGTAAGTTCTTAGCAGATCTGGAAGTTGTTCCAGATATGGATAAACCGCTCACACTTTATTGTGATAATAGTGGTGCAGTGGCGAACTCCAAAGAACCAAGAAGCCACAAGAGGGGTAAGCATATTGAGAGGAAATATCACCTCATCAGTGAGATAGTGCAGAGAGGAGATGTCGCTGTCACGCAGATTCCATCCGCAGACAACCTGGCTAATCCGTTTACGAAGACCTTATCGGCTAAAGTGTTTGAAGGTCACCTAAAGGGTTTAGGATTACATGACCTGTCCCATTTGCTATAGTCCAAGTGGGAGATTGTTGGGATTTATGTCCAAAAGCTTCATGTATTGTAAAACGGAATTGATTATTGTAATAATAATAAATGCATTATTCATTTTATCAAAGTTGTTTGATTTATATCGCATATTGTCCAATTGTCTTGTTTACCTTGATTACTATTGTACCTTCAGACTTAGTGTATGTTTGATGCACAAGAGGATTTAAGTCTGAAATTAGTAATTTAAATAGTCCATAGAGAGCAAACAAAGATGGTACTTTGTTTGTGGTTTATCTATAGCTGCGGTCCATTCTATACTTGTTGACGACCTTGATCGGAGATCGTTCATGTAGTGACATGGGAATGGAGGCACCGTGTATGATGAGATCATATAGGACTGGACTCAGATAAATACGAATTTCTTTTAATATCCGTTAATCAAAGAAATTCATTTTATCTAATAGATGGTCATATATGGATTCGATCTTAATCCTGAGTGTACTATGAACTCCTGCATGACAGACTATGTCCTTTGATTTACTATGGTGAGGTTGGTGTTGCATTGCATTCCCGGCCAATAACTACGTATTTTGGGGATATGGTGTGGTGTGTAGCTGAGAATGTTTTACATAGATATGGAATTCACTTCTTACGAGAAGCAGAAGAATATCTTTTTTAAGAGTTGATTCGGGACTTGAATAATTTGAGTGTTCAACTTTTCTATTGTGAATAGAAAGTTTTATATTCATAATTGTTATGAATTAATTATTCATTATAGAATCAATAGTGCTTAAGAGACAAAATATTTAGAGGGATTTAACGGACTTTTGACCCGGCTCTATTTATGAGATATTCATGAAGGGTTATATCCATATGTAATGACTATATCGATGGACACTGAAGTTGTTCGGTGTTATTTTATCCATCTACGGTAACATGAGTTCAACTTCGAGTTTTTAGTGGAATAACACCGAGTTAATAATTCGTAATATTTGATTAAAGAGTTTAATTAATATTTCGGAATTATTGGAGCTTGGAACCGTAGGTCCATTTGGTCCCCGTGCTAGCTCGATTAACTGTAGCAAACCTAATATAATTAGATTGTCTAATTATATGCTCACTTTATATTTATATATTATTAATGAGATTAATAATATTTATTGTCACAAATGAAAACTATGTTAAGTTAGTTTAACTTAATGTTTTCTAGAATTCTTTGATTATGAGATAATCAAGTCTCGATTATCAGATAATCAAGTTAGTAATAATTATGAGATAATTACTACAACATAATTGAAGGTAATTTAATCATTATTGAGATGGTGATTTTTATTTACCTTAGGAGACAAAGCCATATGACTTACCATGTCATCCAAGCAATTATGTCTATTAGGTGGCTTGTATACACCTAATAGTTTTGTCATTAGCTAATGCATTTTATGCTTTGGTATGGACTCCACATTTATGTGTTTGCCATTGAAGAAAGCTTTAGATGCTTAATGACAAAGTCCTTGTCTTTAACTTATAATTTCTTATGCTTTGGTATGGCATTCACATTTTTGTATTGGCCATTGCAAGAAAGCATTAGTTGCTTAATGACAAGGTTAGTTGGCTTGTGTAAGAGAATATAATCTCTACCATTTCTCTCATTTAAAAAGGTTAACATTTTGAAAATATTCACACAATGGTTGTGAGAAAGAATTTGAGAGAAAATATAGAGAGTTCAAACATTCACAAGTGTTGTGAGAGTGTTTGAAATTCCAAAAGCCAAACACCATTATGACATCTTAATTCTCTAAATAGTTTAGAGTTTTGATCTTTGTGAGTGAAGCCCACACTTCGGTTTGTTGGTTTCGAGTCAAGTTCGGAAGATTGAGTGGTTAATCCAAGTGTTGGACAACGAAAGATTAATCTTGGCTACTAGAACAAAGGGAGAAGGCAAAGAAAATTTTAAAGATCCATACCGGACCCGGTGCCACCACAAGCAACTTCCGCCGCGCAAAGGAAAGTCGTTTCCTACAGCCGGTTGGTAATATCATGCAAATTTATATATTACACTAAGAGAGATTTCTAAATTAGAAATAGTAAATGTGGATCCCTTAACCCCGTCATTTTATTTTTAATCTAGGGAAGTGATGAAACACAATATTCATGAGTTTAATAATTGATTTTATTTATATAATGGGTAATACTTTAGGCTTGTTTATTGAATCTTATCTTTAATGCTTCTTGTTGCCTGATCACCAATAAGATTGATGTGGTAAACTTAAAATGAACTTGTAAAAGAGATTTTAGGTTTCAACCTTAGATTCAATAGCTCACGATCTCACCTTAGGGTAGATGTCCTTAGGTAGATTTCCTTACAGGATAGACATATACCTGTCGGGCGAGGGTAGCCACAATTGAAACTTGAACTTAATGAATTCATGTAACTTGGTTAACATAAGAATATAGTTAATTGGGTTATTCTGGGTGTTTGCATTTGACCATCGGAAAAGGGTTTTGCATATCTTCGTGTTCCAGGTTAACAAACTAATTTATTACACATGTATAAGAGAATCAATTCATCATTAGAATAATATTGTGTTGAATCACAACCCTAGATATTTGTTTTCTTTATTATTAAATTCCTTTGTTTTATTTTTATTTATTTATTTATCAAATCCACATTCAACCAACCAATCAGCAATCATTCCCTTATCATCCTAATTAGATACCTGTAAATATTTAGCATCAATAATTAATAACAACAGTAGAAATTAAGTCCTTATGGGATCGATATTTTTATACTACTTGAGTGATATGTGCGCTTGCGTTAGGTGTGTGTTTACCACTGTCACATGCAAATTTCTGGAACAACAAGTATAGATTTATGTCATTTTCATGATGTTATTGGTGATGATAATGCTACTTATAAAGCGAAGAAAAATTGACAGTATTTAAAGAGTGGGAAGATTATACAGCACTAGTATCCAGAGGGATAGAACTCTGAAGAACAATTGCCAAAGAAACGGGGAAAGAACATTGTAGATTTAAAGTGCCATCCTAACCTATTTCATGATTCATAATTACTGTTGGCTCTAAAAATTGGTATTGATGGGCGTGCCAGAGGAGCTAGTCCTCAAAGTGAAATCTGAATTCTAATCAAAACGTTGTGAAATGGGTCCTCTAGAGTCTAAAAGGGATGAACAATTTAAATTCTAAGATGATGCTACTGTAACTGAAATTGAGATTGAAATTGAAAGGAAATTGATTTGATTAATGAAACTGCGATTACAGAATGAAAGCTAGAATCAGTACAAGACTAAACTACTGGACAAGAGAATTTTAACATGACTGAAATTACTGAAAAGAATTCTAAAGGATTAGACTACAGGAAATTGTTAGGGTTGGTGCTCAGAGCGCCAATCCGGAATTTATTTATGTTTGGTTCATGAATACGAACAATTCATTTTCCATAATATTACATATTAATGGTTGCATCTCTTGTTTTTATATACGTATTCTATCTAATTACGATTAGATTGAAACCAAATCTGATTTAGTGATATGTATATATTAGACAAAAACCCCAGTATTTACAACGTAGTGCGCAGTTGCAGCGTAGTTTGTAATTGACATTGGGAAGTGTCACTATAAGTTTTATATTCTGAAATAAAATTCATGGTCAAGATTTACTAACACTTGTCAGTTAGTAAAATCCGCTGAGAGCAGTACATGTCGTATATCGAGACTTGGTCCGATGATTTATCCCAATGAACCATGAGTCTCGGGAGACTCGTATAGACGTGTAGGTATTTATTTAATAAACACTGAACGGCTCATTGAAGATTTCCTAATATATGGTACACCAACGTCAATAGGAATCTTCTCGAGTCGAGTAGCAAAGTGGTCCTTCGACTTGCGATACCACTGTGGATATATGAGACATCATCCACACTTTGATGGCAGTCACATCACCGATCTATTTAGATTAAACCTCCGCTAGTTCGTTGGGTGTGGACTCATGCTCATGATATCATGTGAGTATCAGATAGAATCTGTCAGTCCTGTGTATATGGCATATGTATCATGTACGTATTTGCAATCTAGTAAATCCATGATCGTGGTATACTTTGGAAGTGAGTTCCGAGTATTATTTAGAAATCATAAATTTGAAAGTCGAATATATATACCTTAGTGATTTGACGTTCCTATCTATATTCCCGGTTATAATATTGATAGCCTGCGACGGAGGGATTATACGTATGTAATGACCTGGACTTGCATAGTTTAGCGAGATTATATGTGGTCGTCATAATTTACGAGTGGGTGAATTATGGATACGAAATTTGATTCAGTGACGAATAAACCTAAACTTAGAGAGTCTCACAATATGAAGTGTACTTGTTGAGCACTTGGACAACGCATTATGAATAATACAAATTATTCATAATACTTTGTCATATTAAATAAGTTAAATATTATTTTTTTTAACGGTTAAACGAAAAGATACATGCATGAGGACCTTTCGGTCATTTCCTAATTAATGTGTATTTGTATTTAATATATGATTTTATTAAATACACATTAATTAATTTTCAAATAAGATATTTGACATATATCATAAATATATGTATTTTGATTATTTAAAGTAAATATAATACATATATTTAGATATTCATATTTAAGTAATTATTTAATTATTTAATTGTTAAATAATTAAAGTTATTAAAATACAAATATCTAAAGTGATATTTGTGTTAGGAAATGATTATAGTGTAAAAGTTTGACTTATTTATATTTATGGCAAATGTGTTAAAAATGAATTTTGCTTCTTTAATTTGGTTTAAATATAAAATATCTTTTTTTCCTCCACAAATTTCGCCCAAGCTTATAGTATATAAGGGAAATGCGCTTGGTTAATGTTAACTTAGCCTCCAAATGAAATAAAGAGTTCTCCAAGTATTTTAGATAAGAAAAAGTTCAACAAGAACAAAGTTAAAGAAGATTTTGGAAAATTAAGGTAATATTTAGTTTTCTTTAACTTAGAAAATTATTTTGTTGTTCTTGCTTGAATTTTTATGTTGTAGAGATTCTTACAAAAGTTGTAGATATTCTTTACACTCTAAAATGTGGGGCTTTTTGATTTGGTTGGTGGATTTGGTGGTTAGATGCATGTGTGAAGTTATATTGAGTAATATTAGTGTAACATTAGTTCAATTTTATCATATGATGACTTGTTGTCATTCTAGAGTGTTATGACCACTCTTGTAATAATTATTCTTGAGTTCTTCATTGGTGGTGGCTTTGATTGGTGTAAATATTAATATGATTAATGTTGAGAAAATTGAATTTAAAGCATGAAAAATGAATATTTTTGCACCCAGATCCGATCTAGAAATTCTGGAAATTTGGTGATAAAAATATGTTATTTAAATATATTGGATGTGTATTGGGCATTGGAATAATTTCCGGAAATTATTTCGGAGTGAAAATATGCGAAACCGGTAAAAAACGACGTTACTGGGTGAGTTTCAAGCTTACCGGGTAACGACTATCCAATATAACGATCGGGAATCTAAATTACTGTTATGTCGTGAGACGAGTGATTACATAATATAAAATTATGGTTGGATACATATACACTCCTTAGATGACTTTGGGAATAATCAGAAAACTCCTCGAAATTCCGATATGAAATTGTATGATGTTCTATTCCGTACAGCACATGATATTTGGGCCATAACGTTTCCATACAAACTCCGATTTTTATGAATTTTATATCACCGGAAATCTGAGATCGAGACCTATAACTTATGCGTTGAATATTTTTCCAAAATCGAATCAGAAATAGGTCAAAAATATGGACGAATAGTGTCGTGGACCCATCTAGAAAAATCTCAAACTTTCTCAACTTTTCTAAACTTTTCTTCATTAATACCAATTACAAATAACCCCTAGTATAAAAGGGGGGTACTATTCAACAATTCACAAAAAAAAATTAGAAAAGAGAAAGAATGAAGAAAAAGTGAGAGAGGAAGAGGAGAAAGGAATAAGAAGGAAAATAGAGGAAGAAGAATGTGAAGAAAAAAGAACAAGATGTTGGGGTTTTGGGCGATGGGCGCAGCGGAAGCGCGGGTCCAGGCGAAATCGTATTTTAAAACTTTTTCAAAATATCGAATAAATTATTCAATATTTAATATGAATAATTTATTCATATTTCACCTAAACGTATTTATTTAATATCAAATATTAACATAAATATAGTTGAAACTTCGTGAAATTTTTACGAAAACCGATTTTCCGCAAAAAGGCCTAAAACACATTTTTTGACCAAACCGACTACCCGAAACTTATGGAAACTGCCCAGGTCAGCTCCAATAGTGTCGGGACAATTCATGGGATGCCCAAACAGTGACAGATTCACCGTTTGGACAGCTGTCACCCGGTTGGCTCAAAATCCACCTGATAACGCTGTTTTTGGCTATTTTCGCTTATTTCAAGTCGGAAACACTTTCCGAAAATTACGCCAACTCCCAAAACACATCCAAAACATTCAAAAGACAACAATTTCATCCAAAAAAACATAAACATTTCCAGGTCTGAGCAGAAAACGAAATTGGCCGAAAAATCATGCTTTAATCCAATAATTTCAAGACTAAATCAATTAGTCCATAACACCAACTAGAGTCACCACATATGAACAACCCAAGAATAATTCTAGGTGCCATAAGAGTGGTCACAACACTCTAGAATAGCAACAAGATTGTCCAACAATAATTTGAACAAATTGGACCATAATTACACTAATAAGTTCCACAACACTTCACACATGCTTCTATTTCTTCCAATTCATCATCAAAACCAAAAAGCCCTAAATTTCTTCAAATTTTAAGAAACCCTAGAACCATTCTATATCATCAAGAAACAAGAAATCTAATTTCTAAGCTTAGGGTTTAATGGATTACCTTTTAATCACTTGAAAAAAACCCAAACTTTTTCTTGATTTTTCCTTCAAATTTTCATGGAATTCCAAAATAATTTTGAGACCCATTTTTTAGAGGGTTTTTCGGCAGTGAACTTGATGAAGAAGACAAAGAAAAATAAATTTCTCTTTCCTTTTATTGTTGGCCGAAAATGGGATGGTTGGGGACATTTTTGTCCTTAGCAAATTTAATCAAATTAAATTCAAAACAAATCAAATAAAACTTCATTATTTGCCAATCAAAATTGGACAAACAAAGTTTGACTTAAATCATGCCAAGTGTCCAAAATATATGTCACCATTTGTCATACTAATAATGAAAAAAAGATAAGATATTTTAAACTTTTCAATTATTTAATCATTTAACAATTAAATAAATAAATAATTAAAAACAACCATACATGTATTTTTATTTACATTAAATAATAAACACATATATTTATGGCATGTGTCAAAATCTCTTTTGACGAATAATTAATGTGTATCTAATCGTATTATGTATCAAATACAAATACACAATAATTATTAGCGGACAAAATCCCCTAATTGCATGTGTTATCGTTTAACGATTAAACGATCCGAATTAACTCATTTAATCCGGTGAAGTATTATGAATAATCCGTATTATTCATATCGCGTTGCTCAAGTGCTCAACGAGTACACTTCATATTGTGGGACTCTCTAAGTTTATGTCTATTTGTCACGAAATCTAATTTGTGTCCATAATCCACCCACTCATGGATTATGACGACCATGGATAATCTCGCTAAACTATGCAAGCCGATGTCACTGCATACGTATAATCTCTCCGTCACAGGCCATCCGTATTATACCTAGGATATAGATCAGAACGTCAAATCTGTTCGGTATAATACAGTCGACTTTCAATTTACGATATCTAAATAACACTCGGAACTAATTTTCGAAGTTATACCACGGCCATGGATTTACTAGATCGTAAACACGTGAGGATTTATATGCCCTGTACACAGGACTGACAGATCTTATCTTGATACGCACATGATATCATGAGCATCAGTCCACACCAAACGAACAGGCGGAGGTCTGATCATGGCTAGATCGTTGACGTGACTGCCATCAAAGTGTGGAGGATAGCTCATATATCCACGATGGTATCTCAAGTCAAATGACCACTATGCTCGCTCAACTCGAGAAGGTTCCTATTGACGTTGATGTACCATCTATTAGGAAACCTTCAGTGAGTCGTTCAGTGTCTTATCAAATAAGCACCTACATGTCTTCATGGTTCACTGGGATAAACCATTGGACCAAGTCACGATATACGACATGTACTGGTCTCAGCGGATTTTACTAACCGACCCGTGTTAGTAAATCTTGACCAGGAACTTTATTTAACGTTATACAACTAATAGTGCGCTTCCCAATGTCAATTACAAACTACGTTGTAACTGCACACTATACTGTAAATCCCAGGGTCTTTGTCTAATATACACGTATCACTGAACCAGATTCAGTTTCGATCTAATCGTAATCAGATATCTAATCGCAATTAGATCGAATAAGCGTATAAAAGACAAGGGTGCTACCATAAAATTAGTAATAGTATGGAAAATAAAATTGCTCGTATTTATGAATCGGACATAAATACGCTCCGGATTGGCACTCCGAGCACCAACCCTAATAATTTCTCCCACTTGCTCTACTGCCAATCCATGGTATCCTATACACATCTCAATGTGTATCACATACTCATGGCCCTCAAGAGCTCACCAGCACTCAAGAGATAGGCACCAACAAGTAAGTCTGCTTTAACAAATTGAGTCTGTCCAACAAACCCAACAGTTTTCCTTAGCCAGTATCATTCATATTTTCATAATCCAGATTCTACATTAATATGACTCAGACACTATATCAGTATTGTGCTATAGCTACTGAGTTGTCTATGTATTAGAAATCAAATCCAAATACTTTAAGATAACCGCAAGCACTATACTAATATGAAAACTTCTCATATATGAGGTCACTTTGCAACTTCATAAGTCAGAACTTCATAAGTTGCAACTGATTCCACTAGTTTAGTAGAATCATCTGTGACACTCCCACTGCATCCTTTTTGACTTTATATGACATAGACCATCTAATGTCATAATTACAATCAAAACTAATCTGACCTTATGGTTGCTGACTAAATTCTCCATGAATAAGAAACTCATTTATAATATCTTAAAGATCACAAAGAACATGTTTCTAGAACCATCATATGGTCTATTGCATATCCAAATAACTCGTAACAATTAAGATTAAATTGATATCTTTAATCGCACATAATACAGTATTCATCACGCCATCATCCTATGATGCATAATATTGACTAGACATTCTAATCAATCTATCTTTCGATAAAGGAATCATCCTTTACGAAAGTTGAATACTATATACATAAAAGACACGTTAATTATCAAACAGTTATACTAACTGTCATACAGATAGTCTTGCTGTGTCATTTATTAGATCATATCTAATATGCGACCAATGAGAGTATCTCACAAGTCTCTTATTTTTATATCATATATAAAACTTTATATCATATATATCAGAGACTGCTCCCACTGCTTCCACGGAGAAAAGAAGACTTAGGATATATTTGTTAGGGTTTTGGGCGATGGGGCGCAGCGGAAACGCGGGTCGGGCGAAATCGTATTTTAAAACTTTTTAAAAATACCGAATAAATTATTCAATATCTAATATGAATAATTTATTCATTTTTCACCTAAACCTATTTATTCAATATCAAATATTAACATTAATATAGTTGAAATTTCGCAAAACTTTTACGAAAACCGATTTTCCGCAAAATGGCTTAAAACGTGTTTTTGACCGAATCGACTACCCGACACTTATGAAAACTGCTCAGGTCAGCTCCAATAGTGTCAGGGCAGTTCATGGGTTACCCGAAAAGTGACGGATTCACTGTTTGGACAACCGTCACCCGATTGGCTCAAAATCCACCATGTAATGCCGTTTTTGGCCGTTTTAGCTTATTTCAAGTCGGAAACACTTTCCGGCAATTGTGAAAACTCCCAAAACACATCCAAAACATTCGTAGGACATCAAAAACATCCCAAAATTTCCAGTTTGCGCAGATCTGATCTGCAGACCGAAATTCATCAAAATTCATGCTTTAATTCTAATTTTTTAAGACTAAATAAATTAATCCATAACACCAACTAGAGTCACCACATATGAACAACCCAAGAACAATTCTAGGTGCCATAAGAGTGGTCACAATACTCTATAATAGCAACAAGATTGTCCAACAATAATTTGAACAAATTGGATGCAAATTACATTAATTCCACCCAATTTCTACTTCACACATGCCTACAAACTTCCAATCCATCCACCAAACCAAAAAACCCCAATTTTTCAGATTTGAAAGAAACCCTAGAACACTTTCTAATCAACAAGAAACAAGAAATCATATTTCTAAGCTTGGGGGTTAAAAGATTACCTTTTAATCTCATATTTCCTAAACCTTTCCTTTGATCTTTTCCTTCAAATCTTGAAGGTTATGAAACAAATTTTTAAACCCATTTTGGAGAGGGACTTACGGCAGTGGAGGCTTAGAGGAGAAGAAGAAAAACAACTTTCTCTTTCTTTCTTATAGTGGACGAAAATTAGGGGTATTTTGGGGCAAAATTGTCATTTTCAACTTTAATCAAATTAAAGTCAAAATAACTTTATATTAGCCAATCAAAATTGGACAAAAATAAAGTGTAATTAATTCATGCCACATCAACCAATAATAATTAAACAAATTCCATTACATTAATGAAAAAAGATTATTAATTAATAATTTAAATATTTAACAATTAAATATCCAAACAATTAATTAATGTAATTATTATTATATATGTATTTTTATTTACAATAAATAACAAATACATATATTTATGGCATGTGTCAAAATCTCATTTGATGAATAATTAATGTGTATCTAATCATATTATGTATCATATACAAATACACAATAATTATTTGCGGACAAAATCCCCTAATGCATGTGTTATCGTTTAACCGATTAAACGATCCGAATTAACTCATTTAATCCGGTGAAGTATTATGAATAATTTGTATTATTCATATCGAGTTGCCCAAGTGCTCAACGAGTACACTTCATATTGTGGGACTCTCTAAGTTTAGGTTTATCCGTCACGAAATCCGATTTCGTGTTTATAATCCACCCACTCATGGATTATGACGACCACAGATAATCTCGCTAAACTATGCAAGTCGAGGTCATAGCATACGTTTAATCCCTCCGTCACAGGCCATCCATATTATACCTGGGATATAGATTAGAACGTCAAATCTGTTCGGTATAATACAGTCGACTTTCAATTTACGATGTCTAAATAACACTCGGAACTGATTTCTGAAAGCTATACCACGGCCATGGATTTACTAGATCGTAAATATGTGAGGATGCATATGCCATGTACACAAGACTGACGGATCCTATCTTGATAAGCACAGGATATCATGAGCATCAGTCCACACCCAACGAACAGGCGGAGGTCTGATCATGGCTAGATCGTTGACGTGACTGCCATCAAAGTGTGGAGGATAGCTCATATATCCACGGTGGTATCTCAAGTCGAAGACCACTATGCTCGCTCAACTCGAGAGGTTCCTATTGACGTTGGTGTACCATCTATTGGGAAACCTTCAGTGAGTCATTTAGTGTCTTATCAAATAAACACCTACATGTCTATACGAGTCTCCCGGGACTCATGGTTTACTGGGATAAACCATCGGACCAAGTCACGATATACGACATGTACTGGTCTCATCGGATTTTACTAACCGGCCCGTGTTAGTAAATCTTGACCACGAATTTTATTTAAGGATATACAACTAATAGTGCGCTTCCCAATGTCAATTACAAACTACGTTGTAACTGCGCACTATACTGTAAATCATAGGGTCTTTGTCTAATATACACGTATCACTGAACCAGATTCAGTTTCGATCTAATCGTAATCAGATTAGATCGAATAAGTGTATAAAAGACAATGGTGCTACCAGTAAAATTAGTAATATTATGGAAAATTGAACCGCTCGTATTAATGAATCGAACATAAATACGATCCAGATTGGCACTCGAAGCACCAACCCTAACAATATAATGCTAGAAAGAAATTTATACGCTCCTATTGACCCTACTGACAAATACGTATTCTTTATATTTCGATAAAACCAGACAATCTGAGTGATATCAAAAACAGAGAACACGGATTTCCGGAAAGCTTATCTGAGTCTACAATAGGCTCTATGAGCTAGTATATCAAACTGTGATCTTAGCAGAATACAAACTCTAGGGCCATTCCAGAATGAACTTCTTCAAATAAAGAAATCACGACGGATCTCTCATTCGAAGAAATCACTCAAGAACGCCACTTTGCATTCTTTAGCCAAAATACATAATTTAATATCAACATTAACCAACAGATCCTTAATTGTCCAATCAGTGCGACAATAGACAAGCTTCCTCAGAATCTACAATAGACTGCTGAGTATAACCTTTCTCACTGTCATACTATAAAGGTCAAATCTTTATCAAGTTCACTATGCTTTTGCTGCGCAAACAATTTGCACATTTTATGAACAATTCATAATGTAAGCCTAATCAAGTTCTAAACTCGATTGCAGTAAGTAATGAATAATTTTAGATCTATGGTTTAATGCTAAGTTCTGGAATCGATATCAAATATCGCTCCCACTACAAGTTATAGGATAATTCTCTTCGTTAAGAAAACAACAGAATCATTAAGTATCAAATACTTTGTAAATGATTTTGACATCTTATTGAACTTATACGGAAGTTGTCTAAGGGTCTTTTCATCTTATTAATTACGTAGTTCCATTACAGTTTATCATTTAAGTTGTCTAAGGGTCTTTTCATCTTATTTATTACGTAGTTCCATTACAGTTTATCATTCTCACATTTGATTTCATTAAGTCAAGTCCTTTCTACAATCGTCAACATCCAATGTTAACCACCAAGTAACAACATAATTTCATTACTTGGGATCGTAGAAAAGATATTCTATCAAATAGAATACAATATTCAATTAAATAGAATAAATGATATATAAACATCTTACTTGTACCTACGAGGCGCAAGTACTTTCAATTATATAACCATTATACAAAAGAAAGATTCAAATCTCAAACTTTTCAAGATTCAAATTTTCTACCTATACATATCATATATGTAATTGTAGAAATAAATGGAACCTTAATCAAATAGATGAATGAGTGTTTATGAAGCATAACCCCACAAGTATTGAAAACCAATTCGGTAGCACTTAATATCATCGAATCAAATCATATAAGATTCGATAACTCCCACTGACCAATTCCATCACAATGGAATCGCGGAAGTTTAATACTGAGTAAGAATCATAGTCATTAAATAACTATAGAACTAATTGCCTTAAATTCATGCGTTTGATCAGATCGAACATCTTCGAACAATTCAAAGACGCGCAATGAATTTCTAAAGATACAGTTTTCAACACTACAGATAAAATATCTTTGAACTATTCAAAATATTTTATCCGAGTTTCATTAGAAACATATTGACTATTCTTGAAAAATTCAAGACGTTCAACATGTTCTCCATTAGAAACACGTAACTAAGTCATGACAAATCATTAACTAAGTTACGGAGCATAGAAAACTATCTAAGACAATTTCTAATTCATTAAACTACATACATCAAATGTATTAGTTTAATAAAACTGTGGTCCAATGACAATCATTGGTTAAATGAGATTTAATCACAACCTGAATACAATATTCATTAAATGGTTAAGGATATTTGGTGTGAACTCATATCAAATCATCATTTACCATAAGGAACAAACATCCAATGCTTCTGTGATAAAAACTCATAAAGCACGGTTCTAAGTTATTTATTTTACCGAATATTTTCTCAATGCTTATCTTTCATTAATGACACTACTAGTCGTTTTAAAATATGTAACAACTATTTATACAGAACAAGTAACTATCCAATAGTCACAAATTCTGATATCAAATATCAAAACAGTTATTAAACATTATTTTAATTAACTAGACGGGAGATCCGGTATCCAATGCCTACAGTTGTCGTATTGCGAGAATCGATATTCTCTATACACAACTATACGTATATCTTTTCTTAAGCTTTATAATTTGCATTCAATTATTCACAACATTTGCAAATAATCGATTAGAAAATTGTGTCAGACACGTGACTTCTAAAAGTCACTAAAGCCAAGAAACGTCATTATAAGACAAACAAATACTAAAGGGGTTTTCTTAATGCCAGTCAAGAATCCCGAGACATGAACTGATTCGTGTCAATTCTTACTGCATAAGAAACAATTCTAACTAAAATAATATCCTAAACACATATATCCTTTTTAGATTACCTAATCGCGACTTAGATACTAAGTCATAAACCATCTTGATTTTCCAAGAAAATCGGAACAACAGTTCCCGATGGTTTCAATTAATCTAACTATATCTAAGTCTAATGTCTTTCTAGAACCTATTCTAGAACTACGCAACCATAAGTAAAGTCAAAAAACCTATATATTCAGGTAATATACTATGCAGTTGATTATAAATGTAAATCTATATAAACAATATAGAATGAAAGGAAAACAAAGCAGATTTTCCAAAATATTACACACTGCTTAAGTTATGGATTTTAAAACCAGCATTGTCTCCCACTACTTTACATAATACTGTAATCCCCAATGGACAACGGGAATTCGATAATTAAATCGAATTCCATAGTGAGAGTAAGATCCCATGAATATATTTCGACTCACAGCTTTGGAACGTTCTCGCCTACGTATATTCATTAGGTAGATAACTCTTTGCCAATCACTCACCAGTGACTCCTGGTTTTGGTCCTGACCATTTCTCACTGTGATAGCTTAGGCACGTTCACAGGGAGGCGTATCAAGGCTACATTTGTCAATGAAAAACTCAAGCTATCGGTGTAGTCCTGACAGCTTTGGCACGTTCAGGATTTCCATTTTCACTTGAATTTATCGAGTATCAATATACAACCGGTATGGATAATAATCCTATAACTACACCCTCACAGCTTTGTCACGATCTCAGATGCACTTATAGAAAAATACCCATAACCCTATTGATAAGACGGACCAAGAACATGTATCCAATACACGTTACTTTACAGTCATATTTAAAAGCGGGGATTTTCCTTATGGAAGCTATAATCTACATCAAATGCAGAATTTTAATCTAAATCATTTTCTAAATATTTCAATTCTACTTTAGAAAACATAACACAATTTAACTATTAAATTTCCGTTATATTTTCTGTTAACGTAAAACCGAAAAGTAATGAAACATATAAAGATTACAAGCATGTGCGAACATTAAAATTGGATTATATATCACATATCAAGCATGAATAATGTAATGGATGAAGCATCGGACCCACTCTGATACCATTTTTGTTGGGGTTTTGGGCGATGGGCGCAGAAGAAGTGCGGGTCGGGCTAAATCGTATTTTAAAACTTTTTCAAAATACCGAATAAATTATTCAATCTCTAATATGAATAATTTATTCATATTTCACCTAAACCTATTTATTTAATATCAAATATTAACATAAATATAGTTGAAACTTCGCGAAACTTTTACAAAAATCGATTTTCTGTAAAATGGCCTAAAACAAGTTTTTGACCAAACCGACTACCGGACACTTATGGAAACTGCCCAGGTCAGCTCCAATAGTGTCGGGGCAGTTCATGGTCTGCGCAAATAGTGACGGATTCACTGTTTGGACAGCCGTCACCCGGTTGGCTAAAACTCCACCCGGTAACGCCGTTTTTTGCCGTTTTCGCTTATATCAAGTCGGAAACACTTTCCGGAAATTATGCCAACTCCCAAAATACATCCAAAACATTCAAAAGATAAAAATTTCATCCCCAAAATAGAAACCTTTCAGGTCTAAGCAGGAAACGAAATTGGCCCAAAAATCATGTTTTAATCCAATAATTTCAAGACTAAATCAATTAGTCCATAACACCAACTAGAGTCACCACATATGAACAACCCAAGAACAATTTTTGGTGCCATAAGAGTGGTCACAACACTCTATAATAGCAACAATATTTTCCAACAATAATTTGAACAAATCGGACCATAATTATACTAATTAGTTCCACAACATTTCACACATGCTTCTATTTCTTCCAATTCATCATCAAAACCAAAAAACTCCAATTTTTTTTTTCAGATTTTAAGAAACCCTAGAACCCTTCTATATCATCAAGAAATAAGAAATCTAATTTCTAAGCTTAGGGTTTAATGGATTACCTTTTAATCACTTGAAAACCCAAACGTTTTCTTGATTTTTCCATCAAATCTTCATGGAATTCCAAAATAATTTTGAGACCCATTTTTGAGAGAGTTTTTCAACAGTGAGCTTGATGAAGAAGACAAAGAAAAACAAATTTCTCTTTCCTTTTATTGTTAGCCGAAAATGGGATGGTTGGGGGTATTTTTTGTCCTTAGCAAATTTAATCAAATTAAATTCAAAACAAATCAAATCAAACTTCATTATTTGCCAATCAAAATTGTACAAACAAAGTTTAACTTAAATCATGCCAAGTGTCCAAAATATATGTCACCATTTTTCATACTAATTATGAAAAAAAGATAAGATATTTTAAAATTTTCAATTATTTAATCATTTAACAATTAAATAAATAAATAATTAAAAACAACCATACATGTATTTTTATTTACATCAAATAATAAACATATATATTTATGGCATGTGTCAAAATCTCTTTTGACGAATAATTAATGTGTATCTAATCGTATTATGTATAAAATACAAATACACAATAATTATTAGCGGATAAAATCTCCTAATTGCATGTGTTATCGTTTAACGATTAAATGATCCGAATTAACTCATTTAATCCGGTGAAGTATTATGAATAATCCGTATTATTCATATCGCGTTGCCCAAGTACTCAACGAGTTCACTTCATATTATGGGACTCTCTAAGTTTAGGTTTATCCGTCACGAAATCCAATTTTGTGTCTATAATCCACCCACTCATGGATTATGACGACCACAGATAATCTTGCTAAACTATGCAAGCTAAGGTCACTGCATACATATAATCCCTCCGTCACATGCCATACGTATTATACCTAGGATATAGATCAGAACGTCAAATCTGTTATGTATAATACAGTCGACTTTCAATTTACGATCTCTAAATAACACTCGTAACTAATTTCCGAAGTTATACCACGGCCATGGAAACACGTGAGGATGCATATGCCATGTACACAAGACTGGCGGATCCTATCTTGATACGTAAAGGATATCATGAGCATCAGTCCACACCCAACGAACAGGCGAAGGTCTGATCATGGCTAGATCGTTGTCGTGACTGCCATCAAAGTGTGGAGGATAGCTCATATATCCACGGTTGTATCTCATGTTGAATGACCATTATGCTCGCTCAACTCGAGAAGGTTCCTATTAACGTTGGTGTACCATCTATTAGGAAACCTTCCGTGAGTCATTCAGTGTCTTATAAAATAAACACCTACATGTCTATACGAGTCTCCCAAGACTCATGGTTCACTGGGATAAACCATCGGACCAAGTCACGATATACGACATGTACTGGTATCAGCGAATTTTACTAACCGACATGTGTTAGTAAATCTTGACCAGGAACTTTATTTAATGATATACAACTAATAGTGCGCTTCCCAATGTCAATTACAAACTACGTTGTAACTACACACTATACTGTAAATCCTAGGGTTTTTGTCTAATATACACGTATCACTGAACCAGATTCAGTTTCGATCTAATCGTAATCAGATATTTAATCACAATTAGATCGAATAAGCGTATAAAATACAAAGGTGCTACCATAAAATTAGTTATATTATGGAAAATACAATTTCTCGTATTTATGAATCAAACATAAATACGATCCGGATTTGCACTCCGAGCACCAATCCTAAAATAAGAAATGTAGGCAAAATACTAATGCATCAAGCAAATAAGGAGTGTAGCAATCATGGAGAACTTGGATGATATAGGAAATCATAAGAAAGGATGTAAGACCAACTTTTCCCAAAACTTGGATTGTGAAATTTTAAGAGTTTGATGCCATGTTAGAGTAATTTTCATGCTAGGTGATGCATTTAAGTGGTTAGTAAATAAATAAATATATGGTATGATGAAATATCCAAAATTTGGGAATCCTAAGGATTGGATTAAAAACAAAAATGATTAGATTAAAGAGTTGTTTGATGATGAAATGGTGGTATAAAATATGTGAAATTGAAGTTTAATGAGATAGATTGTGTATTGGTTTTCAAAGAAGTGTTGGTGATACTTTTGGATAAACTAGATGTGTAGAATTAAGTTTTGGAAAATCTGAAAAACATGTGCGCGTCACGATGCGCAAGGCCTTGCGTCGCAATGCGAAGACCAAAATTTCCCCAAATTGATTTTAATTCATTCCAGTTCCACCCCAGCGTGTTAAAGGCCACCCTAAGGGTCTCGTATCAGTTTGTGTATACGCATTACATCATGATATAAATATGATATGCCTTGCAATAATAAAAGTGCTTGAGTGGATAAACTTAGTTTAATTCAGAATATGTTCCCCAACCCACTGTCTAATCAAATTTATCAATTAAAAGTTATTGTAGGAACCATGATCCATTCGATAAGCGAAGAAATACAAGCGGGATTCCAAATCAGTGAGTGGACACTTTCCTTTTAAGTTGATTTTTATTATGTTATTTTTCATATCAAAACTTATTTTTACGCACTTAGGGCGTAGCCGGTTTTATCACAGTTATTTCATGAAAGAATATGTTTTAAGAAATGTTTAGAAAAATTAATTTTAAAAGCTTGAGATTTATGATTTTCGAGGCTTGGGGGAA
Organism: Zanthoxylum bungeanum; assembly: GCA_019454045.1. Taxonomy (NCBI): domain Eukaryota; kingdom Viridiplantae; phylum Streptophyta; class Magnoliopsida; order Sapindales; family Rutaceae; genus Zanthoxylum; species Zanthoxylum bungeanum. The sequence continues at coordinate 65,556 of SKCR01005148.1, read as the reverse complement.
AAACCCACATCAGTATGTAACTTGTCACATTTATGGAATTGACATAGAGGACATGTGCACATGTAGATGACTGGGGGGATAGCGATATGTAATGCCCCCAGATCCTAGTCCATGACTAGGGATGACAAATTCCCCTAGATCCTATATTCAGAGCTTGAAGGGTAGTATAGATCCACACCCTCAGTTCTAGTTCAGTGGCTTGTGGGACGGCGATTCGTAACGCCCCAATACCACTAGTTTCAGGGACAGGTAGTGCCATGCTTTGGGGGACGGCGATACTTAATGCCCCAATGTCATGGATTTGCAATTCTGACTCTAGTTAGGCGTATGAGGGGACGGTGATACGTAACACCCCCATGCGTCAGGTTTTTCAGAAATAATTTTCAGAGTTAGTTTTAAGAACAGATATTTCATGAATAAGTTTTTAGAACAGATCTTTTAGATACAGGTTTTTAGAACCAGATTTTCAAAGGCAGATTTCTGAAAAGTTTTCCAGGAAGAAAGTCATTTTCAAGTAATAGAAGAGATTTCAAAAAAGATGATATGAGATGAAATTGGTTTTAAAACCATGGATTTTCAAAAGCACTTTTAGTAATACTTTTATAATGTCCATCTCACATAGATCTTTTAAACAATCTAACTCACCACACTCTCAGTTTCTCTGTTTTGTAGGTATTCCCGGAGGACGAGCTCAGGAGGATGGATATTGATGGCAGTCATTAGAGGGTTTGGTCCACTAGGTCGAGTCAGAGTTTAGTTCAGACAGTGTCAGAGAATGTCTTATAGCATATAGTTTGTTTAGTAAAGAATATGCATATAAAGAGTTATAAGTGTTCATTTCTAAAGTTGCGATGTATAGTGAATTTGAGTATTTAGTTTGAAAAGCATTATGCATTCATGAGATTGAGTTGGGCATCGGTCCCGTGCATGAATTTATACATGAGATGAGTTTAATATTGTTATAAAGTCGTAGGCTCAGTGGGATAGTACGGCCTATTCCCTGCCGATTGCATCTCCCGGATTGGGGATGTTACAAATATGATATCAGAGCATGGTCTAGGGAGTCATTGACTGTAGTGGGTAGAGTTTTGGGGGTCTTGTATACATAGTATGCATGTGATACTAGTATATAAGGAACTACCTCTCCACTATCTGATCCTCGAGTACGTCTTCAAGTCATATAGACAGGTTAGTAAGCATTCCCAAGGCTAGAATTTTTCCTAATAAGTAATCATAATTCTTGCTCTAGTCACGAATCATTCTATAAATATTCGGAATTATTAGTAAAGGATTAAGTTGAGCTATGAAATTAAGAAAATGCAAGTACTTAAGGGAGTAGGGAAAGAAAACTATAAGAAAAGAAAATACGCATAGATATTTAAGCAGCCAGAGACAGAAAAGCGAAGAGACATAAAGAAATAGTAAAGTTCTAAGGATTTCCCACCCAGGGAAGAAGGAAGAGAAATAGAAAGCTAGAAAGAAAAGTAAGGAAAAATATATAGATGTTTAAGTAACCAGAGACAGTGAGTAGAAAAGATACGGAAATAGAGGATAAATAGAATGCTAGAACCTATGGCAGTAAAATTAATATAGTAAGCATGAGTAAGAGTAAGAATGCCAAACATATCTATATAAGGTTTCTTATATTCTATAAGAATCATTCCTTCCTTAGGAAGTTCTTTCAAGCTAAACCTATAGACTATGAATACCCCGTATAGATAGCAAGTACTCTGAATAGCAAAGAATAGTAAGAAGTATAAGAGATGAAAGAAATCAGAAATAGATATGGTAGTTCCATTGAATATGAGATGCCAAAAGGATTTAGAGAATTCCAGATTTTCAAATTCAGGCCCGTTTGCAGATAAATGGAGGTCATTAGTGGAAGTGCTTAGTTTTTTAAACCTAAGAATCCGATAGACAAAGCCATGACCTATCCTCAGTTATACCGGTCAAGGAATCTTCCCCGACGGAGCCAATCTTATACTTATCTACATAAATCATAGACGCTATCAGGATACAAAGAATCAGAACAAGGAGGCTGATATCTATTGATATGTAGATTCCTCCCCCATTCTTTACCAACTTAAATAAAGGTAATCGTAAAGAAAACCCAATACTTGTAATACTGTATTTTGAGATAAGGACAACAGATCTTAAAAAGTGGTTATCCATAAAGGAACCAATGAGGTTATAAAGAAAAAAGAGAAAGAATCTGACACAAGTAAAAGTTGACAAGATCCCAGTACTATGAAGAAATCTATTATCAGATCAACACCAGTAGAAGTCTATGTAAGTTCAAAAGGATAGACGTATGAGATATGAGAGACTCAGAATTTAACAAAGAGTACCAATGCGAACATGAAGAGTAGATAGCAAAACTATGGTTTATAGCTAGAGTAGAGAGCATAAATATAGAAAGCAGCCAGAAGAACGAACCACCATTAGCCTCATTAGCATGGTTTAGAGCTAAGAGAAAGAATATGGAAATAGTAAGAATGGAATAGAAAATGACAAGAGAATTTAGTACTGATGGTGATATAAGTAGCGTAGCATAAATACAACAACGTAAAAGAGACCACAAAAACGGATGATAAAAGTTGAGGAACCCTAAGACATAAAGTAGTCGATTCAGGTTCTGATAGAGCGGGCGATAATTTTTCCTTTCAGTAACCCCTACTCTAGTAATGATATAGACGCCTAACCAGAAGTGGGAAGTATGTGTATACCCCTTAATTTAAAGATCAGCAAGGATTTAAATAAGTAAGGAATAGAGTGGGACTTGATAGGTAAATTACGAGATAGAAAGATAGTTGAACAGTAGAACGAAGAGGATCCAATAAGTAAAGGTCCGGAAGAGTAAGAAATCAGAGTAAGCAATACATAGCAACACAGAAGTAAGATACCTGAATTATATAGAGTTTACACACCTAACTTATATAGGATTAGTAAAGTATAGTACCCAAACCAAATGATTGGTAGCGATGCCATAACATATGTTCAGATATGGAGTTTCCATGGAAGTGAGGACTTAAGAGATTCAAGAAATCGAGATAAGGAGGAAAGTCAAATAAGAGTGTAAAACTTAGAAAGGAAGAATAATAGTGAGAGTACGGTAGGAGTTTAAGAGAGCATGAGCCTTATGGAGGTTTTCAATAAGAAGTAGTATGACCAATAGCTAGAGAGAAATTATGAGTAAAGTTGTAGTAGATAATTCAGGTGGTTTTTAGCAGAAGAACCTAAGTCTGGGAGAGTTAACACCAGATATGCAGATAAGAGAATCTTAAGTTCATAGATTAGCGGCACGCACAACTGCAGCACAGGTGATAAGCAAAAAATATATCAATATTTACCACCTTTTTTACTTAATATTTTGTATAGTTTCTCGAGTATTGTGAATATTTTGATGTGTTTTTGTGTTATTTTATAGATAAATAAAATATCGGGACTTGCTGGAATCCAATCGGGGATAAAACGGTGAAAAATGAATGAAAAGGGCAAAATGGGAAATTCACACATCGCGACGCGCAAGCCTTCTGCGTCGCGACGTGCCTCAATTATTCAGTTGCCAATACACGTCATCACCACGTCATTACTTGATTCATCATGACGACAGTATAATAATTCAGCATGCCGACATGCGTCGTCACTTGCGTCATCATGATGTCAGTGTCGCGACGCCAACCCTCAACACGTCGTGAAATCGAGCCAATAATGGAGTTTTCCGAAAGCCGCCAATTCCTGTAGCACGAGTGGCGACAAGCAAGCACTACGCGTCATGATGCGTATCGATTTTGGAGCCTATAAATAGAGGCTGATTTCATTTGAATTCTCCATACTTTCTTCTGGGGAATTTCCTTAGAATATTAAGAAGAAAGTATTTTGTTTGTTTAATTTCAGTTTTCTTGTATTTAATTTTTATTTTAAGTAATAAATCTTTCTTTGTTTTACTTAAAAGTATGAGTAGGTAACTTCTTTCTACTGGGGTGAAAGGTAAAGCTTTTATTATAATAATTTAGATTAATTTCCTTAGTTATAATATATAAATCATCTTCAAATCTAACTTAATGGGATACCGCCTTTATGGTCGATCAGACTTAATTAAATTAATTTTAACCTGACTTAATTAGATACTGCCTTTATGGTCGATTGGAATTAATTAAAAATCTAACTTAATCAGGATACCGCCTATATGGTCTGTTTGTAATATAACGCAAATTTATATATTATAATAAAGAATATTTCTAAATTTGAAATAATAAAAGTGGATCCCATAACCTTAGAATTTTATTTTATTGTTTTTTCTATTTAAATTTAAAATTTATTTTATAGAGTTTTGTTTATTTATGTCTTTAATAATCATAGGTATGTGTTGTAACTAAAAACCTTATCTAGGGTTGTGACGAATTCCAATACCATAGGCTTATAAGTTGGTTATTTTGTGTCTTGTATGATGTATATGTTTATTTATTGAGTCTTAATATTAATGCTTCTTATTAACTGGCCACTAATAAGATTGATTTGGTAAACTTAAAATGAACTTGACAAAGGGATTTTAGGTTTCAGCCTTAGACTCAATAGTTCACGATCTCATATTCACCTTAGAGATTTCCTTCCAGGATAGACATATACCTATCTGGCGTGGGTAGCCATAATTGGAACTTGAACTTAATGAATTCAGGTAACTTGGTTAACATAGACATATAGTTAATTGTGTTACTTTGGGTGTTTGCATCTGACCATCGACAGAGGCTTTTGCATATCTTCGTGTTCCAGGTTAATAAACTGACATAGTACACAAGCATAAGATAATCAACTCATCTTTAGAAAGATATTGGTAGGATTCACAACCCTGGATATTTTCATATCATTATTTAAAACTTAAAATCTACCTTTGTTTTATTTTATTTACTTGTTTTAGATAAGAATCACCATCCAACCAACAGTCGAATCAATTAGATACTCGTAGACATTTAGCTTCATAAATTAATAGCTTAGGCATTAAGTCCTCGTGGGATCGATACATTTTATACTATTTGAACGATACGTGTGTTTGCGTAACATGTGTGTTTACCACCGATCAATGGGTAACTAGTGAGAACACCGCAACCAGAAAACTATAGGACAAACCCCACCCTCCCAAGCCTCGTCAAACAATAGCGACAAAGATAAACATCGAAGTTCTCTTTAAAACACTCCTAGGTGCAAGTGAATGTATAATAGAAGGAGACTGAAACATAAAATCTTTGAATACAGTACAAGAGCAGAATAGAAAAGGAAAATAGCTCTAGTGAGAGATTTAAAAGTGAAGTTGTCTAGTTGGAACGATGAAGAGGTAAAGTATTAGTTTAGTAGAAACAAGAATACAAAAGAATAGCATTAGACATGGCTAGAGACATGCAGAAGATGATATCCTTTTGGTCAGGAAATAGTGACATAGATTGCAGAAATCCCAAGTATAGAATAAAGCACAAAATAAGATAGAAGACAAGTAAAATACTTAGAGATAGAATTGTCCTAATAAAACGACAATGGAAAAGATATTATATAGATGATGACAAAGATACACAAATACAAGAGTAAACTTTATAAAGTTAAGATTAGTAGTACTGCGGGATAACAGATTTTATAAATATTGAAATAAGATTGAAATCATATCAGACAGTAACAAAAGAAAGGTATCAAGTAAAACTAATAAATTCCCATGCTGTGCAATAAGAAAGAAATGTGACAATGAATAGATTTATTGAGGAACAGCATAAGGAGGTCCAACGAAACTAAAATGAGGCTATAGGAATAACTAAAGAAATAAATTTTAAGTACAAGAAGAATAAGGAAACAAAGTGGTGCAAAACAATGATAATTAGATTTATATTAGCAACAAATATAAAGACGAAGACAGAAGAACCTAGTGGTTGAAGTCCGTAAGTAATTGGAATTTAGCAATAAGGAAATTGACAGTTAAGTAGTCGAACTAAGAGAATAAATTCCTAACTCAAACTGAACAAGTAGAACTAGAAATGTATTAGGACGAGTGTTTCGATTAGCAATAAGATGTTGGAAAATTATGACCCATAACATCACTATTTGTACAGATCACGGTGTTGTTGTACAAATTAACTATGTGACAAATGAGATTCAACTCTTATCATTTGTGATTAGATCACCTAGATATATAAATGATGAGAGGTCCCTATGATTTGTTCCTGGACAGAGAATGATATGAGACAGTATCAGTCCATGAAGGATAAATCATTAAATATCCCTAGTCATAGTATTATCGAGATTGGACATCGATAAATATGTAAAAGACTAGTATTACACTTGTGCGCGTTTGTGAGGGCACAACAGCATAGTTCTCATATATTTGGGTATATGATACTCATGCAAGTGTAATAGGAGGTTGTGTTTTACCGATGGTACGGGAAACAGCTTCGCTCTGGATAGACCCCCCGCGGAATCCCATTGGTAGTATAACTATGTGTCTATGGGAGTCTGCAATCAGGGTAGGTGTATTTGGTCTTAACCTGAGACTTGCACCGCTAATACATACGACAATCAATATACTTTAGTTGAGGTCGTCCAGGGCTTTAACCGGTTTTGTGTACGCCGATGCTGGGTATATTGATAATGGACAGAAATACGCAATACTTCAGTATACTACGCTTGATATAGATCTCATATTCCTATAAGGATATTTCCGGAGAATTGGGCAGGCATTGCGCTTTGCTAGAAGCCAACCTTGTCTTGTAAATCGGTATAAACGTAGTACGAGGTACTTGCGTGTTCGGATAGTCCGACGACCGTATTTACTACCAACATATCCGGGGATCTCATGGGTCGCTTCCCGAAGATTCACCGATGATGTATGACTCGCACTTTAATTAATCTGGGATTAATTAGAAGAGAGAGAAAATTAATCTGGGATTAATTGCGGAGATATTTTATCTGGGATAAAATACTAATTAAAGAGAGATAATGATTAATTTGGAATTAATCGATAAAATTAATATATTTGATATATTAATCGAAATTAGATTTCGACGCGGAATTGAAATTGGATTTTAATTCGGGCGAACGAATTAATTTAGAATTAATTCGTTATCGACGTGAATAGTGATTTCGCTAGGCGTAATCATTTAATTACGACGCGACGAAAATTCATTAATTTGGAATTAGCGAACCCGAGCCCGGGAGTGATTGCGAGCGCATTCGCATTTCGAATTCGAGCGCGGCACGCAAGTCACATCAAGCGTCAAATCGCTAGTCGCATCAATCGTCAAATCACTTGTCACTTTGAGTGATGTGACATGACATGTTATCACTTTATTAAAGTGACTTGATGTGAATAGTGAAAGATGTTGGAAAGCTTTTTTGCTTTTTGCTTTTTGACTTTTGAATTAAAGTAATGTATATCTTTTATTTAATTTACTTGGTAAATAAAATAAAATATATATATATACAAAAAGCATTTTTCTCTCTCTCCAACCAATTGTGGTTCACGGTTTTGGGAACCAAATTTTTCCCTCTCTTTTCTTCTTCTTCATCTCACGGCTTGGAGCCATTTTTCTTTCTTCAATTTTGGTTTGACCGAAAATCATGGAAGAAGATTAGTGCTAGCACACAAATGGGTTAATACAAAGGTGATAGGGAAGTGTTTTTATGAGCATGGAATCCCTTTTTGAAGCTTGAAGCTTGGAGCTTCCATGGAGTCTTCAATGGCCGATTTTTTGAGGTTCAAAGAGAAGCAAAAACGTGCAGCCCACTGCCTTGGGAGCTCAATGTCGTGACCTTAAAGAGGAGGAGAAGGCTTGTGTTCTTTGATGCATCAAATCCAATCATTGTGAGTATATGTTTCCGCCATTATCCTTTGATGTATTCATGCGTTTTTGTGCTTGATTTTGATGATTCTTGGGACCTTATAAGAACTCAACAATGGTATCTTGAGCTTTGTTCAAGCATGAAAAAAGTTAGGGTTAAAATTGGGTAAACTTGATTTAAGCATGATTTGGTTGAATTGTTTGATGAAGTATGCTTGAATGAGGTGGAATTGATATTGTGCATGATCAAATTGAAGAAATTGTGTTTGGAACAAATTTACCCAATTTTTTGTGTTGGCGAAAATTGACAAAATTGGGTAAACTTGATTTTGAGCATGTTTAAGGAAATTGGATGATTTAGAATGCTTAAAGTATGTTTAATTGAGGATTGATTGGATCAATTTGTTGAAAATTAGTTTGGAACAATTTTCCCCAAATTGCTTAAGTTGGCTGAATACAATAGCCCATATTGTCTTGGAATTTTTGATTTTTTGTTCATTGGATGACTTGGAAATCATTAGGGGATTTTGATTTTATGTTTGATTGGATTCAATTGGATTGGATTTGAATTTGGACACAAAATCCCCATTTGGCCGAGACTTTAGCATGTATATTTGGGTTTGATTTTGATCAAATTATGTTGGACATGATTCCATGATGTTAAGCATGATTAATTGGACAAATTTGGTGTTTTGGAAACTTTGATTTGGGTAATTAATAATGCTATGCACTTTGTTTAATTGAATTATAAAATTGGATTTTGTAATTTAATTAAAATGGGCCTTAAAATTGGATTTGGGCTTTTAAAGTTGTTAATTGGGTTTATTGGACTTTGTTGTACAAAGTTGGTTTAGGCCAAAATTGGTTGGATCCAATTAGGCCCAAAACCGCTTCCAAAAGGCCCAAATGTGACTAATGAACCTTTAAAGTTTAATTGGGCTTAATGGGCCTAAATTAATTTTTGGGCTTATGGGGTAACTCCCGGATTGGATTTTTGTTATTCGGTTTGACCCGAATTGACCAAAAGTCCACGCCTTGAAGAAATTAATTAAAAGCCCATTGGACTTTAATTAAATTAATATTGGATATTAATCGGGCTTTGAGACCCGTAACGATTAGATTTGGAATTTAAGTCGTAAAGGTTTATTTAATAAAGTGTAATATTTAATTTAGAATTAAATAGAGAATTAGAATTAAATGCGTATTAAATTGGATTTAATTATGTAATTTAATTTAATTCGTAGAAATTGTACTTTGACTACGTGTTTGCAAAACGAGTTTGACTCGAACAAAATCAAATCGTTGTTTGAACATTGGATGATCACTAATTATCAGATTAATTAATTGGATTAGATTGATTGATAACATGCTTGTATGAATACATGGTTGCGATGCATGAATAATGTATATCGGATGGATATTAGTTGGGTGGGGCAATTTTGGAAATTGTGTAATAAATTTGATTTATTAATTGGACATGCGTGTCCAGCCTTATCACCTCTATTCTCATTGTATTTCTCTTCTCACATATTCCCCTCAATGTAAATGAGGTTTCTTTAGAAGTGTAGTGTAACGGGTAGAAGTAATACAAGTGCTACCTGGAAAGAGAAAGAGAGAGATTTGATCTATGATCAATGTAAAATATCCATCCGCATATCATTATTATTTTGTTTCATATGCGTTTTATTATGTGTTTAGAATGCATGTTTAATGGTGTATGATGATGAGACCTTAACAAACATAATAAATTGGTTGCCAATTAGCACGCGAAAAACCCTCGCTCAATATTAAGCGTCTTTCCTTCCATTGAGTGATTCTTACTCAAGATCCGAGACGGCATTGGTTTGTTGGCCAAAGTCAAGGCATTTGTCTGTCGAAGATGTGTTTGAATCACGAAGGCTTTGTTCCATGTCAGTGTCTTATCCAAGTTGTGGTTTGTTGGCCAATTCAAGACCACTTCTTGTCCATCGACATTGATTACGAAGCTTTCCATGGTCAATGGGTCGCGCTTGACTGGGATCACTAAGTTTGTTGTGCCAAAGCCAAGGCTTAGTTGATTCAGAGGAAATAGGTTAGGTAATACATTGGATGTATTGGCATATATAAGATATATGTTTCGGACTTGGATGTCCCCCTACCAGATCTAGGAATTGGATTGGATCCAATTGATCTTATAGATCTACCTAGTTAATTATCATACAATTTGTTGGCCAAAGTCAAGATTGTGTGATATTTAACGGGATCCTAGCCCACTAGGAAACGCAGTTTCCCGAGTACTCGACAGAGGGTTAGAGGCTCGCCGAAAAATAGTGGGAGGCAAGAATTGAATTTGCAATACTTGTTCAATTACTCGCCACACGCGCTCATTTAAATTATTTCGTCGTTAGATTAAATGTTAGTTGGACTAATATTTAAATTGTTGTTTTAATTAATAGTTGGATTGTATTATAGTTGATTATATATAATTGGATTATATTAATCAATATATTTGAATTAATTAATTTCAGTTTACAGTTGATTTTATAATTGGATTATAGTAATCAATGTAATTGAGGTTAATTAATTTAGATTATATTTGATTATATAGTTGGACTATTATAATCATTATAATAAATAGTATCACAAATCGTTGATTAAATAGTTTAACTATTAGAATCAAGATATAAATGAAAGATTAGTGTTTAAAACATAATCCTGGGTGAAAATGTATTTAAACGACTTTAATTTTCAAATTGGGAATAAATTTCAGGATGGTCCTGGAAAAATAATAAGTTATTTTATTTGATAAAATAATATATTAAGCCTAAGCCCGGAGTTAAGCAAATAAGTGGAACATGATATTTTGAATATTCATGTAATAATAACTTTAGTGCTTAATCCATAATACTTGTCATATAGGATCCTTAATTTCTTTATCAGAACTAAGGATTAGATTCTTAAAGTGTGATATTGAAAATGAAGGATATTCAATAGATTAGATCTTAGAAGTACTTTTAAAATTGCAATAAATAATTCTTGGAGAATTAATGACTATTCTCAAGAAGACAAAGTCAAAGTTTGCAATTAGGCAAGTAGTGCAAGGCACACCTTACTTCGATATTCTAGAAACCCGAGGCTTGGCCAAAGGCGACCAGAATATGGAAAAGGCGAAGGCAAAATCATTATAATCTTCTAGGAAGATAAAATGACATATCCCAAGGAGGAATTGAAGACGAGCAAGGCTCTGACTTCAAAAATGATTCTCATAATTATGTTCAAAGCTAGTATTAAAATTAGATTTTAGATACTTAGTGTGGTACATAAAATATATATATTGACGTTCAGAATCTGTTTTGAACAGGATACTGACTTCGATTGAGATTTATCTGCGAATTGTAAACGGGACGAAAGTCGCTGTTTTAACCGTAGATACCTAAGTTTAGGAACTACCCTCGGGTGTGTACCTAAAATTGGAAACTGTTATAATGTAACTAGTTTGACTAGAAACATTATCTCTATATCGCGTATAACCCGTTACGGGTGTACCTTTATGTTCTAGAACACTAAAGTGTTTCATTATATAAAGATGATATTGAGATAATCACATAAGATGTGAATAGCAGCATTTATATTTTGAATATAAATAATATCTCAAATATATAACATGACAAATAAATAGCTCAAATTGATTTGATCAGTTAAGAAACTCAAATGTGGCATAGTTGTCAAGGACACTATCAAACAAGACTCGTATATCCGCATTTTTGAAGAGCGGGTACCAGGACTAATTTGATTCCATTCAAATAATGTCTACGAATCTAGTTTATTGGGCAAAGTGCCTCAAACACTATTTATTTGGTAAAAGTATAACTGCCACCGACCTGCTAGCCCTACTTCATGGTGAAGCAAGTGGGCCCATGTCTAGCTAGGCTAGATATGGATATGAATATTTCGTGACCTTTACGGATGTGGCATCACGTATGGTTATGTGTTTCTTTTGAAACACAAATCGGAAACTTTCAAGTTTCGACACGAAATAGACAAACAGATCGGCTAATGTATGAAACCATCACAGTAAGACCGTAATGGAAAATACTTAAGCAATAAGTTTCTAGTATACTTGAAAGAGTATAGTATTCTTTCAAATGAGGACTCCTCCCGGAACACGTCAGTTTGACGGTGTGTCCGAATAGGATTAACCGAATTTTGTTAGACATAATAAGTTTAATCACGAGTCGCTCTGAGCTACCATTTCCTTCAACGGATACGCTAAACAGTGCAAGAACTTATTTAGAATAAGGTTCCATAATAATCTGTTTGACAGATAACATATTAGATATGAACGGGAAAAGAAACCGAGTTTCACATTCCTGTTAAATTTGGGTATGCTAGGCATAAGTTTGGATGATACCAAACAAGAACCCAAATAGGATAAGTGCCAAATGTAGGTTATCCTAGGGATACCATGAGTATTGTACTTATACATCTCACCTGAGAACAATTAGATTGTTGCTCACCATGCGGTTTTCCCTAGAAGGAATACCGATATGCAGTGGTAAGTAGGAGGATAGTAAAACTCGATGAAAATCAGAGTAATACTATTAAAAGGCACTGAATCCTAATGGAACACAAATAGTTCATCAAGGATGAAACTATTACTATTAATCTTTGAATACACAAGAACCTCGTAAGTCGGAGACAGTCAGAAAACAACCTGGGGTATGAGTTTCTGATCGAACCTCATAAAGATGTCCATATTAATGAGGAATACCAACTGACTACGTATAAGGAAGTGATACAAGGTATTGACTCCCTATTATGGCAAAGTGCCAGATAATCCGAAATGGATTCCATGTATATCAACCAGTTTGGATACTAGTTGATGTACCATAAAGTATTGTGCCTATTGGTACTTTATGAGTCTTCAAGGAAGACGTATGGCAACATACCAACGTACAAAGCTAGGCTTGTAGCCGAAAGGTATCGTTATCAACATTGTGTTGATTACGATTAAACATTTTACCTGTTGCCATGGTAAATCCATTTGGATAATGCTTGTTATTCGATCCATGATTGGATTGAAGCAAGCATTAGGTTCTTGGAATTATCGTTTTGATGTAATCATAATGATTGATGATTTAATTCAAAACGAAAAGATTCTTGTGTATATAAGAGGGTTAGTGGGAGTGCACTGACAGTGGCTGTCCTATAAATAATGATAATAATATAAGTCATTTCATGGAAATGATATTCCCATAAAATAACTATCGACGAAAGTTTGTCTTTCGAAATACTCTTCGAGAATCGTACATTGAAAAATGTACGCGACCTGATGTCTCATACGCTTTGAGCATAAGGATTCACAAACAGGCCAATCCGAGTGATAGTCCCTGGATTGATGTTAAGAACATCTATTAGTATCTTAGAGAACTAAGGATGCTGTCTTAGTCTATGGAGAATGAGAACTTGAAGTGACTAGGGTCACTGTAGCAAGTTTCCTATAACCGATAAAGACGACTAAAAGTCGCAACGGTACTATACAGAGTGAATAACGGTACAGTGAGCTGGAAATCTTCCAAGCAAGATACTGTTACCGAGTAAACAACAAATACGGGTTAATTGCAGCAGCTGAAGCAGCAATAGAAGCCATCTGGGTCAATAATAAATCTAATTAGATTATATATAGTTCTGTTAGCAGCTGAGCTAGGTGTCAGCACAGGCTAAAGAATTAATGGTCTCATCAACGATCCAGATACATACTTCGATATTCATCTGATTTGTTCGGATTATACATCGTGGCGATGTGATGATCGAATAAATCGCATCAGACGTTAATCATGGAAATCCGCTGACGAAAGAATTTCTCAGCAATTTGAGCCAACGGTACATAGTTCGGGTGTCAGAGACTCGAGTGACTGGCTATAGGCCAAGTGGGAGATTGTTTGACAATTATGACCCATAACGTCATTATTTGTACAGATCACGGTGTTGTTGTACAAATTAACTATGTGACAAAAGAGATTGCACTCTTATCATTTGTGATTAGATCACCTAGATATATAAATGATGAGAGGTCCCTATGATTTGTTCCTGGACAGAGAATGATATAAGACAGTATCAGTCCACGAAGGATAAACATTAAATATCCCTAGTCAGAGTATTATCGAGATTGGACATCGATAAATACGTAAAAGACTAGTATTACACTTGTGCGCATTTTTGAGGGCACAACGACATAGTTCTCATATATTTGGGTATATGATACTCATACAAGTGTAATAGGAGGTTGTGTTTTACCGATGGTACGGGAAACAGCTTCGCTCTTGATAGACCCCCCGCGGAATCCCATTGGTAGTATGACTATGTGTCTATGGGAGTCTGCAATCAGGGTAGGTGTATTTGGTCTTAACCTGAGACTTGCACCGCTAATACATACGACAATCAATATACTTTAGTTGAGGTCGTCCAGGGCTTTAACCGGTTCTGTGTACGCCGATGCTGGGTATATTGAGAATCGTAGTGTGTTGGGTGTGATGTCAAGACGGAAGTGTCACTCCAGTCATATGGAGATGATGGTCACGTTGGATACAGAACTCGTTCTCTTAAATGCTCGAGCTATCGGGATATTATGACAAGGTCATGAATATCCGATTATAGAGACTAGTTACCAGACATCCGATATGTGCTTCGTACGGGGCAGACACAATTCCAGCCCCAGGCCTAGCACGTGAACATCCGATACTGGACAGAAATACGCAATACTTCGGTATACTACGCTTGATATAGATCTCATATTCCTATAAGGATATTTCCGGAGAATTGGGTAGGCATGGCGCTTTGCTAGAAGCCAACCTTGTCTTGTAAATCGGTATAAACGTAGTACGAGGTACTTACGTGTTCAGATAGTCCGACGACCGTATTTACTGCCAACATATCTGGGGATCTCATGGGTCGCTTCCCGAAGATTCACCGATGATGTATGACTCGCACTTTAATTAATCTGGGATTAATTAGAAGAGAGATAAAATTAATTTGGGATTAATTGCAGAGATATTTTATCTGGATAAAATACTAATTAAAGAGAGAGAACGATTAATTTGGAATTAATCGATAAAATTAATATATTCGATATATTAATTGAAATTAGATTTCGACGCGGAATTGAAATTGGATTTTAATTCGGGCGAACGAATTAATTTAGAATTAATTCGTTATCGACGTGAATAGTGATTTCGCTAGGCGTAATCATTTAATTACGACGCGATGAAAATTCGTTAATTTGGAATTAGCGAACCCAAGCTCGAGAGTGATTGTGAGCGCATTCGTATTTCGAATTCGAGCGCGGCACGTAAGTCACATCAAGCGTCAAATCGCTAGTCGCATCAATCATCAAATCACTTGTCACTTTGAGTGATGTGACATGACATGTTATCACTTTATTAAAGTGACTTGATATGAATAGTGAAAGATGTTGGAAAGCTTTATTGCTTTTTGCTTTTTGACTTTTGAATTAAAGTAATGTATATCTTTTATTTAATTTACTTGGTAAATAAAATAAAATATATATATACAAAAAGCATTTTTCTCTCTCTCCAACCAATTGTAGTTCACGATTTTGGGAACCAAATTTTTCCCTCTCTTTTCTTCTTCTTCATCTCACGGCTTGGAGCCATTTTTGTTTCTTCAATTTTGGTTTGACCGAAAATAATGGAAGAAGATTAGTGCTAGCACACAAATGGGTTAATACAAAGGTGATAGGGAAGTGTTTTCATGAGCATGGAATCCCTTTTTGAAGCTTGAAGCTTGGAGCTTCCATGGAGTCTTCAATGGCCGAATTTTTGAGGTTCAAAGAGGAGCAAAAACGTGCAGCCCACTGCCTTGGGAGCTCATTGACGTGACCTTAAAGAGGAGGAGAAGGCTTGTGTTCTTTGATGCATCAAATCCAATCATTGTGAGTATATGTTTCCGCCATTATCCTTTGATGTATTCATGCGTTTTTATGCTTGATTTTGATGATTCTTGGGACCTTATAAGAACTCAACATAAGGAGTATCTTTGTATATTTTTATTTCAAGTTATAATGGAACGTGAAGAAACCTAACACTATGAGACATAATCACCCCTCAACATGGGAAAGCGATGGATAAGAAGAAAGTAATGATACCTTTAGTAAGACTATTAAAGGATTTATATTATAAAAGGAAGTGAGGAACTTGAGGTATATTTAAAACCAAGGAAAACAAAAGGTTATTGACTATGGTACAAAGTATAATAGAGATATGATAGCTGTAAGGAATCACATAATCCAAGCGATATCTAAGAGTTGGTAATAACCTAGAAAGAGAAATAAGAGATGAAAATAAGCAATTTATGTAGGACAGCCGTAGATAGACCTATATTAGCATAAATGCAACTAGATCATTTGAGATTCTACAAGTTGAAGATATTTTCCTGAAGACAAATATAGAATGAATAGTTATCGAAGTAGTCTTAAGAAAAGTATTAAGCTTTAAAGGAAAGAAAGAAATAAGAAAAAGACAATCATAAAGTGTCAGATAGAAAGAAGTAAACCCTGGATACCAGTTCAAGAAGAACAAGAGTTCAGACCTTAAGAAATAAAGTTATATCTTGCTACATTTCTATATAAGAATGAAAAGTTTCTAATAGAACTTCAAGGATTAAGCTTTCAGCTGTGTAAACCAAATAAGGTATATCAAGCCAAGAAATTCCCAGAAGTTGCAGTATTAAGTTTAGTATTAGAAAAGATTCGAGGACGAATCCTATGTAAGGGGGGAGAATTTATAACGACCGGAAATCTCAATTACTATTATGACATGAGACGAGTGATTACATAATATAAAATTATGGTTGGACACATATACACTCCTGAGATGACTTTGGGAATAATCAATAAACTCCTCAAAATTCTGATACGAAATTGTATGGTGTTCCATTCCGGATAGCATCTGGTGTTTGGGCCATAACTTTCCCATATAAACTCCGATTTTTATGAATTTATATCTTTGGAAAGGTAAGATCAAGACCTACAACTTCCATGTTGAATATTTTTCCAAAATCTAACCAAAAATAGATCAAAAATGTAGGTAATAAATCTGGATGATTAGTATTGTGGACCTATCTAGAAAAATCTCAAACTTTCTCAACTTTTCTAAACTTTTCTTCATTAAAACTAATTACAAATAACCCCTAGTATAAAAGGGGGTACTATTCAACAATTCACAAAAAAATTAGAAAATAGAAAAAATGAAGAAAACGTGAGAGAGAGAGAGGAGAAAGGACGAAGAAGAAGAAGAAGAAGAAGAAGAAGATAGGAAGAAGAATGAGAAGAAAAAAAGAACAAGAAAAAAAAGGCAAAATACTAATACACAAGCAAAAAAGGAGTGTAGCAATCATGAAAAACTTGAAGATGAAGGAAATCGCAAGAAATGAGGCAGAACCAACTTGATCCAAAACTTGGATTGTGAAATTTTATGAGTTTGATGCCATGTTAGAGTAATTGGCATGCTAGGGGATACATTTAATTGGTTATTAAACAAAGAATATATGGTATGTTGAAATATACAAAATTTTGGAATCCTAAGTATTGGATTAAAAAAACAAAAATGATTAGATTAAATAGTTATTTTATGATGAGATGGTGGTATAAAATATGTGAAATTGAAGTTTAATGAGATAGATTGTGTATTGGTTTTGAATGAAGTGTTGGTGATACTCTTGGATAAACCAAATGTGTAGAAGTAAGTGTTGGAAAATCTAAAAAATAGGTGCGCGTCGCAACACGCAAGAGGGTAGTGTTGCAACACGTACTGGAAAGTTCAAGCATATTCGTTTCTGGAATGTCTGTGTCGCGACGTGCAAGGACTTACGTCGCGACGTGAACTGGAAATTTTCAGGCATTCATTTCTGCAATTGCGAGCATCGTGACGCGCAAGGCCTTACGTAAGGACACGAATACCAAATTTCCCCAATTGGTTTTAATTCATTGCAGTTCCACCCCAGCGTGTTAGAGGCCATCCTAAGGGTCTTGTATCAGTTCGTGTATACGCATTACATCATGATATAAATATGATATGCCTTGAAATAATAAAAGTGCTTGAGTGGATAAACTTAGTTTAATTCGGAATATGTTCCCTAGCCCACTTTCTAATCAAAGTTATCAATTAAAAGTTATTACAGGAACCATGATCCCTTCGACAAGTGAAGAAATACAAGTGGGATTCTGATGAGCGGAAAATATATCAATATTTACAGCCCCTTTAACTTAATATTTTGTTTAGTTTCTCAGTTTGATGAACGTTTTGATGTGTTTTAGTTTATTTTGCAGATAAAATAATATCAGTCTCAATGAAATCATTTAGGATGAAATATAGGTCAAATAAGGGCAAAAATTGGACTTGACATATTAATTTTGGAGATTGGAAACTTGAAAGGGCGTTTTAACGAAGAGCAGTTTTGGAAATTCCAGTTTTGTGCATCTGTCGTATTTTGGGCATAATGTTTTACTCCGATATCGGATTGAGCTGATTCAAGTTCTAGATTAAATAAGACTCAAAGATCTACAGCTTTGAAAGACAAAATAATTTCGAATTCGGAAGATTTCATGCCCTAAATTGATGAACCATCCAGAAGTGTGTTGTGTGTAATTATTAAAGTCACTTTCAATCATTTTCAAAGCAAAAAATAAATTAATAAATAAATAATAAAAATTATCAAATCATCACCAAACATGATAAGAGATTAGTGGAGCAATTAATAATTGATTTGGTGGATGATTTGATGAAGGCAAAATCTTGCCTATAAATACCAAGCCATTTCATTTGTAAAATTCATACTTTCTTCTAAGGAATTCCTTAAGAATACTAAGAAGATTGTTTGTTTATTTATAGCTTTTAGTAATTAATTTCCGCTTTCACACTTTCTTTTCTTTACTTTTCAGTTTTTACTTTTCGCAATTTACTTTTACGCACAGTACTTTTCTTTCTTTAATTTTCAGTTTTTACTTTTCAGTAATAAGGAGGTAACTCCCCTTTGCTGGTTATTACTAAGATTTAGATTAATCTCCCTTAATTATAATATATAAACTAGTTAAAACCTGACTTAACGAGGATACCGCCATATTGGTCGGTTGGTAATTATTTATATTGGTTTTAACCTGACTAAATTGGATACCGCCTGATTGGTCAGTTGGTAATTAATTATTAATTTGACTTAATCTGGATACCGCCTATATGGCTGGTTGGTAATTATCATGCAAAGTTAATATATTATATTAAGGGAGATATCTAAAATAGAAGTAATAAAAGTGGATCCTTTTACCTCAGCATTTTCTTTTATTGTACTTTTACTTTATTTACTTTTCAGCAATTTACTTTCAGCATTACTTTTCAGCAATTTACTTTTCAGCAATTGATGAGCGGAAAATATATCAATATTTACCGCCCCTTTTACTTAATATTTTGTTTAGTTTCTCGGGTTTGATGAACGTTTTGATATATTTTAGTTTATTTTGCAGATAAAATAATATCGGGTCTTAATGAAATCATTTAAGATGAAATATGGGTCAAATAAAGGCAATTATTGGACTTGATATTTTAATTTTGGAGATTGGAAACTTGAAAAGGCGTTTTGACGAAGTGCATTTTTGGAAATTCCAGTTTTGTGCATCTGTCGTATTTTGGGCATAACTTTTTACTCAGATATCGGATTGAGCTGATTCAAGTGCCAGATTAAAGAAGACTCAAAGTTCTACAACTTTGAAAGAGAAAATATTTTCGAATTATGATGATTTCATGACCGAAATTGATGAACCATCCAGAAGTGTGTGGAGTGTAATTATTAAAAGTCATTATCAATCATTTTCAAAGCAAAATATTAATTAATAAAAATTATCAAATCAACACCAAACAAGATAAGCAATTAGTGGAGCAATTATGGATTTGGTGGAGTAATTAGTGGAGAAATTAATAATGGATTTGGTGGAGAATTTGATGGATGATTTGATGGTGGCAAAATTTTGCCTATAAATACCAAGCCATTTCATTTGTAAAATTCATACTTTCTTCTTTGAAATTCTTAATGAATAAATAAGAAGATTGTATCTAGTTTGTTTATTTTTAGTTTTCAGTAATTAATTTTCAGTTTCGCACTTTCTTTTCTTTACTTTTCAGTTTTTACTTTCCGTAATTTACTTTTACGCATAACACTTTCCTTTCTTTACTTTTCAGTTTTTATTTTTCAACCATGAGGAGGTAACTTCCCTCTGCCGAGGTGAAAGGTAATTCTTTTACTGTTACTATCTTAGATTAATCTCCCTTAGACACAACATATTCACTATTCTAAAATTTGACTTAAAAAGGAATACCGCTATATTGGTCGGTGGGCTATTTAATTTAAACTGTTAAACCTGACTAAGCAAGGATACCGCCAGATTGGTCGGTTGGTAATTTAATTTTGGTTCCGCCTTTATGGCTGGTTATTTCTTTATCGCCTACATGGCAGGTTCATGGACAAATTTTACCGCCTTTATGGCTGGTCGGACTTAACTTGACTTAATCAGGGTACCGCCTATATGGTCGGTTGGTTTTAATCTCACAAGTGATTATGTTATACTAAGGGAGATATCTAAGTTAGTAATAGTAAAAGTAATTCCTTTTATCTTGGCAGTTTATTTTCATTTACTTTCCCGCTTTTACTTCTCTCAGTTACTTTTTAGCATTTTTATTTTATGTCTTTTAAGCTTTCATTAGCCATAGCTATGTATTGTAACTAAGTTAGTATCTAGGGTTGTGATGAATTTCAATATAACCGGTTTATAAGGGGTTAGATTATAGGTTGGGTAATTTAAAGATTTATTTATTGAGTCTTAATCTTAATGCTTTTTATTAACTGGCCATTAATAAAATTGATTAGGTAAACTTAAAATGAACTAGACATATGGATTTTAAGTTTAAGACCTTAGACTCAATAACCCACGATCTTCCTTGAGGATAGATAACCCTTTTAATAGATTTCCTTACAGGATAGGAATATACCTGTCGGGCGGGGGGGGTAGCCATAATTGGAACTTAATCTTAATGAATCTAGGTAATTTGGTTGACATAGACATATGGTTCAATTGGATTATACTAGGTATTTGAAATTGACCATCAGAAGAGGCTTTTACATAAATTAGTGTTCCAGGTTAATAAATCAATATATTACCCAACTTTAAGATAACCACTTCATCTTCTAAATAATATTGGAATTAATCACAACCCTGGATAGTTTTTATAAATTTGGATTTTTCTCAACCTACTTTTAAGCAATTTTATTTACTTGTTTTAAATTTAGAATCATCGTCATTTCAAATCAATCAATCAAACAACCTGTTAGATACTGGTAATCAGTTGGCCCAATAAATTAATAACAAAAAGGTTTTAAGTCCTCGTGGGATCGATACTTTTTATACTACTTGAACGATACGTGCGCTTGCGTTATACGTGTGTAATTACGCCGGTCAAGTTTTTGGTGTGATGAGCGGAAAATATATCAATATTTACCGCCCATTTTTACTTAATATTTTGTTTAGTTTCTCGGGTTTGATGAACGTTTTGATATATTTTAGTTTATTTTGCAGATAAAATAATATCGGGTCTTAATGAAATCATTTAAGATGAAATATGGGTCAAATAAAGGCAATTATTGGACTTGATATTTTAATTTTGGAGATTGGAAACTTGAAAGGGCGTTTTGACGAAGTGCATTTTTGGAAATTCCAGTTTTGTGCATCTGTCGTATTTTGGGCATAACTTTTTACTCAGATATCGGATTGAGCTGATTCAAGTGCCAGATTAAAGAAGACTCAAAGTTCTACAAACTTGAAAGAGAAAATATTTTCGAATTATGATGATTTCATGACCGAAATTGATGAACCATCCAGAAGTGTGTGGAGTGTAATTATTAAAAGTCATTTTCAAAGCAAAATATTAATTAATAAAAATTATCAAATCAACACCAAACAAGATAAGCAATTAGTGGAGCAATTATGGATTTGGTGGAGTAATTAGTGGAGAAATTAATAATGGATTTGGTGGAGAATTTGATGGATGATTTGATGGTGGCAAAATTTTGCCTATAAATACCAAGCCATTTCATTTGTAAAATTCATACTTTCTTCTTTGAAATTCTTAATGAATAAATAATAAGATTGTATCTAGTTTGTTTATTTTTAGTTTTCAGTAATTAATTTTCAGTTTCGCACTTTCTTTTCTTTACTTTTCAGTTTTTACTTTCCGCAATTTACTTTTACGCACAATACTTTTCTTTCTTTAATTTTTCAGTTTTTACTTTTCAGTAATGAGGAGGTAACTTCCCCAGCTAGGGTGAAAGGTAATTCCTTTACTATTGCTATTTAGATTAATCTCCCTTAAATATAATATATTCACTATTTAAAATATTGACTTAAAAAGGATACCGCTATATTGGTCGGTTGGTAATTCATTTTAATCTGGTTTTAACCTGACTAATCAAGGATACCGCCAGATTGGTCGGTTAGTAATTAAACTTTCTTACCGCCTATATGGCAGGTTCATGGACAAATCTTTTTACCGCCTTAATGGCCGGTTGGACTTAATTTGACTTAATCAGGTTACCGCCTATATGGCTGGTTGGTAATGTTATCACAAGTTTATATATTATATTATGGGAGATATCTAAATTAGTAGTAGTAAAAGTAATTCCTTTTCCCTTAGCATTTTATTTTATTGTAATTTACTTTTCAGTATTTACTTTACCGCATTTTTACTTTATGTCTTTTATTTTCAAGTTTTTACTAGCCCTAGTTATGTGTTGTAACTAAATTAGTTATCTGGGGTTGTGATGAAATCCAATATCACCGTTTTATAAAGGTTAGATTATAGCTTGGGTAATATAAAGATTTATTTATTGAGTCTTAAACTTAATGCTTTTTCATTAACTGGCCATTAATAAAATTGATCTGGTAAATCTAAAATGAACTAGACATAGGGATTTTAGGTTTCAGCCTTAGACTTAATAGCCCACGATCTTCCTTGAGGATAGATAACCCTTTAATAGATTTCCTTACAGGATAGGAATATACCTGTCGGGCGGGGGTAGCCATAATTGGAACTTAAACTTAATGAATCCAGATAATTTGGTTGACATAGACATATGGTTCAATTGGGTTAAACTGGATATTTGTGTCTGACCATCGACAGAGGCTTACACATAATTTAGTGTTCCAGGTTAATAAATCAATATATTACCCAACTTTAAGATAACCACTTCATCTTTAAAATGATATTGGAAGAAATCACAACCCTAGATAGTTTTTAATATTGAATTTTCTTAAAACCTATTTTCGACTATTTTATTTACTTGCTTTTAAATTTAGAATCGTCACCATTTCAAATCAATCAATCAACTTGTTAGATATTAGTAATCATTTGACCTCATAAAATTAATAGTTTAGATATTAAGTCCTCGTGGGATCGATATTTTTATACTACTTGAACGATACGTGCGCTTGCGCTATACGTGTGTGATTACGCCGGTCAGCAATTTACTTTCAGCATTTACATTTTAGCATTTACTTTTCAGCAATTTACTTTCAGCATTTACTTTTCAGTAATTTACTTTCAGCATTTACTTTTCAGCATTTAATTTTCAGTATTTAATTTCAACATTTACTTTCCGTCATTTACTTTTCAGCAATTTACTTTTCAGCATTTTTACTTTATGTCTTTTACTTTTAAGTCTTTACTAGCCCTAGTTATCTGTTAGTTATCTGGGATTGTGATGAATTCTAATATCACCGGTTTATAAGGGGTTATTTTATAGTTTGGGTAATTTAAAGGTTTACTTATTAAGTCTTAAGTTTAATGCTTCTTGTTGTCTGATCACCAATAAGATTGATGTGGTAAATCTAAAATGAACTAGACATAGGGATTTTAGGTTTCATCCTTAGACTTAATAGCCCACGATCTTCCTTGAGGATAGATAACCCTTTAATAGATTTCCTTACAGGATAGACATATACCTGTCAGGCGGGGGTAGCCATAATTGGAACTTAAACTTAATGAATCCAGATAATTTGGTTGACATAGATATATGGTTCAATTGGGTTAAACTGGGTATTTGCGTCTGACCATCGACAGAGGCTTTTGCATAATTTCGTGTTCCAGGTTAGTAAACTGATTTATTACACAAACATAAAATAATCACTTCATCTTTTAAAAGATATTAGAATGATTCACAACCCTAGATCTTTGTGTCTTTTGTTATTTTCCTTAGTATTTTCTTTTGTCTTTTTATTTATTTATTTATTTTGCAAAACTACAATCAACCAAATCAATCAAGCAATCATTCTCTTCACCCTCAATTAGATATTTGTAAATAAATAGATTTAATAATTAATAACAACAGTAGGAATTATGTCCTCGTGGGATCGATATTTTTATACTACTTGAACGATACGTGCGCTTGCGTTATACGTGTGTGTTTATGCCTGTCAGATTCCAAATCAGTGAGTGGACATTTTCCTTTTAAGTTGATTGTCATTATGTTATTTTTCTAATCAGACTTATTTTTACGCACTTAGGGCATTAGCTAGTTTTATCACAGTTATTTCATGAAAGAATATATTTTAAGAAATGTTTAGAATAAGTCATTTTAAAAGCTTGAGATTTATGATTTTCGAGGTATAGGGGAAAAACCCACCTCAGTATGTAACGTGTCACATAGATGGAATTGACGGAGAGGATATGTGCACATGTAGAGGACTGGGGGGACGGCTATACGTAACGCCCCTAGATCCTAGTACATGACTAGGGATGACAAATGCCCCTAGATCCTAGATTCAAAGATTGGAGGGTAGTATATATCCACACCCTCAATTCTAGTTCAGTGGCTTGGGGGACGACGATTCGTAACGCCCCAATACCACTAGTTTCAGGGACAGATAGTGGAATGCTTTGGGGGACGGCGATATGTAACGCCCTAATCTCATGAATTTTTACTTCTGGCTCTAGTTAGGCGTATGGGGGGACGACGATACGTAACACCCCCATGCGTCAAGTTTTTCAGAAATAGTTTTCAGAGACAGATATTTCAGAAATAAGTTTTTAGAACAGATCTTTTAAATACAGGTTTTCAGAACTAGATTTTCAAAAACAGATTTCTGAAAAGTTTTCCAGAAAGAAAGTCGGTTTCATGTAATAGAATAGATTTCAAAAAAGATGATTTGAGATTAAATTGATTTTAAAACCATGGATTTTCACAAGCAACTTTAGTACTACTTTTATATTGTCCACTCACTTAGATTGTTTAAACGATCTAACTATTCTCACTCTCAGTTTCTCTATTTTACAGGTATTCCCGCAGTACAAGCTCGAGAGGATGGATACTGATGGCAGTCACTAGAGGCTTTAGTCCACCAGATCGAGTCAGAGTTCAGTTCAGACAGTGTCAGAGAATGTCTTGTAGCATATAGTTTATTTAGTAAAGAATATGCATATAAAGAGTTATAAGTGTTCATTACTAAAGTTGCGATGTATAATGAATTTGATTATTTAGTTTGAAAAGCATTATGCATTCATGAGATTGAGTTGGGAATCGGTCTCATGCATGAATTTATATATGAGAAGAGTTTAATATTGTTAAAAAGTCAGAGGCTCAAGGGGATAGTACGACTTATTCCATACCGGTTGTATTTCACGGATTGGGGATGTTACATCCAAACAGTGAATTGGTTATTGTTTGGGCAGCCCATGAACGGTCCAAATACTATTGGGGCTGGCCTGGGCAGCCTCCGTGTGTATTGGTTGGTCGGTTCGGGCAAAAACGCATTTTATATCATTTTGAGGAAAAAAGTTTTCGTAAATGTTTCGCAATGTCTTCTAAATTATTTATATTATTATTTGATAAAAAAAAATACAATATGTTTAGGTGAAATATGAATCAATTATTCATATTGGATATTGAATAATTTATTCGGTAAGTTTAAAAATTTTAAAGTTACAATGTCACCAGAATCGTGCCTTCCGCTGCGCTTGACCCCAATAAAATGGTATCAGAGCGAGTCTGATCCTACATCTATTACATTTGTCATGCTTGATGTATGATATTTAATCCAATTTTATTATTTCTACATGCATGTGAAATTAATTTGATTAATTTTGGATTGTTTGACATTAGGAAAATCCCCATTTAATAAGGCATTAAAGTGACTAGTAGTATTATGAATACTTATTTCTTGGTCCGCCTTGTCAGTACAGATGCGAATGATTTCCTGATGCAGTATCTATATCGTGCCAAAGTGGTGCAACTATGGCTGATGGTAGTTCATTTGCACCGGTAGAATTTATATGATAAGAGATAAATTCAAGTGAAAGTGGAAATCCTGAACGTGTCAAAGTTGTCACGACTACATTGGTAGCTTGAGTTTGTCATTGACAATTGAAGCCTTGATATGCCTCATGTGAATGTGCCAAGGCTGTCATAATGAGAAACGGTCATGACCAAAATCTGGAGTCACGGTGAGTGTGATCGACTATGAGTTGGCTACCTGTGAATATACGTAGGCGAGAACGTGCCAAAGCTGTGAGTCGAAATATATTCATGGGGTCTACTTTCCATTATGGAATTCGATTTAATTATTGAATTCTCATTTTTTGCTGGGGATTACGGTATTACGTAAAGTAGTGAGAGGCATTGCTGGGTTAAAAATCCATAACTAAGGCAGTGTGTAATATTATGAAAATTTCCGCTTATGTTTTCCTTTATTCTATTATGTAGATAGAATTAAACTTTTAATTCACTGCATACATATTTTATATATTTTTTTGACTTCACTTATGGTTGTATATTTCTAGAATAGGTTCTAGATTAGAGTTTGCTTGGATATAATTATATTAGTCTAAACCATTGGGAACTGTTGTTCCAATTTTATTAGAAAATCATGATGGTTAGTGACTTACTAAGTCACGATAGGTAATCTAAATAGATATCCGTTTTAGGATATAATTCTCTAGATAGAATAGTTTCTTATTGTAACATCCCCAATCTGGAGATGCTACCGGCAGGGAGTAGGTCGTATTATCCCTCTGAGCCTTTGAGTTTCTCACTATGAAAAACACTAATACTCTTTTCAAATAAAAACTCATATATGGGGCCATTTTCCAAATCCATGACATAGAATGTAAAATAATACACACACAACTGAACACTCAACATCTCTGACTTAAACAATTTTATACATGAATACTCACATTGTAGGCACTGCATTTTTGCATATAAGTCCTTATGATGAGTCTCATTTGGAAGCACTACCTTTTAAGTCACGGAAGTCACGGGAAACGGACGTCGGAAGGGGAAATTCAGAATAGACATGTCATCAAATTCATTCCACAAGTTCACTGCTTTTCGTTCGTGCTGCATTCGTTACCACGTTCGAACGTCAAACAGATCACGGGCGTTCGTGTAGCGTTCGAACTGGCATTCGAAAGGTGTCGGTATTTCTAGTTTTGCTGCTAGCCTCACACCCAAGCCCATTTAGCCCACCCAAGCACATAAAACACTAATTAAATCATATACCAATTAAATAAAATATTAATTAAATCATATACCAATTAAATAAAACAAATAAAATCTAAATAATCATCTACCAAAATAATAAAAATACTTACACAAATTAAAGAATCTCATGCCTAAACAATATAAATCAAATATATTAGCTTCCTAATTTGAACCAATCTTGTCTCCAATCAGTCTTAGGTTTTCCTTACATGACACTAAATCATATCCCTTTTTAATTAGCCAAATCCATTTCCTTGTCAAGCCTAACCCTTTGCCTATAAAAAGAACCCAATTCCAACCCTTGAACCCCCTAATGGATTCACACATCTAAACCCCTAATGGATTCACACATCTAAACTCCTAGTGGATTCACACATCTAAACCCCTAGTTCATTCACACAAGAAACACCCTAGCTCATTCACACATATTCACAAAAAGAAAAAGCCTCTCCATTCACACCTAATATACTCAAGAAACAACCTAGAATTTTCCTCTCCTCCTCCTCCCTCCATTGTCGAAAACAACACTCCCCCTAAACACTCTCCATAACCGAAAATCACAGACCCTATACAGCCCCCATAACCACCAAAAATCGCAACCCTTTAGCCCTTAAAGACACCCAAAACAGTAGCTTAAAACACCAAGGCAGTGACCTGAAAATACAGCAAAAATAGCAGCAAAACGGAGTGAAAACAGCAGCCCGAACAGCGAAACAGCGAGGAAAGAAGTGAACCAGTGAACCGGAGGAGTTGCAGAGCATCCACCCTTCCGACGACCGAGTACGGTATTTTCGAAAGTTGACTTAAAAGGTTAGACCTGAGGACACTTTTTGTATTCATTTTTTAATTCATCTTTTAATTGTTTTAGTTATCTATTTCGTATGAGAATCGTCCATGGATGCATGTTGTGGTTTTGAATAAAATTGAAAATGTGTCGCCTCTTGTGGTATATAGGATGGAAACCCGAACATAAATTTCATAGCTGATTCCGAATGGACGGTAGTATGATCTGTACACGGGATACAACTCCACGTATCACTTGAGTAAACGGCACATACTTTATTTTATCTTGATTTGTTTATTGTCGTCATTTATTTTCTGCATCTTATTTGTCTGAGTAATGATGAGGTCAAGTGCATGGGCTTAGTAAGTGCGATTAAATGTCCTCTATTTTTAGAGGTTAAAATCCTTTACCACGATGCTTCGCCGCGCCGGATGACGTATATTCGTTGAATGTGAGATGTGTTCAATCGGATACACGAAGTTCGATATCGTTGTCTTTACCCTTTTTTTTATATATGTATTGTGTTGTTTGCGCATGGGCTTAGTAAGTGCGATCAAAGGTCCTCTAATTTGACAGGTTAAAATCCTTTGCCACGATGCTTTGCCGCGCCAGATGATGTATATTCGGTTGGATGTGAGATATGTTCAATCGGATATACGAAGTCCGATATTGTTGTCCTTACTTCTTATATGCATTATGTCATTAGTGCATGGGCTTAGTAAGTCAGATTAAAGGTCCTCTATTTTGAGAGGTTAAAATCTTTTACCACGATGCTTCGCCGCGCCTCGTATTTCGCCATTTGCCTTTTATGTATGTATTGCGTCACATTTTGTGTATCAGGTCTGGATCCGTTCGAACGCGTTCTCGAACGCTATACGAACGCGAACCTTCTGTTTCCCGTTCGAACACATTTTACAAACGCTACTCGAACACGCATGCATTTTATATCATCAGGTCTGGTCCCGTTCGAACGCGTTATCAAATGCTACACGAACGCGAACCTTCTGTTTACCGTTCGAACGTGTTCTCGAACGCTATACGAACGCGAACCTTCTGTTTCCCGTTCGAACATATTTTACAAACGCTACTCGAACACGCATGCATTTTGTATCATCAGGTCTGGTCCCGTTCGAACGCGTTATCAAACTCTACACGAACGCGAACCTTCTGTTTACCGTTCGAACGCGTTTACGAACGCTACACGAACGCGCACACACTGAACTGAGTATGTCTCATCATATTTCATGCATAATTGCCTTTTGGGTGATCTCTCTTGCATTATGTAGTCAATCATATTATTTGTATTCCTGCATTTATCCATTCGATGTATTCATGAGATAATACTCAAGCATGATTAGGTTGTTCTTAGTTTTCCATATCATATGATTGAAATATGTTCATGAGATTGCCATGTGATATTGTATGTTGTGATGATTAATTTCATGCATGTGAACTTAGAAATATAATTATCATCGGAAATAAGTTGTTTATGTTTCGCTAAATTATTGCATAAATCATTTTATTACAAGTGGCATAAGTAAGGGACCATTCTGAACCCAATGGTTTGAGGTCTTCCCTTGCGAGGGGTGAGTGCGGCCTTAAATCTCATTTTCCAGGTTCACACCGGGTGGCGACTCCATTATTCTCCGGTTTAGTCCCCCGCAGTCTACTCCGTACTCCCAACTAGGCCGCGAGCCTTGAACAGCATGCGTCACCCAGTTTCTGTGTCCCACAGTCTGGCGACTCCACTGGGGATAGAGAATCGGCCTCGAAATATTGTCTTGTGATATTATGATATGTGCTTTAATTAATTGTGTCTACTGTGGGTTAAAAGGGGTTTAATCAAAGGCACTTTTAAGGCTGGGTAATGGTTTGGTGTCTTCCTTCATTCACTACTTTTCTATAAGGAAAAGCTGTGATGGCACCTAGATAATCATTTACTCGTAGCCTATTGTGATGGACTAATTTGGAGGACTCGTTGTTTATTCCTATCACCAAGCGATAAGAGCCTAAGTGGCTAGGGTACTTAAGAGAGCCTCGCTCCACCCTCCCTCTGGGGAATCTACAACGGGAAATCCATTTGACACTCAGTCACACACCATAACTCGTTGGCACGTACTGTAAGGTATAAAAAAGGTGCGCTCACTTGGTCGCTCGAACCCTTGAGTGGGGAGACCTAGTTGTGGGTAATCCTTCGCCGGTGAGAGTCTTTGTCTACACTCCCGCAAACCCACACGTAGACCGGAATTGTATGGCCTATAGCAACTATTTCCTTGTGCTTGTGGGCCATCCTCATTTGGATGCAGTTGGACTTCTTGTCAGAAATGCGAACTTGTTGGGCCATTTAAACTGGGACAAGTTCGTATCCTATGACAATTGGGCCAAAAGCTTCTGAAATATTGATGGGCCACTCTGTAGAAATCATTTCTATATGCTTGTGTTTAGGAACATTGTCGTTTGGATCCATTCGGACCTTTTGTCATGAGGTATGGGCTTGTTCGGCCATTTAAACTGGGACAAGAACGTATCTTATGACGATTGGGCCAAAAGCTCCTAAAACGCCAATAGGCCATTATATGTTTGTGTATAGGAATATTATCATTTGGATACAGTTGGACTTCTTGCCATAAGATGTGAACTTTTTGGGCCATTTAAACTGGGATGAGTTCACTCCTATGACAGTTAGACCAAAAGCTTCTAAAATGATGATGGGCCGATTTGTGTGAAAATTTTAATGCGTTGATATATTTCTTATATCGCATGCATCTCATGCATCACATGCACCTCATGCATACATGCATCATGCTAACCTTGTGTTCTAAAAGATATCATAGAGCTCTGTTGGGTTAGGGAAGAGGGAAGACTCACTAAAAGACCGGTAACAGATATGAGTACATCTGATAACGAGGTATCCCGGATAGATCAACTAGAGAATGGTTTCGTAAAGATTACCGAACAATTGCAGTCCTTGACTACTGCCATGGAAAATATGGTTGTGCCCTGTGCTGGGGGAAATTCTGAGAATGTGAGGCGTGAGGAGCCTCTGAATAGGTCGGGGGATGATATCCCCGCTTTTGATGATGATATGGCAGAGTATGCAACAGGCAGAGTGATTGGGTCTCAGGCCGAGATACAGAAACTCTGTGACCAGGTAGAGTCTGTTACCCGTAAGATGAAGGGTAAGGATGAAGACTTACTAGACTATGAGGCGATGACCTTTGAAGAACAACTACCAGCTCAGTTCAAAATGCCTGATATGGCTAAGTTCAATAGGAATGGGGACCCGAGGGTCCATCTCCGACAGTATATGACAGTTATGAGTTCAGTGGGCCTGACACAGCGCCAAGCTCAGAAGATGTTTGGGATGTCACTCGAGGGGGCACCCGTAGTGTGGTATCACAACCTTGAGAAAAAAGTTTTGGAGGATTGGAGGGAATTGGCAGATGCATTTCTGAAACAGTATGTTACAGACTTGGAGATTGATTTGTCACTCCGTGATTTGGAGAACACTAAGCAGAAGGCGGAAGAAAGCTTCAAGGAGTATGTAGACCGCTGGAGAAGCCAGCTTCTGAAGATGCAGACTCGGCCCTCAGAGAATGACCAAATCAAAATGATCATCAAGGGCACCAAGCCCTCCATTTATGGCAAGTTGAGGAGAATGACCTCCATGATTGCAGATTTTTAACAGTTGAGGGAGACTGTCATGGATATTGAAGAAGAAGATGCTGAGAACAGAAAGTTCTATGGCCAGAATATGAGGACTTTTGGGGGGCATTCTGAGACTAAGCCCGCTACTTCCGAGGTTGCTGCCATCAGGAACCGGAAATTCTCCAACCTTGGTAGACCTTTGTCGAAGGTATTTGAAAAGTTACAGGGACAAAGACTCTTGAAACCCTTAGAAGGCAAACCATTTCCACACCCCCCACCGCCACACCTAAATGTGAACCTTTATTGTCACTTCCACCAGCTACATGGAAATGACACCGACAACTACACCCGCCTCAGGCATGAAATTCAAGATCTCACAGATTCCCACAAAATACCCGACCTTGAAAAAGAACAACCCGACACACACAGAAACCCTATACCAAACTACCATTCTGTTCCACCACCCACCTACATGATCAACTCCGGATTGCCTGAAACTTTTGTCCTCAAAACCTTCAACCACTAAGCTTTTTACATGGGTGACAGTGAAAAACCATAGGCCAAAGACTGCCCCTCCTAGTCTATTTGATCCAGCATTTTTTTTAATAAAGACATTAATTTTGTTTACTTGTTCGAACCTTTTTCTCAACGATAATAAAGACGTTCATTCCTAAACCTCTTCCTGCAAAATGAGTATATTTGATAAAGGCGTCCAACCTTGGTACTATGATACTCAATGATGCTTAGAACACGGGGAATCTTCGGAAGAAGCAACAGTGCAGTCAGTTTCAGAAATGAATCAGCATCAGTTTTAGGGATGAGTCCCAGGGCCGAGGCCCACATCAGTATCAGGTTGGGGGCAAGGCCCACATCAGCTTCAGTTTTGGGGATGAGTCACAGGGTCGTGACCCATATCATCAACAGTTTCGGGGATGCGTCCCAGGGTCGTGACCCACATTATCAGTCAGTTTGGGGATGAGTCCCAGGGTTGAGGCCCATATCAGTTTCAGTCTTGGGCATGAGTCCAAGGGCCGAGGCCCATATCAGTATCAGTCTGGGCCGAGGCCCATATCAGTATCAGTCTGGGGCGAGGCCCATATCAGTATCAGTCTGGGGCTGAGGCCCATATCAGTATCAGTCTGGGGGAGAGGCCCACATCAGTATCAGTTTAGGGCGAGGCCCATATCAGTATCAGTTTGGGGCGAGGCTCATATCAGTATCAGTCTGGGGCTAAGGCCCATATCAGTATCAGTCTGGGGCTGAGGCCCATATCAGTATCAGTCTGGGGGCGAGGTCCACATCAGTATCAGTTTGCGGCGAGGCCCATATCAGTATCAGTCTGGGGCTGAGGCCCATATCAGTATCAGTTTGGGGCGAGGCCCATATCAGTATCAGTCTGGGGGCGAGGCCGATATCAGTATCAGACTGAGGGTGAGGCCCATATCAGTATTAGTCTGGGGGCGAGGCTCATATCAGCAGTATCAGTCTAAGGGCGAGGCCCACATCAGTATCAATCTGGGGGCGAGGCCCATATCAGCAGTATCAGTCTGAGGGTGAGGCCCACATCAGTATCAGTTTGGGGCGAGGCCCATATCAGTATCAGCATGGGGGCGAGGCCCATATAAGTATCAGTTTGGGGCGAGGCCCATATCAGTATCAGTCTATGGGTGAGGCCCACATCAATATATGTTTGGGATTCGAGGCCCGGATCAACATCAGTTTGGGGATGAATCCCAGGGCCGAGGCCCACATCAGCATCAGTTTAGGGATGAGTCCTGAGGGTCGAGGCCCATAGCAGCATCAGTTTAGGGGTGAGGCCCACATACGCATCGATTTGGGGGTGAGGCCCGCATCAACATCATGCATCCATGCATACATATCACATACATACAATTTTTATTTTGTTCAAGGATTGTAGCGGTAAAAACTATCTCATCAAGTAACAGTTGTCGAAAATGGCAATCCAAGAATGGAGCAATGTTCGAGAATAAACAAGCCAAGAATGGCAATCCAAGAATGAAGCAGGTTTGAGAATGAACAAGCCGACAAAGGCAATCCAAGAATGGAGCAAGGTTCGAGAATGAACAAGCCAAGAATGGCAATCCAAGAATGGAGCAGGTTCGAGAATGAACAAGCCGAGAATGGCAATCCAAGAATGGAGCAGGTTCGAGAATAAACAAGCTGAGAATGGCAATCGAAGAATGGAGCAAGGTTCGAGAAGGAACAAGCCGAGAATGGCAATCCGAGAATGGAGTAAGGTTCGAGAATGAACAAACCGAGAATGGCAATCCGAGAATGGAGCAACGTTCGAGAATGAACAAGCCGAGAATGGCACTCCAGGAATGGAAACACGGTTCGGGAATGGACCACCTCATACAGTAACGGTTCGGGAATGGACCACCTCATACAGTAACGGTTCAGGAATGGACCACCTCATACAGTAACGGTTCGGGAATGGACCACCTCATACAGTAACGGTTCAGGAATGGACCACCTCATACAGTAACGGTTCGGGAATGCACCACCTCATACAGTAACGGTTCGGGAATGGACCACCTCATACAGTAACGGTTCGGGAATGGACCACCTCACAGTAACGGTTCGGGAATGGACACCTCACGGTAACGGTTCGGGAATGGACCACATTACAGCCACGGTTCGGGAATGAACCAGGGGTCGCAGCACCTCACCACCAAATTAACTCAACTCAGCACATGGCAAGTCAAATGGCAGCTGGCGAGCTAGGTAAGTAAAAATGCATTGCATAACTTTGATAGGATTGTCACTGTTACACGTTACACAAGTCCCATCAAAGTGGGGGAGACTGTAGGCACTGCATTTTTGCATATAAGTCCCTATGATGAGTCTCATTTGGAGACACTACCTTTTAAGTCACGGAAGTCACGGGAAACGGACGTCGGAAGGGGAAATTCAGAATAGACATGTCATCAAATTCATTTCACAAGTTCACTGCTTTTCGTTCGTGTTGCGTTCGTTATCACGTTCGAACGTTAAACAGATCGTAGGCGTTCGTTTAGCGTTCGAACTGGCATTCGAACGGTGTCGGTATTTCTGGTTTTGCTGCTAGCCTCACACCCAAGCCCATTTAGCCCACCAAAGCCCATAAAACACTAATTAAATCATATACCAAATTAAATAAAATATTAATTAATCATATACCAAATTAAATAAAACAAATAAAATCTAAATAATCACCTACCAAAATAATAAAAATACTTACACAAAATAAAGAATCGCATGCCTAAACAATATAAATCAAATATATTAGCTTCCTAATTTGAACCAATCTTGTCTCCAATCAATCTTAGGTTTTCCTTACATGACACTAAATCATATCCCTTTTTAATTAGCCAAATCCCTTTCCTTGTCAAGCCTAACCCTGTGCCTACAAAAAGAACCCAATTCCAACCCTTGAACCCTCTAATGGATTCACACATCTAAACCCCTAATGGATTCACACATCTAAACTCCTAGTGGATTCACACATCTAAACCCCTAGTTCATTCACACAAGAACACCTGTAGACAACAGAAATCGGCGACGTTGTTCTAGGCTCAGGGCCTAGTTGGGAGTACGAAATAACATGGAGTCGCCACCCGGTGTGAACCGGGAAAATGATTTAAGGCCGCACTCACCCCTCGCCAGGGAAGACCTCAAACCGTTGGGTTCGGAATGGTCCCTTACTTATGTCGTTTGTAATGAATGGATTTGTGCAATATTAACCAAGTCTACAAGACATACATTGGTAAACTACTCTAAATCTAAGTTTGCATGCTTCGAAAGTAATATTCTCATAACAGTAAATACATAACTCATAAATACATGCAAAATAAACATGTGGCCAAGGAACTCGGCCGTTCTTAATGTAGGACTTCGCATGCCTGGTTGGACATATTCCACGTCAACCGAGTACGTCGTGTCCGAACAACAAAATAGAATATAACAAAGGGTGCCCTCATGTCTTACCTTTTTAGTCACTTTCCGGGAGTGCGTTTCACGGTGCCGGAAGGGTTATCGTTCTACTGTTCTCACTGTCTGTTGTTTTCGCTGTTTTCACCGGGTTCGCCGTTTCTACTGTTTTACTTTTCTCCATTTCGCTCGTTATTTTCACTCGTCACTTTTTTGTATTTTTCTTTTTATTTTCACTCGCTGTTTTCTCTCTGCTTTTAACTCAAATTCTCATTCTCTCTCTTGGTTATTTTTTTGGTCACTTTGGGATGATTTGGGCTGTTATTTTGTCGGGGGGCAGTGTTCAGGATGGCTTCACGGCAGTTTTGCTGTTATATAGGGGACTGTTTTGCTCTCGGTGGCTAGGTAAATAAAGGACAGTTCACGTTGGATGAGTTTGTTTGTTCATTCACATGGTGGGCTCGGTAAGCTGTTGTGGTTTTGTTGCTCGGTTTGAGGGCTTGGCGTGAGAAGCGTGGCTGTTGTGAGGGCGTGATGAAGCTAAGTGAGTGGAGGGTGCTACGTGGTCAGGTGCGTATTGGTCTGTGAGGGGGGTTACGTGCATGGAGGCATGAGGGTTCAGTTTGTTTGTTACATGAGTTTGTGGCTGTGAATGGGGTGAGGAGTTGCAGTGGCGTGAACAAGGCTGGTTTTTGGGGTGGATTGTGAGGCTGATGGCGTGAGGGTAATGAGAGGGAAGTTGTGTCTTCACGTGGGCTCTCTAGGGTTTATTCATGCAGCTTGCGTGAGTGAGCTGAGGGGCTGTGTGGGTTGCCAGTGGACTGGTAAGGTGTGAGGCTGATACGTTGATGCTTGCTAGGGACGTGAGGTCAGGGGGAAGCAGGTTAGTGGCGTCATTGTGAGGCAAGGGGGGGTAATTTGAAAGCGTGAGGCAGTAGGCGTGGCTGATGAATGAGTTAGCTGTTGGTGTCTTAGGGTTCACCTTGCCGAGAGTCAGGTTGTGGCATGATGGGGCTGTTGAAGGTATGTGGCATGAAGCAAAAGGGGCTGATGAAGTGTGGAGTATGGCGAGAGTTAGAGGGCTGTTACATGGCTTATTAGGCGTGGCATGAGCAGGTAGTGAAGTGGAGGGGCTGTTGAGTGAAGGCAATGGGCAAAGGGCGTGAAGGTCTACTAGAGCTGTTGATGCGTGGAGTGGTTGAAGGTCTACGTGAGCTGCTGTGGTGGCAGTAGAGAGGGGCTGTTCAGTTTTCGTGAGAAGAAGTGTAAGGGCTGCTAGGGCAAGGTTTGGTGAAGATCCTCTGTCCCGTGAGAGAGAGGGCTGCCGAGAGGTTCCAAATGATGAGTCCAGTGAGGGATGGTGATGTACTGAGTTCAGTGATGGTTGTTGTTAATGAAGGAAGAAAGGAGGTTCACGTGGGGAAGAAGACAATTGGTGTGGGGTTTGATGGAGCTGTGAAGATAATGATCAAGTGCCATCCAGGTGTTGTGTGTGAAGTTGATGGTGATCAAAAATGGTGATGGGAGAAAGTTTGTTGGTTTGTTAATTGTCCAAAATAGGCCGCTTGCATGTGAAAGGTTGGTGAGGGGTTCACGTGGGGAAGAAGACAATTGGTGTGTGGGGGAATTGTTTGGTACGTGGGGCATGGTGCATTTTGAGTTTGTTATTGTATTTTTGTTTATTTGTTTTATGTTTTAATTATTTGTTTATTTTTGTTAAAGTTGTTATTTAAATGGTTGGTAATTTTTAATAATTTAATTTAATTCAAATTAATTTAATTGGTTGTTAGATTTTAATTTTGCATGGAAGTTAAAGGGTCACAAGCAAGGAAAATTAGAGAGAGAGAATATGTGTGAGAAAGAGCGAGGAAAAGGTTCCGAGCGAAGGATGATTTTGAAACGAAAATGCGACGACAAAACCCGAAGCAAAACGAGCGAATAAAATCCACCAAAATGTCAATTCCTGACTTTCCCTTTCCGACGACCGCTTTCCGCAACTTCCGTAACTAAAAAGTAGTGCCTCCATACGAGGCTCATCATTGGGCTGGTATGCAAAAATGCAATGCCTACAGTCGCCCCCACTTTGATGGGATTTGTTCAGTGTGTGCCAGTGACAATCCTATCAAAGTTCGTGCAATGCATCGCCAGCTGCCACCTGGCTTACCTGCTGCTTCGAACTGAGTTTATGATGCAGTGGACCTCGATCCTGGGACGCATCCCAATACCTGCAGTTGACAAAATGGACCTCGGCCCGGGGACGCATCCCCAAAATGGAATATATGATGCAGTGGGTCTACGACCCTAGGACGCATCCTAATAATTGCAACCGACAACGGGGGCCTCGACCCTGGGACGCATCCCAATACCGCTGACAAAATGGGCCTCAGCCCGGGGACGCATCCCCAAAATAGAATATATGATGCAGTGGGTCTACGACCATGGGTCGCATCCCAATAACTGCAACCGACAACGAGGGCCTCGACCCTGGGATGCATCCCAATACCGCTGACAAAATGGACCTCAGCCCGGGGACGCATCCCCAAAATGGAATATATGATGCAGTGGGTCTACGACCCTGGGACGCATCCCAATAACTGCAACCGACAACGGGGGCCTCGACCCTGGGACGCATCCCAATACCGCTGACAAAATTGACCTCGGCCCGGGGACGCATCCCCAAAATATTGTTGATAATTGAGAATTGAGTTGGTCGTGCCGTACCTGGCAGAACTGATCTAATACCGAATTGTGGGTTTCGTCTTCATGGGTCATGTTCCCGAATCTGATGTGGAGGTCTTGTTCCCTGAATTGTGTCAAGATAGGGCTTTATTCCCCTGGGCTTTGTTCCCATTTTGAGCTGATGGTCTTGTTCCCTGAATTATGTCAAGATAGGGCTTTATTCCCCTGGGCTTTCTTCTCGAACTGTGTTGAGATGGGGCTTTATTCCCCTGGGCTTTGTTCCCGAACTGTTTTGAGATGGGGCTTTATTCCCCTGGGCTTTGTTCCCGAACTGTTTTGAGATGGGGCTTTATTCCCCTGGGCTTTGTTCCCGGACTGTTTTGAGATGAGGCTTTATTCCCGAACGGTTGAGAGAGAGCTTTATTCTCTCAGGCTTTCTTCCCGAACTGTGTTATGATAGGGCTTTGTTCCCCTAACTGTAATGAATGTGGGCTTTATTCCCCAAGACTGAAACTGATGTGGGCCTCGCCCCAAACTGATATGGGCCTCGCCCCAAACTGATATAGATATGGGCATCGCCCCAAACTGATATTGATGCTGCTGCAGGCCTCGGCCTTGGGACTCATCCCCGAAACTGATACTGATGCTGCTGCAGGCCTCGGCCCTGGGACTCATCCCCGAAAACTAATACTGATGCTGCTGCAGGCCTCGGCCCTGAGACTCATCCCCGAAACTGATACTGTAACAAATGTGGGCCTCGACCCTGGGACTCATCCCCGAAAACTAATACTAAAGCTGACGTGGGCCTTGACCCTGTAACTCATCTCTAAAAATTGCTGCTGAAGCTGATGTGGGCCTCGGCCCTGGGACTCATCCCCGAAACTGAAACAGAAATGGGCCTCGGCCCTCGACTGATGCTGATATGGGCCTCGCCCCCAAGCTGATGCTGATATGGGCCTCGGCCCTGGGACTCATCCCCAAACTGATGTTGATGTGGGCTTCGCCCCCAAGCTGATACTGATATGGGGCTCGGCCCTGGGACTCATCCCCGAAACTGATGTTGATGTGGGCTTCGCCCCCAAGCTGATATGATATGGAGCCTCGCTCACAAGCTGATATAGGCCTCGCCCCTAAGCTGATGATGATGTGGAGCCTCGCTCCCAAGCTGATAAAGATGTGGAGCCTCGCTCCCAAGCTGATATGGGCCTCGCCCCTGAAGTGCCATACTCGGCAGAGTCTGATAGTGATATGGGCCTCAACCCACAGAGTGCCATACCCGGCAAGGACTGATAATGATGTGAACCTCGCCCCCAGAGTGCCATACTCAACAAAGACTGATTATGATGTGGGCCTCAACCCGCAGAGTGCCATACCCGGCAGAACTGATACTGTGTCTCCATACCCGGAGTGCCGTACCTGGAAAAACCGATACTGTGTCTCCATACCCGGAGTGCTGTACCCGATGATACTGATACTGATGTGATGTGGGCCTCGCCCCTAGAATGTCATACCTGGCGAAACTGATACTAAACTGATGTGGGCCTCGCCCCCAGAATGCCTTACCTGGCAGAACTGATACTGAACTGATGTGGGCCTCGCCACCAGAATGCCATACCCGGCAGAACTGATACTGAACTAATGTGGGCCTCGCCCAGAATGCCATACCCTGTAGAACTGATACTGAACTGATGTGGGCCTCGCCCAGAATGCCATACCCGGCTGATACTGATCATGAACTGATGTGGGCCTCGCCCTCAGGTTGAGATAGGCCTCGCCTTCAAACTGATACTGATGTGGGGCTTCGCCCCCAAGCTGATATGATATTCTACCTCACACATTACACCACCTCTCACAAGTTAATCTTTGATAAATAGACATATTTTTGTCCTCAACGAATGCTTTCGCGTCGAAACCGAAGAACCTTCAAAGTACTCGACATACTCAAGTCCAATCATCTGAATGGGTGATCTGAGCTAGACTCCTCGTGTGTGTGTTAGGGCTCTTTCGCAGCTTAGTCCTTAAGTAAGCTAACTTGGTGATTTCGTTTTAGAGAATCGAACCAGTGGGTCTAACTAACCTGGATGTCTTAATCACATTCTGTGATTACTTCAGCATACTCAACATGATATGGTTTTCATTTTTTTTTCTTTTGTCTCTTTCTTTTCATTTTATTTCTTTTTTCTTTTATTTCTTTCTTTCTCTTTTTTCTTTTCTTTTTTTTTTCTTTTTTTTTTCTTTTCTTTTTCTGACACACCTACCTTTTAAGGTAGCATTTCTCCTCATGGTGGTCCTAATACTCGCCCATGGGTAGCTTCACGCTTATCGGTTATAGGCGGTCTATTTTTTTCTTTCATATTTTCTTTTCAGAGACTTTTTCTTTATTTCCAACCATATCATATATCATAGCATCAGTAAACCAGGGTGGACACCCAATCAAACGGTCATTCACCGATCCATCATCTCTTCAACTAGTCACCTCGCTAACCACTCAGGCTTCTACTGCTAGGATCCCATAATTAAGTGCTCACGAGTCTAGCTGAGATCAATCCATTCAGAATACAGGACGAGAGCACGTCTCGCACTTATCGTTTCTAGGGTTTCTCCCTATAGCAAACAATGTCATCACCGGACATATGTCTAACTATCAAAGACTTCTCTCACTCAATATTTTTTTTTCTTTCATTCTCTTTTTTTCTCTTTTTTTTTTTATTTTTTTATTTTTTTAATTTTTTTTTTTTTCTTTTTTTTTTCATTTTTTTTTTTAATTTTTTTTTTAATAATTAAAATAGAACACAAACTTTCAAATAGGCCTTATGCTTGCACTACCTGGTCAGCAGGGAAACATCACCGATTCAGATCAATGTCCAGTCTGCGCTTCTTACTAGGATCACTGTCTGTCCAGTTCAACTTGGAGAGAACGGGGTCGAGCTTCGGTTCAAAAGCTAGGATCTGGTCAATCAACTCTTCGGGCTTTGCGCAGTCAAGAAAATGTCTTCCACAGATTTGGTGACGAATTCATGTCTCTTGGCTTCCGCAATAAACACAAACAGAAAATCGAAGAAATGCTCAATGTTGAGTATTCCAATGGGCTTCCGATGAATGTTTAAATGCGCCCATGATGCTACCGTGAATATTTCTTCAAGGGTACCAAGTCCACCTGGTAACGCAATAAACGCATCAGCAGTATTGATCATTTCATGGAGTCGTTCAGACATACCTGATACAATGCGTTCATCTCCATTTGTTGGTCCAAACAAATGTTCGTCCGCCAAAGGTTTTGGAATGATTCCCAAAACATGACCGCCCCTTTCCTGAACGGCTTTTGAAATGATTCCCATTATCCCAAGATTGCCACCGCCATATACTAGGTGCATGTTCTTCTCAGCTATGACTCGCCCCAATTCCTTTGCAGCCTCAATGAATTCTGGTTTATTACCAGTGTTGGATCCACAGAAAACACAAATTTGCTTAACTCGCTGCTGTGAGGTTGCTTCCATTTTTTTTTTCTTTTACTTTGGATATATGTCTGATCGTGTTGAGGAGAGCAATGCCGAGCTGAATTTATAGGACCTGCAAAAGAGGTGAACAATAATTGCAATAACGATGGTTAGCTAAACCACAAAAGGAGTCGTCATAAGTCAAAAAGGTTACTGGATACTGTCTGCGAAAACAACGAGAGAAATCGTGAGATGTCAAAAAGTTGTGGATTCGTTCCACGAAAATAACAGAAAATCACAAATGAAGTCCTAAAAGGTCAAAAGTTATGGATCCTGTCCACGAAAATAACAGAAAATACCAAAAGAAGGCAAATCAAAGCAATAATTAAAGCAAAGGAATTGTATACTCAATACGCCTCTTGCTTGGTATAAGTTCATTAGGATGTGTCTCAGGAATTCTTCTTTTATCTGCCACCAATAATGAATTAGATCCCATCTTTGTGATTGCCAAGCATCATTCCCTCTGTCTTAAAATGCTATGTCTTCGCCTTTACCTGCCAAAATAACACACAAAATAAAAAATTCTACGACATGTATACACAAAACATGAAAATAGAAATCGCAACAAAGTGTATGGGTTGCCTCCCTGTTAGTACTAAATTCATCGTCTTTAGCTAGACATGCCTGAAATCCATCTGTCAAG
Source organism: Zanthoxylum bungeanum (assembly GCA_019454045.1). Classification (NCBI taxonomy): domain Eukaryota; kingdom Viridiplantae; phylum Streptophyta; class Magnoliopsida; order Sapindales; family Rutaceae; genus Zanthoxylum; species Zanthoxylum bungeanum. The sequence goes on along the minus strand of SKCR01005148.1, from coordinate 22,986 downwards.
GTGGTTTCAATGTCATCCTCAGTGCTTGTGTCCCCTTTTGATCTTTGCCGCTTTCTTTTTCTTTTTCTCTTTTTTTTTAAAACCTGCAAATACAAAACAACATAATAAAGATGTGTTCATATAAGTATGCAATTGTAGAGATACTCCCTTTTCGTGATGGTTTGGCTCCTCATGTGTTCCTCGGCGCCATATGTTTCTGGTCGCCCCTTGATGGCTCCCATCTGTTTGAAATCTGTAAAAACAAAACACAAAACAGAATGCAAGTTACGTGATGCATGTATGTATGTATTTCCTATCCCGTTGGGTTAGGTCTTCCACCAATTTCCTTAGTGACTGCTCACTTCTTTTTTCCATGCAAAGTGCAGCTTCAATCTGCTTACGTAGACCGACTCAGTGGACTCATCTTTTCCCAAATCTGGTATTCTCACTACCTTGTTTCCCAATCTTCTGTCTTTTTTTCCTGCTTACTCCTTCTGAGAATTTCCCGTGTTCCAGATTCTTCTGAATATCATGATACCAAGGCTTCCCGTCATCAACTTTCACATCCGATATCATTTCTGTCTCATACACTGGTTTGCTTGCAGTTGTCAGTACAAATGGTCTCATCACCAATTTCTCTGGATTTTCCCAAGTCGCGGCTAGTGTCGCCAATGCATCAGTCATCTGATTTTCATCGGTATGTGCTGAAACTTGTAATCAGGGATAGTCTGTGTCAGACTTCTGAGGTAGAACAAGTATGGCTTCAACCATTCTTCCTTTAACTCACATTCTTCTTGCATCTTCAACTTTTCAAACATCTTTGACAAAGCTTTACCCAAGTTGGAGAATTGTCTGTTTCTGATAGGGGCAATCTCTGAGGGAATAGTCTTGATCCTTGAAGATTCTCCAATGATCCTTTCATTTCGGTTGCACAAGTCTCTGTCATTGGCTACACAGGGTACAGTCAAACTGGTCACAACATTGGTCAAAATTTGCAACTGTTTAGCAATTTCGGCTACTTTGGCTTCCAATTGATCTAGACGGGATTCCTCATTGACTGACTCACTCATACTGGTTGATGATCCTTGACAAACCTTTCTTACTTCCCAACCCAACGGGAGTCTATGATGGCTTTTAAGACACAAAGGGTTAACATGATGCATGTATGCATGACATGTGTGCAATGCAAATAAACAAGCTCATAAAATATTTACACTAATTGGCCCGTTATCATTTTAAAGTATTCAATCACACTATTGCGCAATGCAAACTTATCCCGGTTGAAAAGGCCCATCAGGTTTACACTTTGTGATAATATAACTAAATAACTTCAAATGATAAAAGGCACAAACACAAACTGACCCATCGACATTTTAGAAATTTTGGCCTAATTGTCAAAAGGACATGAACTTGTCCCGGTTTAAATGGCCCAACGAGTTCACATCTTTTGACAAAGAGTCCAACTAAATCCAAATGACAACGGTCCAAAACACAAGCAAAAACACAGTAGTCATGATTAATTAAAACACAAATCACAAACATTACAAAACATTATTTCGGGGCCGATTCTCTATCCCCAATGGAGTCGCCAGACTGTAGACAACAGAAATCGGCGACGCTGTTCTAGGCTCAGGGCCTAGTTGGGAGTACGAAATAACATGGAGTCGCCACCCGGTATGAACCGGGAAAATGATTTAAGGCCGCACTCACCCCTCGCAAGGGAAGACCTCAAACCGTTGGGTTCGGAATGGTCCCTTACTTATGTCGTTTGTAATGAATGGATTTGTGCAATATTAACCAAGTCTACAAGACATACATTGGTAAACTACTCTAAATCTAAGTTTGCATGCTTCGAAAGTAATATTCTCATAACAGTAAATACATAACTCATAAATACATGCAAAATAAACATGTGGCCAAGGAACTCGGCCGTTCTTAATGTAGGACTTCGCATGCCTGGTTGGACATATTCCACGTCAACCGAGTACGTCGTGTCCGGAACAACAAAATAGAATATAACAAAGGGTGCCCTCAGGTCTTACCTTTTTAGTCGCTTTCCGGGAGTGCGTTTCACGGTGCCGGAAGGGTTATCGTTCTACTGTTCTCACTGTCTGTTGTTTTCGCTGTTTTCACCGGGTTCGCCGTTTCTACTGTTTTTGCTGTTTTCTCCATTTCGCTCGTTATTTTCACTCGTCACTTTTTTGTATTTTTCTTTTTATTTTCACTCGCTGTTTTCTCTCTGCTTTTAACTCAAATTCTCATTCTCTCTCTTGGTTATTTTTTTGGTCACTTTGGGATGATTTGGGCTGTTATTTTGTCGGGGGCAGTGTTCAGGATGGCTTCACGGCAGTTTTGCTGTTATATAGGGGACTGTTTTGCTCTCGGTGGATAGGTAAATAAAGGACAGTTCACGTTGAATGAGTTTGTTTGTTCATTCACATGGTGGGCTCGGTAAGTTGTTGTGGTTTTGTTGCTCGGTTTGAGGGCTTGGCGTGAGAAGCGTGGCTGTTGTGAGGGCGTGATGAAGCTAAGTGAGTGGAGGGTGCTACGTGGTCAGGTGCGTATTGGTCTGTGAGGGGGGTTACGTGCATGGAGGCATGAGGGTTCAGTTTGTTTGTTACATGAGTTTGTGGCTGTGAATGGGGTGAGGAGTTACAGTGGCGTGAACAAGGCTGGTTTTTGGGGTGGATTGTGAGGCTGATGGCGTGAGGGTAATGAGAGGGAAGTTGTGTCTTCACGTGGGCTCTAGGGTTTATTCATGCAGCTTGCGTGAGTGAGCTGAGGGGCTGTGTGGGTTGCCAGTGGACTGGTGAGGTGTGAGGCTGATACGTTGATGCTTGCTAGGGACGTGAGGTCAGGGGAAGCAGGTTAGTGGCGTCATTGTGAGGCAAGGGGGTAATTTGAAAGCGTGAGGCAGTAGGCGTGGCTGATGAATGAGTTAGCTGTTGGTGTCTTAGGGTTCACCTTGCCAAGAGTCAGGTTGTGGCATGATGGGGCTGTTGAAGGTATGTGGCATGAAGCAAAAGGGGCTGATGAAGTGTGGAGTATGGCGAGAGTTAGAGGGCTGTTACATGGCTTATTAGGCGTGGCATGAGCAGGTAGTGAAGTGGAGGGGCTGTTGAGTGAAGGCAAGGGGCAAAGGTCGTGAAGGTCTACGAGAGCTGTTGATGCGTGGAGTGGTTGAAGGTCTACGTGAGCTGCTGTGGTGGCAGTAGAGAGGGGCTGTTCAGTTTTCGTGAGAAGTGTTAAGGGCTGCTAGGGCAAGGTTTGGTGAAGATCCTCTGTCCCGTGAGAGAGAGGGCTGCCGAGAGGTTCCAAATGATGAGTCCAGTGAGGGATGGTGATGTACTGAGTTCAATGATGGTTGTTGTTAATGAAGGAAGAAAGGAGGTTCACGTGGGGAAGAAGACAATTGGTGTGGGGTTTGATGGAGCTGTGAAGATAATGATCAAGTGCCATCCAGGTGTTGTTGTGAAGTTGATGGTGATCAAAAATGGTGATGGGAGGGAAGTTTGTTGGTTTGTTAATTGTCAAAATGGGCGGCTTGCATGTGAAAGGTTGGTGAGGGGTTCACGTGGGGAAGAAGACAATTGGTGTGGGGGAATTGTTTGGTACGTGGGGCATGGTGTATTTTGAGTTTGTTATTGTATTTTTGTTTAATTGTTTTATGTTTTAATTATTTGTTTATTTTTGTTAAAGTTGTTATTTAAATGGTTGGTAATTTTTAATAATTTAATTTAATTCAAATTAATTTAATTGGTTGGTAGATTTTAATTTTGCATGAAGTTAAAGGGTCACAAGCAAGGAAAATTAGAGAGAGAGAATATGTGTGAGAAAGAGCGAGGAAAAGGTTCCGAGCGAAGGATGATTTTGAAACAAAAATGCGACGACAAAACCCGAAGCAAAACGAGCGAATAAAATCCACCAAAATGTCAATTCCTGACTTTCCCTTTCTGACGACCCGCTTTCCGCAACTTCCGTAACTAAAAAGTAGTACCTCCATACGAGGCTCATCATTGGGCTGGTATGCAAAAATGCAATGCCTACAACACCCTAGCTCATTCACACATATTCACAAAAAGAAAAAGCCTCTCCATTCACACCTAATATACTCAGAAACAAACTAGAATTTTCCTCTCCTCCTCCTCCCTCCATTGCCGAAAACAACACTCCCCATAAACACTCTCCAAAACCGAAAATCACAGCCCCTATACTGCCCCTATAACCACCAAAAATCGCAGCCCTTTAGCCCTTAAAGACACCCAAAACAGTAGCTTAAAACACCAAGGCATTGACCTGAAAATACAGCAAAAACAGCAGCAAAACGAAGTGAAAATAGCAGCCCGAACAGCGGAACAGCGAGGAAAGAAGTGAACCAGTGAACCAGAGGAGTTGCGGAGCATCCACCCTTCCGACGAGCGTGTACGGTATTTTCGAAAGTTGACTTAAAAGGTTAGACCTGAGGACACTTTTTGTATTCATTTTTTAATTCATCTTTTATTTGTTTTAGTTATCTATTTCGTATGAGAGTCGTCCATGGTTGCATGTTGTGGTTTTGAATAAAATGGAGAATGTGTCGCCTCTTGTGGTATATAGGATGGAAACCCGGACATAAATTTCATAGCCAATTCCAAATGGACGGTAGTATGATCTGTACTCGGGATACAACTCCACATACCACTTGGGTAAACGGCACATACTTTATTTTATCTTGATTTGTTTATTGTCGTCATTTATTTTCTGCATCTTATTTGTTTGAGTAATGATGAGGTCAAGCTCATGGGCTTAGTAAGTGCAATTAAAGGTCCTCTATTTTTAGAGGTTAAAATCCTTTACCATGATGCTTCGCCGCGCCGGACGACGTATATTCGTTTGAATGTGAAATGTGTTCAATCGGATACACGAAGTCCGATATCGTTGTCTTTACCCTTTTTTATATATGTATTATGTTGTTTGCGCATGAGCTTAGTAAGTGCGATCAAAGGTCCTCTAATTTGAGAGGTTAAAATCCTTTGCCACGATGCTTCGCCACGCCGGATGATGTATATTCGGTTGGATGTGAGATTTATTCAATCGGATATACGAAGTCCGATATTGTTGTCCTTACTTCTTATATGCATTATGTCATTAGCGCATGGGCTTAGTAAGTCGGATTAAAGGTCCTCTATTTTGAAAGGTTAAAATCTTTTACCACGATGCTTCGCCGCGCCTCGTATTTCGCTATTTTCCTTTTATGTATGTATTGCGTCACATTTTATGCATCAAGTCTGGATCCGTTCGAACGCATTCTCGAACGCTATACGAACGTGAACCTTCTATTTCCCGTTCGAACGCGTTTTACAAACGCTACTCGAACACGCATGCATTTTATATCATCAGGTCTGGTCCCGTTCGAACGCGTTATCAAACGCTACACGAACGCGAACCTTTTGTTTACCGTTCGAACGCGTTTACGAACGCTACACGAATGCGCACACACTGAACTGAGTCTGTCTCATCATATTTCATGCATAATTGCCTCTTGGGTGATCTCTCTTGCATTATGTACTCAATCATATTATTTATATTCCTGCATTTATCCATTCGATGTATTCATGAGATAGTACTCAAGCATGATTAGGTTGTTCTTAGTTTTCCATATCATATGATTGAAATATGTTCATGAGATTGCCATTTGATGTTGTATGTTGTGATGATTAATTTCATGCATGTGAACTTAGAAATATAATTATCATCGGAAATAAGTTGTTTATTCTTGGCTAAATTATTGCATAAATCATTTTATTACAAGTGGCATAAGTAAGGGACCATTCCGAACCCAACGGTTTGAGGTCTTCCCTTGCGAGGGGTGATTGCGGCCTTAAATCTCATTTTCCCGGTTCACACCGGGTGGCGACACCATTATTCTCTTATTTAGTCCCCTGCGGGCTACTCCGTACTCCCAACTAGGCCGCGAGCCTAGAACAGCATGCGTCACCCAGTTTCTGTGTCCCACACATACATAACTTTATTATACAAATATCTAAAGCTGGACTTTACTTGACTTGACTGAACTCTATCTCTTACTCGACCTGGTGGACCAAACACCCTAGTAACTGCCATCAGTGTCCTTCCTCCCGAGCTCATCCTCCGAGTAAATTTTGTAAAACAAAGAAACTCGGAATGGGGGGTTAGATCGTTTGAACGATCTAAGTAAGTGGACAGGTTAAATTTGAAACTGAAATGTTTAATTTAAATCTTATAAGTCGAAAATCACTTTAAGAAACCTGATTTTTCTAAAAACTCTTTTCAGTTTGGAAAACTCTGAATCCTTTCTATAAACTGAGCTTTCTTGAAAATTCTTTCATAACTCATGTCCATATCGAAAATCATATCTCTAGAAAACTTATCTCTGAAAATTCATTTATGAGAAATCTATTTTCTGAAAACCTTTTTCCGCAAATCTGTTTCTGAAACGTGTCTCTGAAATATCTGTCCCTAAAAAAAAACCTGGCGCATGGGGGCATTACGTATTGTCATCCCCCCATACTCCTAACAAAAGCCATGAATGCGAATCCATGACATTGGGCCGTTATGTATCGCCGTCCCCCAAAGCATGCCACTACTTGTCACTGAAACTATGGTCTATAGGCGTTATGTATCGCCAAACCCCTTTAGCCCTACAATCTGTGGTCTTAGAGAGTTAGGTATCGACGTCCCCCAAGCCACAATCTAGAGCCGGGGATACAGAACTATGCTACCCACCAGACTCTGAATCTAGGATCTAAGGGGATCTGTCATCCCTAGTCATGAACTACATTTGCACACGATATCTGAATCTGTCAATTCCATATATGAATCAAGTTACATATTGAGGTGGGTTTTTCCCCCATGCCTCGAAATCATTGAAATTTTGCTTTTGAAATCATCTTTTTTCTAAATTATTTCTAAAAGCATTCTTCATCAAAAATAAATTTGGCTAACGCCATAAATGCGAAAAAAAAATCTGATATTTAAGTACAACATAATATAAAAGATCAACTTAAGGAAATAGTGTCCACTCACAGATTTGGAGTCCCGTTAACATAACTTCACTTCGCCGAATGAATTTTTGGTTCATGTGATAACCTTTATAGATAGCTAGATTAGAATACAAATCATGGATTCTACTTCGAAATTATCGTCGCTATATGATATCCTACATTTGTGACATGATAAATTACGTGTATATGAGATGATGCGAAACTCTAAGGGTGGCCTCTAACATCTTAGGTTGCAATTGGAATGGTTAAATCTGATTCTAGAAATTGGTCGTGCATCTCGATGCCAGACGTTGCACGTCGCGACGGCCACTGGTTCAGTCCTGAGGTAAAGCCTTTGCTTGCTCTGTATCGTGACGCTAAGCTTTGAGGGTCATGATGCCCACTCAATCAGACCTAGGCAATGAGCACCTTATGATGACGTGGCGTGATGCCATGGGTCCAGAGTAGCGACGCTGGCCTGATTTCAAGGCTAAAAACCAACTCCTCAAAGACAATGCTCACCAATTCTAATACCACCACTCTAACACCCTTATATGGGTGCTTTTCCAAACTTTTATATCAACACACAAGAAGCATATTCAATTCTCAATTTCTTCATATACCAATTATCCACCTCAAAATACAAGAAACATATTCAATCCCTCTTCACACACTCACAAAGACGTTAATTCATATTAATACTATCATAACACTCTCCAAAATACATGTAAGCAACAAAATCAAGCCAATTAGGCAATTCCGAATTCTAGGGTTTATAAGGTATGAATTTGGGTTTCATTTTGCTTACTCAAAACTGAAAAAATAATAAGATGAAAAGAGAAAGAAAGTTCACCATGCTTGGAAATGTGCTTGGGAGGATCAAATGACTTGAGGTTGAAGACAAGAGAATGAGAAGAAATGATTTTTCCTCTCTTCTAAGCCTTTCACGTTTCATTGATGAATGAGAGAGTGAATAGTGTCTAATTTATAGACAATGGCTGATTTTTGTGTTATGAGATGAGTGGTTGTGATGGTGCCACATCACTTAAATCTAGGTTATTCTCAAAATCATTGTAGCAGTCGTGGAATTTGCGATGTTTGACCTATTTTTATTCAAACTTGGAAACATATCCAACGCGGAAGTTTTAGATCTTGGTCTTAGTGTTTTGATGATATAAAGTTCATAAAAATTGAAGATCCTATGAAAATGTTATTGCCCGAATACCATGGGATGTCTGGAGTGAAACATCATACCGTTTCATATCGAAATTTCAAAGGATTTACTGATTCGCTCCAAAGTCATTTAATGAGTGTATATGTGTTCAAGCATATTTTATATTATGTAACACTCATCTCATAATGTATCAGTAGTCGAGACTACCGATCGTTACAAATTTTTCCCTCTCCTTAAATAGGATTCGTCCTCGAATCCCTTTTGATGCTAAACTGTTTAGGCTCAACTTGGTGTGAAAGTATCTGTCTTATGCTACTTTTATCTTCCTTTACTTTTTTCTAATATTTTGCTCAATAACTCGATACTATAACTTGTGGGAACCTTTTATCTTGATATACTCTATTCGATTCTTGTAGACGAATGCTTAATCTTGGGGGTTTGAGTCATATCTCTAACCTTTTCACAGGGGAGTCACTCTTAGTGAAAGTTATCTTTCATACAATTCTATCTATCTCTTATTTCATACTATATAACGTCTTGCATGGTGTACTAGAAATACTCAATCCCTCATGATTTGGGCTTAAGTTCTCTTCAAACTGGTATCTGCATCAATTGCTCTTTTTTTCTGATACTTTATAACTGGATTTTACTTAATTGCAAACTTAAGTTGTAAAATCCTTCTTGAATTTAATGCATCATGCCATAAGGGCATATCCATGACAGTTCCAATTGAATCATTTTTTAACCTTTATATTTCTTGCCATGATAATACTAATTCTTGAATATCACATAGGGCTTCTCTTACTCCTCCCTCTTAATGTATCACTACTGTACTTGGTACTTTAACTGATTATTTTACTTCTTCTGAATTCAAGTATAGTTCGAATTCCATCCCTCCTTATCTAGTGCCCATTCATTATTAGTGGTGATTATGCTTCCTATCGGACAATCCTTGTTTCTAGTAAAAACAATCATACTTTATACATCCCAGTTTCACTTACTCAACCTGAATTTGGCATTCATCCTCTTAACTTTACTGTTTAACTATCTCATTTCCTTTTTACTAGCTTTCAATCACTAATGGCTCCGTCTTTTACGTTCTTTTTATCTCTACCAATATGTGGGACTTAGTACCTTATACTCAAGCTCTCTATATACCCTAGGTTCATCATCGGAGTTTTCCGATATTCTAACTCCAAGATATTACTATGTACTGTTAATCGTCAACACTAACAACTTGGTTCTGGTCATTGCTTATATACTTCTCGTTTCTTCTCGTTTCTTCTTTGATGAAATTTTCAATCTTATCTCAACACTGAGAAGTTTACTATTCTATAGCACTACTAAACTTAATTATGGAAAGTTTATTTTAGTACTTGTGTACCTCTGTCATTATTTATTTAATATCTTCTCTATCCTCATCTTATTTCGACAGTTCTATCTCCTAGTATTCTATTTGTCTTTTATCTTCTTTTCTGCTCTATTCTATACTTGGAACTTCCGAGGTATATGTTTATGTTTCCTTGTCCAAATGGTATCGTCTTTTACATGTCTCTAGTCGTGTCTAGCACCGATTCTTTCACAATCTGTTATTGCTTGACTAATACTTTCTCTCTTAATCATCTCGTGTGGACTATCTTTCTTCTAAATCTTTTACTTAGTATCATTTTCTCCTTTTACTCTGTTCTTGTACTATATCTGAGGATTTTTATATCACGGTCTACTTTACTGTGTATTCACTTGCTTCCGGGAGTATCTTTGAAGTGAAAACTGAGATCATTCTTTGCTGTTGTCGTCTATCGAGGGTTAGGAGGGTGGGGATTGGTTCTGACGCCTTCCTGGTGGTGGTGATCTCATTAGCTACCCATGTTGCGGTTTTACTTGTTGTTTATCTATAAGCCTATGACTCTCGTGTTTACCAATCTGGCATCGACTCTCGTACTAAAGTTCTTCTACTGGATACTACATGAGTTTCCTTCTTTAACTTCATTCCTGGTTCATTTTCTGACTATTAATCATATTACCTCTCATTGTGAACCTCTTTTAGGGTTAAGCTCTTTAAGAACTTTATCATGCTGCCTCCGTAATTCTTCCTACAAATCTTAGTTGCTTAATTGTCTTAAGTTATTACTCCTCTAGAAAGTTCTACCTCAACTATGATTGATTAAATTTTCTTTTTACTAATACTTTTGGATCAAATGTTACTTCCTTATTAGTTCTTTTATTCTGATATAAAGGTGCTCTTTATAGATCATATCTCTATTTCTTTTGGTCGTTCTCTGCGTTTCTTACTCTGACTCATTACTTCACTAAGCTTTTACTTTCTCGAAGTGTTTCAGTTCTACGATAGGGCGGTTTGTTTCTTTTAGACCTAGCTAGTCATATAGTGAATTTCATTCACTCCATCTCATACAAGATATTACAATCTCACGCTTTTTATCTAGGTTTCGTTAAACTCCCTAGTTTGGCTATTTAGTCGTCTCGTGATCTATCCACTTCATCATATATTCTTATTTACTTGTTGAACTTCTTGCTGAGCTCTAAGTTAAGGGGCGAGTACATGCATTCCAAAGAGATCTAAAATATCCATTTCTGTTATTTACTTAAGCTTAGTGATGGTCTAGTTAGGTGTCTATATACTTAATAGAGTAGAGCTACTGGAAGGAAGAGTTTTCATTCACTCTGTCGGGACCTGGGTCGACTACTACATATCTTAGGATTCCATACCTTTTGTCACATATTCTGAGGTTTCCACTATCGTTTCTGTCTTTAAACTATATTATTTATGTTACTATACGTACTGATCTTGTTTATTACTTTCATCATCTCTCTTTAATATCTCAATAACATATCTCTTGGCTCTAAACGGTGCTGTAGAGGCTAGTGCCAGTTCATTTTTCTGGGCTTCTTTCTAAACTTTTACTCTCTGCTCTTGCTATAGGCTATAGTTATACCATTTAATCTTGTTGTTCGTAGTAGTACTATTGTTAACTCCTGAATATCTCCAATCACATAAGTCTATCCTTTTAATCTTTCACGAATTTCTATTGGCATTGGTGTGATATATTGATTCTACTACGTTTGGTTTATTCTGTGGACTTCTACTGGTATTGTAAGCCTCATGTTGGATTGTCTAGATTCTTGAACTATGTTAGGTTCTCTTCTTTCTAACTTTAAAAAATTTCCTTGGACCTTTGCTGGGTGATCTACCTTTCAATGCCTCATGTTTCTGTCATAGGATAAACTCTCGTCGAGCTTCCTTACAGTTATCACTATCTATGCTGGTAAAGGTTGGGACAAGCTTTTTCATTTCGATGGATATCTTTGTCCTCGTTCTGGTACTCTATGTCCTGGTAGAGTATATTACTCACGTAAGATAGGTATGAGATAGACTCTTTCAGGATAATTTCTTCAACTGGTCTTACTAAGGGGTGAGGATCTGGGTAGCTTAGGGCTGTATCTATGTCAAGTTTCTTGGGGTTAGATAACCAATCATCTATACTTACAACCTTTATTTGCTCGCTTACGGTCCTGGGGACCTATAATCTTTTATCCCTTCTTAACGTCTCTAGTCTTTCGGGACTCTCATGTCTAATTCTGATTCTTACCTCTCTTATGCTTCTGACTATCTTTTTCTATTCGGAGAACTTGCTATCTATACGGGGTATTCAAAGGCTATTGGTTTGGCTTGAAGGAACTTTCTAAGGAATGAAGGAATCTTACGAAAGGGAGGAAACCTTACATAGGTCTATTTGGCACTCTTACTTTTACTCAGGCTTGCTATATTCCTTTTACTGCTATAAGTTCTAGTGTTCTATTTATCCTCTGTTTTTGTATCTTTCCCACTTACTGTCTCTGGTTGCTTGAACATCTATGTATCATTCCTTACTTTTTTTTCTAGCTTTCTCTTTCTCTTTCTACTTTCCTGGGTGAATATCCTTAGAATTTTACTATCTATCTTAATAACTTGCCTTGGACATTTCGAAAATGAGACAGGGTAACTATGGAAGGATTTTCAAAGAATATAGTTACTTCATAAGGAAGGATATTCGAATAGTTCAGGAATTCGTACTAACCTGTCTATAGAACTTTGAGGACATACTCGAGGATCGGATACTGGAGAGGTAGTGCCTCGCATACTAGTATCTCGGGCATACTACGTATACAAGACCTCAACACTCTACCCATTGCAATCACTGACTCCCTAGACTATGCTCTGATACTATCTCAGTAACATCCCCAATCTGGAGATGCTACCGGCATGGAGTAAGTCGTACTATCCCCCTGAGCCTCTGAGTTTCTCACTATGAAACACTGATACTCTTTTCAAATACAAACTCATATATGGGACCATTGTCCAAATCCATGACATAGAATGTAAAATAATACACACACAACTGAACACTAACATCACCGACTTTAACAATTATATACATGAATACTCATACAGAACTTTATTATACAAATATTTGAAACTGGACTTTACTTGACTTGACTGAACTCTATCTCTGACTCGAACTGGTGGACCGAACACCCTAGTGACTGCCATAAGTATCATTTCTCATGAGCTTGTCCTCCGAGTAAATCGTGCAAAACAAAGAAATTAGGAATGAGGGATTAGATCATTTGAACGATCTAAGTGAGTGGATGGGTTAAATCTGAAACTGAAATGCTTAATTTAAATCTCATAATTCTGAAGTCGAAAATCACTTTAAGAAACCTAATTTTTCTGAAAACTCTTTTCAGTTTGGAAAACTCTGAATCCTTTATGTAAAACTGAGATTTCTTGAAAATTCTTTCATAACTCTTGTCCATATCGAAAATCATGTCTCTAGAAAACTTATCTCTGAAAATTCATTTCTGAGAAATCTATTTTCTGAAAACATTTTTCCGTAAATCTGTCTCTGAAATATCTGTCCCTAAAAAAATCCTAACGCATGGGGGCGTTAGGTATCATCATCCCCACATACGCCTAAATAGAGTCAGGAGCGCAAATCCATGACATTTGGACGTTACATATCGTCGTCCCCTAAAGCATGCAACTACATGTCCCTGAAACTAGGGTCTAGAGGCGTTACGTATCGTCATCCCCCTAGTCCTGGAATCTGGTGGTCTTGGGGCGTTACGTATCGCCGTCCCCCAAGCCACATTCTAGAGCCGGGGTGTGCATATGTCATCCTTAATCCTGAACTGTGTGTGCATAATCTTTGAATCCATCAATTCCATATCTGAATCAAGTTACATACTAAGGTGGGTTTTTCCCCATGCCTCAAAATCATCGAAATCATGCTTTTGAAATCATCTATTTTCTAAATTATTTCTCAAAGCATTCTTCATCAAAAATAAATTTGGTTAATGCCCTAAATGCCGAAAACATAAATATGATATTTAAGTACAACATAATATAAAAAGATCAACTTAAAGAAAGAGTGTCATCTCACATATTTGGAGTCTCGTTAACATAACTTCACTTCACCGAAGGAATTTTTGGTTTCGGCGATAAACTTTATAGATAGTTATATTAGAATATGAATCATGTAATGTACTTCAAAATTATCATCGCTATATGATATCATACGTTTATGACATGATAAATTACATGTGTATGAGATGATGCGAAACTCTAAGGGTGGCCTCTAACATCTTAGGTTACAATTGGAATGGTTAAATATGATTCTTTAAATTGGTCGTGCGTCGCGATGCCAGACGTTGCGCGTCGCGACACCCACTGGTTCAGTCCTGAGGTAGAGCCTATGCTTGCTCCATGTCGCGACGCTAAGCTTTAAGCTTCGCGATGCCCACTCGATCAGACTTAAATAATGAGCACCTTATGATGATGCATCGTGATGCCAAATGTCGAGAGTCGTGATGTCGGGTGTCGAGATTCGCGACACCGGCCTGATTTCAGAGCCAAAACCCAACTCCTCAAAGCAATGCTCAATAATTCTCATACCACCACTCTAACACCCTTATATAGGTGCTTTTCCAAACTTCTATTTCAACACAAAAGAAGCATATTCAATTCCCAACTTCTTCATATACCAATTATCCACCTTAAAACACAAGAAACATATTCAATCTCTTTCAGCACATTCACACACTCACAAAGACCTCATTTCATGTTAATACTATCATAGCACTCTCCAAAATGAATGCAAGCAATAAAATCAAAGCCAATTAGGCAATTCCAAATTCTAGGATTTATAAGGTGCGAATTTGGGTTTCATTTTCCTTACTCAAAACTGAAAAATAAGAAGATTAAAAGAGAAAGGAAGCTCACCATGCTTGGAAATTTTCTTGGGATGATCAAATGACTTGAGGTTGAAGACAATAGAATGAGAAGAAATAGCCTTTCCTCCAATCTAAGCCTTTCACATTTCTTTGATGAGGGAGAGAGTGAATATTGTCTAATTTATAGACAATGGCCGATTTTTGTGTTCTAAGATGAGTGGTTGTGATGGTGCCACATCACTCAAAATCTAGGTTATTCTCGAAATCACTATAGCAGTCACAGAATTTTTAATGTTTGACCTATTTTTTATTCGAATTTGGAAAAATATCTAACGTGGAAGTTGTATATCTTGGTCTTAGATTTCCAATGATATAAAGTTTATAAACATCGGAGATCGTATGAAACATTTATGGCCCAAATACCATGGACTGTCCGGAGTAGAACATCGTACCGTTTCATATCGGAATTTCGAAATATTTACCGATTATCTCCGAAGTCATTTCATGAGTGTATATATGTTCAAGCATATCTTATATTATGTGACACTCATCTCACAATATATCAGTAGTCGAGATTATCGATTGTTACACTTATGTAGTAAAGATTGACATGAATTGGTTCCTGTCTCTAGATTCTTCACTAGCAATAAGAAAACCCCATTAGGTATTTGTTTATCTAATAATGACGTTTCTTGGCTTTATTAACCTTTAGAGGTCACGTGCCCGACACTATTTGCTAATCAATTATTTGCAATTGTCGTGAATAGTTAAATACAAATTATAAAGCTAAAGAAAGGAGATGTGTATAGTTGTGTGTAGAGAATATCGATTCTCACAATACGAAAACTATAGGTATTGGATACCAGATCTATCGTCTAGTTATTTAAAATATTATTTAATGATTATTTTGATATATGATATCAGAACTTGCGACTATTGGATAGTTATTTTTTTTTATTAGTTGTTATATATATTAATACGACTAGTAGTGTCATTGACGAAGAGATAAATATTAAGAAAAATATTCGGTTAAGTAAATAACTTAGAACAATGCTGTATGAAATTTTATCACTTAAGCATTAGATGTTTATTATGTATGGTAAAGGATGGTCTGATACACGATCATACCATATAACCTTATCCATTTAATGAATATTATATTCGGGAATGTGATTAAATCTCATTTAACCAATGATTGTCATTGGAGCAGAAGATTTATTAAACTGATACATTAGATGTATGTAGTTTAATGAATTGTCAATTGCTTAAAGTAGTTTTCTTTACTTCGTAACTTAGCCAATGAGTTTCCATGACTTAGTTACATGTTTCTGATGAAATACGGATAGAATATTTTGACTGGTTCAAAGATATTCGATATGAAGTTTTGAAAATTGTATCTTTAAAATTCATTCTGAGTCTTTGAATTATTCAAAGATGTTTGATACGATCAGACCTATGAATTAATGGCAATTAGTTCTAAGTTTATTCAATGAATATGATTCTTACTCAATATTATTCTTCTATGATTCCATCGTGATGGAATTGGTTAGTGGGAGGAATCCAATCTTATATGATTTGATTCGTTTGATATTGAGTGTTACCGAATTAGTTTCAATACTCTTGGGGATATGTTGCAGTAACACTAATTCATCTTTTAATTAAAGTTTCATTAGTTTCTATAGTTACGTATATGATATATATATATATATATATATATATATAAGTAGAAAATTTGAATCATGAAAAATTTGAGATTTGAATTTTTCTTTTGTATAATTGTTATATAATTGAAATTACTTGCGCCTCGGAGGTACAAGTAAAAGTTTGACATTTATTATATTTAATAGAATATTCTATTCTATTTGATAGAATATATTTTCTATGATTCCGAGTAATAAAATTATTTTATTACTTAACGTGTAACATCAGATGTTGACCATTGTAGAAAACACTTGACTTATTGAAGTCAAATTTGAGAATGATAAACTATAAATGGAACTACATAATTAATAAGATGAAAAGACCCTTAGACATCTTCCGTATAAGTTCAATAGGATGTCGAAATCATTTGTGAAGTATTTGATACTTAATGGTTGTGTTGTTTTCTTATCGAAGAAAGTTATCACATAACTTATAGTGGGAGTGATATTTGATATCGATTTCGGAAGTTAGCATTAAACCATAGATCTAAGATTGTTCATAGCTTAGTACGATCAAGTTTTGAACTTGATTGAGCTTTTGTTATGAATCGTTAATAAAATGTGCAAATGGTTTGCGCAATAAAAGTAAAATGTGCTTATTAAAGGTTTGATCTTTATAGTATGACAGTGAGAAAGATTATACTCAGTAATCTATTTTAGATTCTAAGGAAACTTATCTCTAGTCGAACTAATTGAAAAATTAAAGATATGTTGGTTAATGTTAATATTAAACTGTGTATTATAGCTAAGAGCGTAAAGTGGCATTCTGTTCTGGAATGGCCTTGGAGTTTGTGTGCTCCTAAAAATACAGTTTGGTATTCTAGCTTATAGAGCCTATTGTAGACTCATATGAGTTTTTCAAAAATATATGTTCTCTAATTTTGATATCAGTCAGATTATTTGATTTTATCAAAGCATAGAGAATACATATGTGATAGTAGGGTTAGTGGGAGTGTGCAAATTTCTTTCTAGTGTTACATATCATAACGACATTATCATTATTAAGGTAATAATGAGATTTTTGTAAGGTAAAAGATTTACCTAAATCTTTTTTTCTCCATGAAAGTAGTGTGAGTAGTCTCTATTATATTTGATATAAAGTTTTATACTTGATATAAAACTAAAAGACTTGTGAGATACTCTCAGTAGTCATACATTAGATATGATCTAATAAATGACACATCAAGACTATCTGTGTGACAGTTAGTATAACTATTTAATAGTTAGTTTGTCTCTTATATATAGTATTCATCTTTCATAAAGGATGATTCCTTTGTCGAAAGAGAAATTGATTAGAATGTCTTTTCAATCTTATGCATCATAGATGATTGATGCTTCAAGAATTCAATCTCACAATCAATAACAAGAAATAAGCAGAGAATGTGTTGTATATCATTTATCGAGACTCACAAATGAGTCATCAATTGATACAACTCCTATCAATGACTATTTTCCTGATGAATTTTTATTTTCTTTAAACACAATGTCTTGGTATGCTAATATTGTCAATTTTCTTGCAATAGGAAAAATACCTCTAGATTGGAGCCATCAAGACAATATGAAATTTTTGACCGAAGTCAAAAGATTCTATTGGGATGTTCCATATCTTTTCAAGTATTGCCCTGATCAAATTTTTTGACGATGCATATCGAACAATGAGATAAACGGTGTTATTCAGTTTTTGTCATTCAGAAACATGTTGAGGTCATTTCTCATCTAAGAAAACCACTGTAAAAATCTTACAGTGTGGATTTTATTGGCCCACCATTTTTAAAGATACTCATGCTTTTTGTAAAACTTGTGAAAATTATCAAAAGTTAGGATTCATTTCAAGAAGAGACATGATGCCTTTAAATCTCATCTTTGTCATTGAAATCTTTGATTGTTGGGGGATAGATTTCATGGGTCCATTTCTACCATCATTTGGATTTTTATATATTTTAGTTGCAGTTGATTATGTCTCAAAATAGGTTGAGATGATTCCTTGTCGAAATAATGATCACAAAATTGTGATTAAATTTTTAAAAGAAAATATTTTAAGTCGATGTGGAATCCCTCGGGCCATTATAAGTTATAGAGGTAAAAATTTTTGTAACAGACCTTTTGAGTCCTTAATGAAAAAGTATGGAGTTACACATAAAGTTTCCACCTCCTATCACCCTCAAACAAATGGTCAAGTTGAACTAGGAAATAGGGAAATCAAACAAATTTTGGAAAAAATGGTCAATCCAAATCGTAGAGATTGGTCTCTTCGACTAACTAATGTATTTTAGGCATATCGAAAAGCTTTCAAAACCTCTTTAGGAATGTATCTCTATCATCTAGTTTATGGAAAGCCTTGTCATTTGCTTGTAGAACTTGAACATAAGGCATATTGGGCTATTAAAGCATTCAATTCAAACCTTGAAAATGCCAGTCATGAACGTAAATTGCAATTAAATGAACTTGGAGAGTTAAGGAATGATTCATATGAGAATACGAAAATTCTTAAAGCGAAAACTAAGGTCTTTCATGACAATCGAATTTCACGAAAAATATTTGAAATTGGTCAAAAAGTTTTACTTTATAATTCTCGTCTTCATTTATTTCCTGGAAAATTGAAATCCAAATGGAGTGGCCCATCTATTGCGAAGCACGTTTATCTATATGAGGCTATTGACATTGAGAATCCTAGGGGTGATGATGTATTTAAAATGAATAGACATTGTCTGAAATCATTTTTGGAGTGTTCAAATTTTCAAGAATCTCTTTTCCTTTCTAACCAAATGTACTATGATTGATTTTTTTTTCTTTTCTTTTTTTTTGTATTTGTCTAATTTCTATTTTTCTTGAGTTTTGCAGTATTTTTTTTATCTTTTCACTTTTTGTCAGAATCTTGTACCCCGATTAAATAACGGATTTCTTTCAGTTTCCTAAATTTACTGATACCCTACAATCAAGGCATGGAAGAAACTCTTGTAAAACTTTACAAACATTTTCCTTCTCTCCCCCAAAAATGCTCTGATGAAAATTTACAAAGCACGCACTGAAAGAATGAGGCTTCTGATGATCCATGGTATTCCTAGTGATATCTGTTAGGTAATTGAAGTAAGGGTTCACTTGGCAGGTGATTCATCTGACTCTTTCATTTCTTACCTGTTTGGTTTAGGGAAAATCACCTATGCTAAAAATCGAAGAGCTAAACAATTAGGTGTTTGTTATAAATATGCACGCTGGACGTGCAACACTAGTTGTCGTTCTTTAGGAATGGTGTCTGACAATCGTGAAGATAAAATTCAATTCATTAGAGATGGCTTGAGTAAGGATTCTTTAGATGATATATCATTGACTCTTGAGACGCATCCTAGTGGACATGTTCATTGAGTAATTCGAAATTTCCATACAAAATTTCAAAAATAAAGACAATAATATAGTCTTGGGAATCTGACTTTAAAAGACCATTTTTTCCAATTTATAAGAAAATTAGATGGGAAACATATCCCCGACCCATAGAGGGCGTTCAAGCCGTTACTGGATGTAAAACCAGAGTAAGATGTGAGCCATAATCACAACTATCAGTACATATTTTTTAATTTATTGTCTTGATTTCCTTTACTTTAAATTACTGTTTTGATTTACTTTAATTTACTGCTTTGATTTCCTTTACTTTTGCCGACAATATCTAAACTTTTTGACTTTCACAATCTATTGTAATGTTCATCTGACAATTGTCATTTTACAAGTACTAGTGTATTTATTACTCATTCTTTTTCAGGATCTATAAATTCAGCTCGTCATTTCTCTCTTCATCACATCCAGATAAGAGAGAGAGCAAAAAAGAAGAAAAAACTTCAAGACGACGAGTCACCAATATCTGTGTCTTTTGTGGAACTAGCTCTGGAACTACACCAGAATTTGTTGAGGCTGCAAAAGAATTGGGTAGAGTTATGGCGGAAAGAAACATGCACTTAGTATATGGCGGTGGAAATCTTGGATTGATGGGCTGTGTTTCAAAGGCCGTGCAAGAAGGTGACAGTCAAGTTTTGGAGATCATTCCAAAACATTTGACAAAGGAAAACCTCATCGGAAAAATCAAATGGAGAATAATGCATTGTCCCAGGTATGTCTGAAAGACTTATTGAAATGATCAATCATGCTGAAGCTTTTATTGCTTTACCATGTGGGCTAGGCATGTTGGAAGAAATATTCACAATTGCGTCATGGGCGAACTTGAACATTCACCAAAAACTCATTGGACTACTTAATGTTGATGGATTTTTTTATTTTCTTTTTGTATTTCTTGAGGATGCCAAAAGAAATGGGTTTATTTCAAAATCGGTAAAAGATATCTTCTGCACTGCAAGAAAATCTGATGATTTAATTAACCAACTCTTAGCTTATGAACCAAAAATCGACCCCATTCTTTTCAAATTGAACTGGTCGGGTAACGATCATGGCAAGAAGCGTAGAGTGGACTTAAATCTTAATCTGTAATTTTTTCTTTTAAATAGTCTTAAATTCAATTATCAATTTCATACTAAATAGGTGATATCTTCAAAACTCTAGTTCTTCTTTTTCAGACATTGGGGACAATGTCTCAAATTGGTTGGGAGGATGGGATAGTTGATTAGATCATTTTTGTTTTTATGTTTCGTTGTTGTGCTTTTCGTTCAAAAAAATTATGTTGTTTTTGCTTTGTTGTTATTTTGTGTGTAAAAAAAACTACACACAAACTAACAATAAAGGTTTGACTAACCAAGTGGAATTGTTGTTCGGATATGGCAGTGTAAGGAGTTTTCGCTCCTGAGACGTATATCAAAATAATTCGTAACAAGTTATTTATGTTCCTTTCTTTTTAAATCATTTAAATTTGTGAATTCTCCATAATATTGATTAATTTTGATTTGCATATGCTCATTTGACAAGTATTATCAACATACACGGTAACATATGATCATGGGCTTTAAGTAAAAATTTTATAATATTCAGTTCTCTAATTTGTTGGAAGTAGCACCTAAAGGCAATGAAATTTATATTTTTATTCAAAAACTAACCATGCTTTTACTTAGTAACCGGAAATCTTGCCTCAGCAACCTGTGATTGTTCGTGTAAAATGGTAGAGCTTGAGTTAGTTTAATTAAAAAAATGTGTGAATAAGTTTCGTAGTCTCTCTAACTCGAGCAATTAAATCTGTATGGGTGTTTTAACACTTAGTTCCCTAAGACCAACTGGTCTGAGAGTCACTGGCCCAAAGCTCGTTACATGGGTTAAAGAGAAAGCTTAAGGAAATCGGACACTTTTTCTTTTTAATATCTGAGATCCGAGCAATTCAGTCTGTAGTGGTGTCTTAACACCTAGTGCCCTAAAGCCAACTGATTTGGGAGTCACTGGCCCAAAACTCGTTACAATGATTGAAGATGTATTATTTTTATTAAAAAAATAATAATAATACTATTTTTGTAGTTATAAATAAACTTTCATTGCCAAAAAGTGTGAACTCTAATTTAATTTTAGGACAAATATATTACTCTCTTTTCAACACACATGTGAATATTGTGGGCACAATGAATTGATGGATACCTTGTTTTATGTGTGTAAGGAAGAAGGGTGAAAAATGGAGAATTTACTTGTTTGATCATTTAGAAAGAAAGAAAACAATTGTTAATTTGGACAAGAATTTGTCTTTTTAAAGTTTTTTACTTAAATTGCTAGGGACTAGAAATAAGCTGGTTGGGGGGTATGATGAACACTAAAAAGTGCACATTAATTAAAAGAAAAATTAATCATTTTACACTTATAGTTTCATTAATTCCCTTAATTTAGCATATTTATAAAATAATAATTAAATTTATGTTTTATATATTTTTATTGTGATTTTTATCTTTTATATAGATGAAATAATATTTTGGATGCATATCTAGAAAATGGACTTAACATTTGGATTTTGGAGGCCAGAAATTTAATATGGCGTTCTAACGATGTACAACTTCGGAAATTTCAACCTTGTGTAATGTTCGTATTTTGGCCATAACCTTTTATTCCATATCGGATTGAAGTGATTCTAGTTCCAGATGAAAGAAGACTCAAAGATTTACAACTTTACTATTGACTCTAATTCTGAAGTTTTCAAGACCTAAAATTGACGAAGAAACCAAATTATGTTATATGTAAAAGTCATTGTCAAATTTTAAAAAATAATAATAATAATAATAATGATTCGGTGGTTTGTCACAACTCCACCAAATATAGACCATGTTTGATGGCGTGATTGTAATTGCAAATTGCATCCGCAATTTGCCATTGCAATGGTAGACGTTGGGCATCCTCTATAAATAAGAGGATGCTCAGCATATTTTTTCATACTTTTTTCGGAATCTCTCTTGTAGAATTTGGGAGAGAGTGTTTTGTGTGCTTTAAATTTTAAAAACTTTCTTGTAATTTCTTTTTCTTTTAGTAATAAAATTATGTGTGTTTTTATTCAAATTATGAGTAGCTAATTTTTTTTTACTGGGGTAAAGGGAGAAGCTTTTAATATGAAAATATAGACTAATCTCACTTATATTATAATATATAAATTATAATCTAATGATTAATATTTAATTTAATTTTGTATTAATTATTGACAAACTTTGTTACTGCCTATTTGACTGGATTTATTTATTTGGCATAATTGAGTACCTAACTGGACTTGTTATAGACAAAAATTATCACCGCCTTTATGACTGATTTTATATATTTTGGCATAATTAATTCCTGAAATAAATTAATTGGGTAATAATGACAATTTATATATTGTAACAAGTGAGATTTCTAAATTTTAAAATTAAAAGTGGATCCCCTAACCCCATTATTTTATTTTATTGTTGCAATCCAATTTAAAATTTTCCAGTCATTTCAAAAAAATACAGTCTTTTGATTTTCA